>OX451215.1:216160426-216630513 GCA_949628195.1 Phasia obesa
GCCCTACATCATCAAGGCATCCACCACAGGAAGAAAATTCAGAATTTTAATCGACAGCGGTGCAACTAGCTGTTATTGCAGTCCTGGAGTTCTTACAAACAGACAGGAATTAGTTATTAAGAAGAGGGTAAAAACCATTAATGGTTTTACCATCATTAAATATTTTTATGAAGCCAAAATTTTTGGTTTTAATGCAAGATTTTATGAAATAGATAATCTTGAGGCAGACCTCCTTATAGGTTATAATTTTATGAAAAGAACTAATATTGTTTTAAATTTTGACAAAGGAACACTGACTTGCGGTAAATACTGCGAGAATATTATAAATATTGAATCAGAAGATTCAAGTGAAAATACAATTATAAAATCCAAGCATTTTAATAAAAATGCTCTTAATAAAATGAATAATGAAAAAATATATAATTTTAATGATGAAAATGAAGAATCTTTGAACATTCTTAGAAAGAATGTCATAAAAACAATTGAAAAATTGCATTCAAATATAAATATAAATTTACCGTTTAGGACGGACATCAAAGCAGAAATTCGTACAATTGCTGAAGCGCCCATATGGAGCAAGCAATATCCTTATCCATTCTCTGCGAATACTTTTGTCAATAATGAAATAAATAGATTATTAAAGGACGAAATAATTCGCCCTAGTAAAAGTCCTTTTAACTCACCAATATGGGTAGTACCAAAGAAAGGAATAAATGAAGATGGTACGCAAAAATTGCGTATGGTAATAGATTACAAGAAGTTAAATGAGAACACAGTATGTGACAAATATCCAATTCCAGATTGCAATGTAATATTGTCAAATCTAGGTACAGCGAAATATTTCTCAACTATCGATTTAGAGTCTGGTTTCCACCAGATCCTTATGAAGGAAAAAGATATTGAGAAAACGGCATTTTCCGTTAACAACGGAAAGTATGAATTTATAAGGTTACCGTTTGGGCTTAAAAATAGTCCAAGTATTTTTCAACGGGCCATGGACGACATTTTACGTGAATTTATTGGTAAAATATGTCATGTCTATATAGACGACATTATTATCTATTCAAACACATTAGAAGAACATTTTAAACATTTAAGATTAATAATTAATAGGCTTAAGGAATCAAACATGAAAATATCTTTAGAAAAATCTAAATTTTACGCCAAAGAAGTAGAGTTTCTTGGTTATGTAGTCGGTCATAATGTAATAAAAACTGATCCAAATAAATTAGAAACAATAAATAATTATCCTTTACCTAAGACTTTGAGACAATTAAGAAGCTTCCTTGGAATGGTAGGCTACTACCGAAAATTTATTAAAAATTATGCCCAAGTAGCAAAACCATTATCAAAATATTTAGCGGGTGAGAACGGTAAGGTGTCTCAATACATGTCGAAGAAAATAGAAATTAATTTAGATGAACAGGGTATACTTACCTTTGATAAATTAAAAAAATTGTTATCTGAACAAATAGAACTTACACAGCCTGATTTCAAGAAAAAATTCATCCTTACAACCGATGCCTCTAATGATGCAGTAGGCGCTGTTCTTAGTGAGGATAGTAAACCAATAATTTTTATATCCAAAACATTAAATCCAACGGAGAAAAACTATGCAACAAATGAAAAAGAACTTTATGCTATAGTATGGGCTTTAAAAAATTTAAGAAATTATTTGTATGGTCATACAAATCTCGAAATTCATACAGATCATCAACCATTAACGTTTGCAGTTTCCACACGAAACCCTAATGCAAAGATTAAAAGATGGCGATCCTTTATAGAAGAATTTTCACCAAAAATGATTTATAAACCTGGTGTTACAAACATTGTAGCAGATGCTCTTTCACGCCAATACTTAAACAATATATCAGATGAAGAATCTCTTCATAGTACTCAACATTCTACTGAAAGTAGTGACAATTTCGATATTCCAGAGATTTCAAAACCTTTAAATGAATTTAAACAACAGATACTTTTATGTAAAGCAAATTTTACAATTCACGAAATGATTATAACTTTTGGGAGAACAAGACATATTATAGAATATGACACAAGAGAAAATCTTAAAACAATCCTTTTAGAATTCATTAAACCAAACTTAGTTACATGTGTTCACTGCACACCAGAAGATCTTTACGACTTTAAAGAAACCGTGAAAGGAGTTTTCACAAACAAATTTTTGTATAGCAGATTGTTCCCAATTGACATCACAAGCGTCGATGACCAACAAAGCATTATTCAAAGTACTCATTCTCGAGCTCATCGAAACTGTAAAGAAAATTACAAACAAATATATAAACAATACTACTGGCCAAAAATGGTAAAACACTTTAAAGAATTTATCAGTCACTGTGCAATATGCAATCGAAATAAATATAATAGACACCCACAGAAAGTTCCAATTGGAGAGGCTCCAATTCCTAAGAAAGAGGGGGAGTTCCTTAATATAGATATTTTTTACGCCGAAGGTCTTAAATTTATAACATGTGTTGATGCTTATTCTAAGTTTTTGGTTATTAAGAATATCGAAGACAAGACTAATATCGGAGAAAAAGTCTTGGACGTGCTTCAAACCTTTCCTAATGCAACAAAAATTACACTAGATAACGAACCAGGATTTTTGACTGTTCAATTTAAATCTTTAATGCAACGTCTAGGCATAGAACTATATTATTGCACACCGCGACATAGCGCAACGAATGGCCAAGTCGAAAGAGTCCATTCAACTTTAATTGAAATAGCTAGATGTATAAAAGAGGAATTTAATATATTAGATGATACGGAAGTTTTTTACAGAGCAACTCAACAATATAATGATACAATACATTCAGTTACACAAAATAAACCTGTAGATATACTTTTTAATAGAGTTACACATAATTTAGAAGAAATATTGAAAAAGGCTCAAGAAAAAATGATTTCAAGAAATAATCCAAGCCAAGTGAAAACATATCAAACAGGGGATATAATATATGAAAAGCTAATAGGGCAAAGAAACAAATTGTTGCCGCGATTTAAAAAACAAAAAATAAAAGAAGACTTAGGTAATAAAGTTAAAATTAGGTTTCGCAATAGGATAATACATAAGGATAATATTAAAACTTAAGACATCTGAAATAAAATTTTATTTACACATATAAATCTTTATTATATTTTTTTTTCTTTTTAGAAAATGAAGTTTATTATAATTCTTTTTACATTATTTACGACTTACAAAACAGAAGTCCAGATACTTGACTATACGAACTCACAACTAATTTCAATACATCAAGGACAAGCAAGACTACAAAACGGAAATTTTAAATTAATTCACATTTTAGAACTCGACGCATATGAACGAACTGTAAATGATCTTAGAATTGAAATTAATAATAAAATATTAGGAAATAGCACATCACTTCCATTTTTTATTCATGATATCGATCAAATAAAAAATCAAATAAAAAGAATGAAACCAAGAGTTAAACGCTCAATTGATATTATCGGTACAGTTTGGAAATGGATAGCAGGTTCACCCGATCACGAGGATCACAATATTGTAGTAAACAAAATAAATGGACTACTTACAAATAATGATCGACAGAAAATTATTAATGAAAATCTCATGGACAGAATGAACTTATTGACAAACACTACTAATAACATTTTAAAAACAATCCAGTCTTTAGATGAAATACGAAGAACAATAGAAGACTCAATTAGAAACAGAATCAATATTATTAAATCAGATGTAACTAATATAGAATACGCCTTACAATGGGCAAAAGTAGGAGTAATTAATTCATTTATATTTTCGGAAAAAGAAATCAATGAAGCTAAACAATTTTTGGACCTTGAAGAATTTCCTTATAATAATTTGGAGGAAGCTTTAGGTTTTGCCACAGTTAAGATAGCTACAGACTATTCTTCATTAATTTACATAATAAGTTTACCTGTAATTAATAAAATAAATTGTGAGAAAATATTACTTAAACCAATTAAACAAAATAAAAAAATTATAAAAATTAATTCCGAAAATGTAATTAGATGTAAGGATACAATTTATGAAATAAAAAAGGATTGTAATGAATTTAACAATTTATGTATTTGTAATAATGAAAACTTAATAGACATAAGTAATACAAAGTGTATACCATCACTTTTAAAAAGCAAGAATCACAATTGCACGTTTGTAAATAATGAGCATGTTCCTTCTATACAAGAGATAAATGAAGGAACAATACTTTTAAATCAATTTAACGGAATTCTAGAAATATTCACAAATAAAACATACCAATTATCGGGAACATATCTGATTCAATTTCATAATGAAACAATTAACATTGAGAATCGAACATTCACTTCAAAAGAAGTTTCATTCTTAAAACCGCTGCCAGCTGTACTTCAGCTATCATCTAATAAATCAATAGTAGAAGAAGTATTATCACTAGAAATGATGAAAGGTCTTCAAATAAATAATATAGATGAAATAAATTCAATATCAACTAAAAGCTATTTAATGTTTTCAACAAATATCAGTTTATCTATTATGGTAATAATTTTAATTTGCGTAATATTCATCAAGCTAAAATCAAGATCTGATATAAAGATCATAACAACGGTTGAAAAAGAAGTTGAAAAGAAAACTTCTTCGGATGAAACATCAAGTTTCAAAGAATCTAATAAAAAATTTTGTAGCGCTAATGAATTACCAACATTTTAACAATCGGGACGATTGATTTTACAAGGGGAGGAGTTAAGGTATGACGTCACATCCCTTAAAAGAATACTATTAAAAATACTTTTTTCTATTATTAAAAATATTTATTTTCCCACAACACAAAGGAACACCTGCAACTTGTTTTTGCTGACTTAGCGTCTGCAACATTTAGTTCTCACACCTTTTGTTGTAATCTTAAACCCTTGCTTTTAATTTGAACAACGGATTGCATTATTGACAAAAATGCAACGTAAGGTTTAATAAAAATTGTGCTTCTTGATTTTTAAAAAAGGTCAGTTCTAAGTTAGACTCAAAAGAAGAATGTTGAAGAATTAATAAAGAATAAAAATAAAAACATATTTTTTTTAAATAAAAAAATGTTTTAATATTTAATTTATATATATATATATATATATATATATATATATATATATATATATATATATATATATATATATATTTTGTTTTTATCCTTCTCCACCTACTTTAGGTAGCATCTCTAATTGATTATAAACCTCTTTTTATTACACCTTTAAATATTTATACACAATTTCCTGAAAGTATTTTAAGTGCCAACTCAATTTAATAAAACAGAAAATATTATCTAAGTAGTGAAGACCCTTTTGTATGCCTATTGCCTACTGCACATTAAAACTGTGCAAACGTATACGTATGTAGTTACATATTTATGAGTGTTTGGAAGTACTACACATCTACTGCGATTATTGCTGCAGTAGTACATGTTGTTGGCAACATTTTTTTGTTCCGACAAATTCTTACAAAAAATCGATCGATCATATTTTTACCAAAAATTTTCGATGGTATTTTTACAAAAAATTTTTGATAAAATTTTTACAAAAAATTTTCAATAAAATTTTTACAAAAAATTTTCAATAAAATTTTTACAAAAAATCTAAATTAAAAAAAATATACAATTTTTTGATAGAATTAAACAAAAAATCTGTAAAATTATTACACAAAATTTTCTATGAGAAATTTAAATTTTTATATTATATTTTTTTGATTAGTTTGCTTAAATAAAACAATAATAACAATTGAAAACTACTTTGTAGATAGATACGAAAAAGGCTTAGGACGGATATAGCGATCCAATAAAATGCATTACATTCTGTTAGTGTCCAATTTGGCTTTATCACTTTATAATAAAGAACTTAAGCCTTAATAATTATTAATTCATTTAAAAAATAGTTCAAATAAAAAAATTACAAACAATTTTCGATAAAATTGAAAAGAAAAATTTGCGGTAAACTTTTAACAAAGCATTTTCGATAAAAAAAAATTTCTATATCTTTATAATATATGTATGTATTTGTAATAATGAAGTTGTAAATCATAAAAGTAAAAACCGAATGTATATTATTGTCAAATTGGGAAACAGAGTAAGGGAATATTTAACATTACTATGGTGAAGGGTATTTAAGATTTGGCATGGCCGAATGTATTAAAGTGAAAAATTGTAAAACAAAAAATATCAAATCACAAAACCTTATGATGCAAGAGGCCAGTAGCCAGAATTTTTAAAATGATAAACAAATATCATCTTCAATAGATCTAAGAGTTTATATTGTGAGAAAAAATAAATGTTGAATAAATATTATAAATTTAGTTGTGCGGAGGTGCTGCACAACTCTTCTATAAACCATATAGAAAAATAACTAATTTTGGAAACTAATAAAACCAGATATAGAAGAGTCTCGAATATACTTAATAAGCCCTTAACGGTATTAATTTAAATTTTTTGATTTAAATTATTAAATTTTTAAACTTTTTGATCTAAATTATTATCACAGAAAAAACTTAAAGAAAATAAGAAACGCTTAATTTTCCACCATTTATAAAGTGATTTTCTTGATTTCCAATAGCAAAATTTTCGAAATTATATCTGATATTGATTGGTGTACTAAGAATTTTCACAAGTTAGAAAATTTCAACACGAACACGGATGTAGAGACTTATATATGGTTAAACGGACATCCTTAAAATGATTCAGAAAAGTCTTAAGCGGGAATAGAACCCGCAACCTCCAGATTGATAGACTAGCGCACTTCCAATTAGTCTATCGAGGCATCTGTGTTAAATGGTAGGTTTATGCTATGTGTATTTAATGCTTATAATTAAAGTTTTTAGGTTTAGCAATGAGTTCCAAATCATTCATCATCTTATAAGAGTTTTGGTAGCGGTAGCATTATGACTTAATTAAATACCTAATTCACACCCATACATACATATGTACATGCACACATAGCACACATACAGACAAATGCATACATACATGAGTATTTATCGTTTTTATACCCTTCGCCACATGTCAAGTTTGTCATTCCGTGTGTAATTTCTACAATATTCATTTCCAACCCCATAAAGTATATATATTCTGGATCTTGATTAAGCAATGTCCGTCTGTCGATGTATCCATCAGTCCGTGTTGAAATGGCATTTGCCAAGGCACCAGACAAGGTACAGAAAATTAAGGCTCACCAATCTGCTAGGCATAGTTTCGAAAATTTTAGGATTGCAATTCAGCAAAATCCGACCATCCCATTGGAGGCTGCTGGCAAAAAACCACGCCCTCCTATATTTGTTCATGTTGTTTTAATTTTTTTTTTCGGTTTTAATGCTTTTGTTTTGCCTTCGGAGTTCATACAGATCTCGGGGGATGTTTAGCCCCCTGCGAGGTCCGATTTTGTGTTTTTAATTTTAGGTTGGTAAGGTTTTTCTTCTTTGATTTGTATTAAAGGCTTTTATAGAAAGCAATAAATATAGAGATAACCAATAGACCCACATGGTGTCCATTGGTAATCAGGAGCAGCTTATATGCCCATTGGGGGGTCAATATGAGGAAATTATTTGAAAGGATTTTAGTCTGACCATTCTAACACAATATAGATTGCAGGGTAGGTTCTACTTTTTACAAAAAAAATGTATACAACATTTTTACAAAAAAACTTAAAAACAATTTAAAAAAAAAATTGGATAAAATTTTTTAAAAAAATTAAAAAAAAATTTGAACATATAATCACAAAAACTTTTCACAAATACTTTTGAAAAAAAAAAAATTATAAAAAATTAAAAAAAAAATTCCAAAAAATTTTACACAAAATTTTTGGCAAAATAAAAAAATATATTACAACAAATTTTTTAAATTTTTGTTTTAATATTTTTACAAAAAATTTTATTAAAAAATTCTCAAAAAAACAAAAAAATTTTTCAAGCAAATTTTCAAAGAAACATAAGAGGTTAAAAAAATATTTAACATTACTATGGTGAAGGATATATAAGATTCGGCATGGCCGAATATAGCGCTCGTACTTGTTATTGATGAAAATAAGCTTCTACAAAGGAACTTGGAATAAATTACTTGCAAATCAGTTGTAAAAACTATTTGATAGTAATTCAAATTGGTATCTTTTGAGCATTTTTCAATAAATGAATTTGTGTTAATATTGTAAAGGCTTTTTATGCTTTGAAACGATATCACAGCACCAAACTTGTTAACTTTTACAAAAATGAGGTTTTCTTTTTTAAAAGCAAATTGCAGAAGAAGTAGAATTTTATAATATTTTATAATTTTGTGTAAAAAAAATCAAATTTGTCCCAATATGGTGGTTGCCATATTCAAACGTTAAAATGAGAAATATGAAGGAATTCTTAAGCGTAATTGTTTTTATTATTTTTATTCTCTTTATTTTTAAGGAAATAAATATACAAGATAAAGTTCTCAATATAATTCTGTAAATCCATTCAGTTATTTGAAAGACTTGTTAAACTTTTTTTTAAATTCTAAGGGCCAATTAAGTTTAGCAGCAGAGAAACTTATATATTATTGGAATAAAATTGATTCTGTTAGCATCAATATGTTGGTAACTTCAGTTGAAATACCTAAAATTCTTTAATCTTTACTCTTTTGATGAAAGCAATATCATGTCATATGTATGTCAAAATTAAGAACAAGTATTGATTGTGTTTTTATAAAAGGCATTGAACTTCTACAAAACAAATCGAAAAAAATAAAAATATTTTAAAACCGAAATTGTATTACTACAAACTTGACTTTAACATTAAATCTTCAGGAGATTTAAAATCTGGTACACAACTTGAGTATAAATTTAAATGGGAAAACAATATTTCTAGATTATTGTTACGTATTTAAAATAAAGAGGATTTTAATTGAATACTTTTAATTATGCGTTTAAATTTTTGGACCATTTTTATGATTACACTGGTTAACAAAGATTTTGTCCTAGAGATCTTGCTTAGTGATCTTAGACTCATTTTTCGTGTTGATTCCGAATCTGTGCTTAGATTCTGTCTATAACGTCGAGTTTCTTTGGGATAGCTGACAATTGCATGAGGATTCTAAAACTCGAAAGAACCAAATTTCTTTTTGTCATAAAAAGCAGAATTAAATCTTAGGATCACGATTAAAGGGTTGGAAATTGCCAAATACGAAAATTTCCATGTAGCGATCTCGCTATGACGAATTTAAATTATTTTTTCTTACAAAGACAACTTTATTTTTTGCAATGATGTCCTTTTTCAGCCTTTGGCCAATCCCAAAATGTTCTTTTGCCACCTCTATCTATTATATTATATTAAATTAGGACTTTCTAAAAATTTTGTGAAAGTCATGGACAAACATGGTGCTGGTTGTTGTTATTTGAAACAAAAATTCCTTAAAATCAGTGAGGAAAAGATCAAAGAAGGAATTTTTAATAGATCTCAGTCTCAGGGAAGTGCTAATGGATTTGGAATTTCAACAGGAATTTAGTTCAACGGTTTCAAGGTACCAAAGAAAGCTAACATGTTAGCAATTTTCTGCTGAACACTAAAACATAGTTGATTAAGCGATGTCCGTCTGTACGTCTGTCCGTGTTGATGTTAAAATGTCATTTGCCACACGATGTACATGAAATTTTAGCCCACCAATCTGGTATAGTTTCGAAAATTTTCGGATTGAAATTCAGTAACATCAGACCTTCCTATTGGGGGCTGTAGGCAAAAAGCACGCCCAACTACATTTTTCACGTTGTTTTCATTTTTCAAGAAAAATTATTTTCAAAAAATTTAAAAAAAATATTCAAAAATTTCACAATTTTCAAAAAAAAAAACCAAAAATTTTCAAAAAAAAATTTTTTCAAAAAATTTATAAAACAACAAAATGCTTTTTTATAAAAAATGTTTACAAAAAATATTGCAAAATATTTAAAAAAAAAATTAAAATAGTGTCAAAAAATTTTCAAGAAAATATTTACAAAAAAATGTTAACAAAACTTTTTCAAGAAATTTTCTATAAAATTTTTACAAAATATTATCAAAAAAAATTTTACAAAAAATTTTAAGTAAAATAATTACAAAAAATTGTCTATAAAAATTTTACAAAAAATTTTATATACATTTTTACAAACAAAGTTTCCATAAAATTTTTACAAAAACAATTTTCTGTAAAATTTAAAAAAAAAGAATTTTCTGTAAAATTTTTACAAAAACAATTTTGTATAAAATTTTTACAAAAGCAATTATCTATAAAATTTTTACAAAAAAATTTTCTATAAAATCTTAGCAAAATTTTCTATCAAATTTTTAAAAAATCTTTGCAAAATTTTACAAAAAAAATTGTATAAAATTTTTACAAGAAAATTTTCTATACAATTTTTACGTGGTTAGAAAGTTTATATGACGATATACGAGGTTTTGCTGATTAGTGGAAAAAAAAGCGCAGTTCTTTTTTTTAATAACTTTGTCTCTTAAATTAAACCAATTTTGTACCTAATTCAATATAAATGAAATTACCGCGGTGAAGGGAATAAAATATTCGGCATAGCCGAATATAGCACTTTTACTTGTTTTAATTTAAGATTTATGTGCTGAAACCCCCGTGAGGAATCTAAACGTGATAGATCATCCAGCAACATGTTTTTTGTTGACCAGTGTTATTTATCATTTTACTAATTAATCAGCATGTGGTTTTGACATGAACATTGTGGTGCCTTTGAATCTTATGAGTTTGAATATTTTTATTTAAATCATTTTCAAAGCGTATCTATCGTGTTCATCATTATCATTATTATTAAAAATCAATTGTCGTTGAAAATTTGATTGTCTTCCTTTTGATAATTATTGATCACGTGTGGTGCGGCAAATTAAACTGAATTGATTGATTTAAGAAAGTGTGTTAAGTTACCTGTTTGAAGATAAACAAACTACATGTGGATGTACATATGTATGTATGTATGTATGTATGTATGTATGTATGTATGTATGTATGTATGTATGTATGTATGTATGTATGTATGTATGTATGTATGTATGTATGTATGTATGTATGTATGTATGTATGTATGTATGTATGTATGTATGTATGTATGTATGTATGTATGTATGTATGTATGTATGTATGTATGTATGTATGTATGTATGTATGTATGTATGTATGTATGTATGATAAAGATGCTCAATTGGCTGCAATCGATTGTCAATAATAAATTTATAGTTTGCCCAAAAATAAAGAAATAATTTCTGGCTGTAATATGCGAATAATTCATCTTAATTTTAGTTGTGATATTGACAATTAGTTCAAAAAAAGTTTTGTAATAAATTTACTAGAATACAATTTTTTCATAGCTTCTAATTTTTATTTCAAATGTATCGACTGATATTATTGAGTTGCCAACTGTCGAGGCTAGTGCTGTAGTACCGCTTCGATTTGAATTTAGTTGTACTGAAAGGTAATAACTGATTTTAACACTAAGAAAGCCTCTGGCTTTGATAAAACCAGTGATGTTCCGCTATTCTCTAGCTGGGAAGCAAACGGTCTCAATGACTTCCAACGATCTCTTTTGTGGGCTTTTCTTAATGGCTCGTTCCATTAAAACCCTGCAGTAGTCAGCTGACGTACGGTTGCGATGCGCCAAGTGCAGATAAATCTCTGCGTGTACATTGTTAAACAAAAAATTTAAAAAAAAAACAGCGGTTTAATTTGAAGTTTAAATGTATGTCTTATAGCTGTATTTTTTAAAACTAAAGCTGCTAAAGAAAAAATTTAAAATCAGCGCCCTTAAAATTAATAAACAACAGGCATAAAATTCCATGCAACAAAACAAAAGATTAAATGTGTTTCCTTGTATTATCGAATAAATGTAAATATGTCTAGTCGAATCGCTGAATCTAAAACTATTCGAGTAGTGTTTTTTATTATTTTCGACTTTTTACCATGTCGCCTTGGGGGTAACTTCATTTACTTGTACCTATTTAAATGGATATTGTTTAGGGTCAGGATTTAATATCCTGCACAATCGTACAATTGAATCCCAAAGGTCCTGACCGAATTCTGTCCTACTCAAAAAATCGTTTCAAAATGGAGTTCTAGGTGACACACTATCAAACAAAAAAAAATTTTGTAACTATGATCGCATGGAAAAAAATATTTTATGAATTTTTATCAAACCGTATTACAAGTCAAAAGTCTGTCACATACATACATTTCTAATATTTCTAATCCGCACTATCATACATTTTAGCACACCTGAGTATGATATTCAATCATGACCTGTACAGAGCCCTAATGGAGGTCTTCTTAAATTCTGACTTAAACTTTTAATTTTAAACATTTTTTCTATATAGCGAATCAATTTGGGTATATGGGCTTCATTTTGAAAAAATTAAAAATATTTTGCATAAAAAATTCAAGCCTTTGTAAACTTTAATATTACTAAAATCAAGGCCTTTGTATAACTCCTTCAAACACTCGATACTAAATGACCGCCAAAGACTATGGACATTTTCTGCCGTTAAGCAAAAAGCTTTGCAGGTATTTGAAAAAATGATCCATATATCTTTATTACTTTAAACTTTAAAAAGCCGTTTATAATTTCTGCGAGCATAACTATCTCAACTTTCTACTGAAAACAATTCATATTTTTATTTGTAACAACACAAGTATTAAAATTTTATTTACTTATTTTTATTAATTTATTTACTCTTCTGTTAGGTGTATTTTGTTTAACAAATGAAATAGTAAGTTTTTTAAATGGCTGAAAATGGTAACGTTAACGTAAATGTTAATTGCTTAAAATGTTTTTGTTTAATCTTTTTTTTTATTGTATTTTCATATTTATATTCACTCATTTAAGCAGCCAGTTGGTTAGTTCTGTTGCAATCTTTATTTTAAGTGAAACTATTAAATTGAAATATTTTGTAATGAAAAGATGGAAAGTAACTCGCTGTGTACACTAATTAGCTACAGACAAGAAATCTATATAATTTGTTCACTTTATACAAAATATAAACATTATAATTTTCACGAATGCCTATAATGCAATATGTGATATAAGAGTGCCATTTAAAAGCACAATTTCCAGAAATATTAAAATATTTAGTAATGTTAAACATTATAACTATGTTAATTGACGATAGCAATTTAATCATGATTTAAACATTTAAATATCCAAATGTGAACCACCCCAATATACATACATACATACATACATACATACATACATACATACATACATACATACATACATACATACATACATACATACGTACATACATACATACATACATACATACATACATACATACATACATACATACATACATACATACATACATACATACATACATACATACATACATTATATGTACACACATAAATTATCAAACAGTCAATAGGTCTCTTACATATGCATATGCGGTACGTAAATATGTTTCTATTGTATGTATGTGTGTATAATTTTAAAATTTATTTAATGAAAATTTTTAAAAGTTTATATTGCATAATTTATTTTCTTCATCTTCATATTGCAAAGCGACACAAATGACACGCATGCTTTTACTCACAAATTTGCATTGCAAAGAAATAAAGTTGATAAAAAAAATTTATTTAAAATTGAAGCAACAAACTGAAACAAAACGCAATCATTATCAAACAGCTTTTTAATACCAAATTCATTGACTTGTTTACACTGAGCAAAATAATTTGTAAATGTCTTTGCCAAAAAAAAAACAATTGTAAAAATTAAAACAAAATTATTCTTATTCTTACTGATTTTTATTTTCAGTAACGTTCTACATTCCTGGGGAAAATGAGTTTAACTTGGTTTTATTCAAAATTTCCAAAGAGATGTGATGTCAAAGCTTGGGACCCTAAAAAGGGCTACAAAGGCTAAGTAAATAAAAATAAGATAAGATAGTTTAAAAAAAAAAAACAATTAAAAATTTTTGAGAAAGCATAATAGGAGCAATAATATTAAGTGATTTATTTGTAAAGCTATGAACAAATGTTTATGAGTGAAATGATATATTTTTTTTTCTTTCTATTCAAAAGTGAATAAATGAAAAAATAATTAGCTCAAGTGCTGAAATATGAGAATTTACAATTTTGTTAATTTTTCATAAATCAAAAGATCGTAGAAAAATGGTCGCATTATGTATGTATGTATGTATGTATGTATGTATGTATGTATGTATGTATGTATGTATGTATGTATGTATGTATGTATGTATGTATGTATGTATGTATATATGTATGTATGTATGTATGTATGTATGTATGTATGTATGTATGAATGTATGTACATACGTATGCGTGCGTATGTGTATACACATATTTTGTAATGTGCAACTGCCGGCGTAAGCAGTAACAAAGTGTCTCAGTAATCTCATTTATGAGAAATTTAATAAACGAACACTCATTCATGAATACGTTCATAAATGAAAAACTATTTACAAAAATTTATTGCATACATACATTTATTACAAGTATTTATCACATATGAATAATACGGATATTCGTCATTTTTCTCTATTCATGTATTTATGCTAAAAAAAAAACAAACGGTTACACTGATTCATGTGTAGGCAGAGCATTTTTGTTGATCATTTTATGTTCATGAACGTGAAAAAATTATAAAATTTTAGATATCTTATATATGAGAAGTATCACAAATGTTGAAATTTCAACACTCATAAATGAAAAATTCTGAACCCTGATTATAAGTACTACATTGAAGATTGGTCGTTGTTAAAAAAATGTTGAATTATTTTATGTGATTGGAGGATTGTAGATGTCCTTTTAAATAAACTTAATCATGTTTTTTGAAGCTTAAACAAATAATATAATCTATTTGAATAATTCACTCAATATGTCTTAGACTTCAGCATGTATTTAATAACATCATTCTAATTTTATTAATAACACTGGGTTTACACCTGGCAATGCTGTTATGACAAAAACAATACATACAGAGTGATACAAAATGTGGCGCAATTAGGCCATTTGTGGCACTTTTGAATATTTGATGGCCTTGCGGTACTTTCTAATCTATTTTGGCCATTTTACATCAAAATTCAACTAACCATTTCAAACGTTTTAAAATGTACTGAACGGGTATCAAAGTATGATAGTGTGGATTATAGAAAAAGTATGATAGTGTGGATTATAAGTGTATTTCCGCGACAATCTTTTTGACAGGTGTGTAGGATTTGATAATCTATTTAAAAATCCATAATATTTTTTTCCTGCCAGACTTTTTTGTGATTGAATCGTACGATTGTGTATTTAATTTAATCCTGGTCTTAAGCTATGTACATATAAACATATAAAATATGTACAATGTGATTTTTTGCCTTGAATTTTTGTTTTTGTTCCAAATAAAACAAAAACAAATGTACTATATTTCTATTTCTATTGCTTTTCTTTTTATTTAAATAAGAAGTTAATAATCTAATATACTCAAAAAAAATTATTTGTCCCTATCAAAGGTATTATATTAAAATCTTCTAATTGGCCCTAAATAAAAAAACTCAAAATACATCAGTGCATATACACACGCTGAATGGATTGAATATTTTGATGACAATAAATAGAACAGTGATTTAACGTATACGTGGACGATTCGTTGGTGCAAAACGCGACTCGTAATTCAACGTTCACATTCGATATTTTGCTCAAAATGAGTTGTCATAATTATTGTCTGAACGTCTCAACTGTGGAAACAATTATCAGCGTTTTTGACAACTTTGTGTACGACAAAAGATTTTGTCGCGAGCGACAGCATTGCCCTGTGTAAACATATAGTAAATAAAATAAAATTTTAACACTTACTTTGGAATCGTCTTTCTACAGTCTTATTAATTTTTAAGATAGAAGGTCTGTTACCCATATTCTTGCGATATTTTTGAATATACAGCGCCATCTGTTAACACATTATTTATGCAAATATATGTATATGTATGTAATTATTATAAAATACCAAATCTAATTCTAGCCCGAACAGGTCTTAGTTGGAATTTCTGGTGAACCTGTTCTTTTGCTTAGATATGTTTATACTGTTTTTGTCTTAAGTCTTTTGTTTTAAAAGAACATGCACGAACGCACTAACTGATTTTATTCAAATTAAAACAACTTTTAATAGATTTTAATGCAGATTTATAAAGAAATGCAACAAGGCAAAATAATGAAAATAAATTTGTTTGTTTTTATTATCTTTGGAGGTGAAGTTTTAATAAAAATAATCAAGACATTTGATATATAAAAAAATCATAAAACGGAAATTCTAAAAAAACCCTTAAGAAAAATTTATTAATAGAAATTAAAATTCCGAATATTAAACAAATATAATAATGGAATTTCAGATTACCAATATTTTGAAATTCAAGGGTGCATGATTAGAGGATATCGGATCTAAAGAAACTATTTTTTTTTTTATTATTCCGTTAATAGAGAATAAATTTTGCAGCGTGTTTTGTAATATTTTTCAAAAACAAATTGCTATTCTATTATGAGTGTGTAAAAACAAAGCGAAACTAATAATAATATGAGTGTGTTTTTTCTTCTTACGTTAGTTTCTGCTGTTATGTCATTTCAGTTAAATTAAATTGTTACGTGTTGCTCTGTCATTATTCTGCTTGATGGTTTAACTTAATTTTGGTATTTTTATTTAATTAAAAAAAAAAAAAAACAATTACAACAAGTAGTTTTACGAATTTATTTTTGTTTTTTTTTTTTTGTCTTTTGGCTTTCGTGTTGAAAACTTAAATTACGATAATTTGTTTACTTAACAGGTTTATTTTTTATCCAATTCTTAAACTACGCGCAACCTTAATCATCAAGTCTCGATCGATCGTTATAAGGAAATAAATTTATGATTGAGAGTGTACAATTGATCAGTATCAATAGAGTTTTGTTTAAATATTTTTAAGTTAATTTACTAGGTTTATATGGATTATATGAATTACTTTCGGTTTCTAAAAAATTATCAAAGATGATAAACATACTTTAGATTTATAAAAAAAGTGAAAAAAAAAATGAAGCTTTAGTGGACGTTAGTATTTTAAGGTCTTTCTGATTTATGATGTTTTTTAAAAATTTCTCCTTTTGACTTTTATTTGTTTCTATTAAGTGCAGTTTTCCTCTCACACTTGATGGTTTCGGTGCATTACACTTGAGTTATTTTTATTACTTTATGAATTGATTACGTTTCCATGCCGCTTTCAATGCAGCAAGTATAAAAAACTTTTAATAAAAGTGAAAAACAAGTACAAATACAAATACAATAACGCGGCATGTTTTATATATTTGCTTTTCATTTCGATTCACTTGTTTTGTAAAAGGCCACTTGAAACTTCTTTATTTTTTGTTGCCAATATTAATGATGGGTATAAAATGTTTGTATTTCATGTTATACTTAATTAATAAATTATATAACTTTTACTTTTCTTTACATTACAAAAAAAACTCATCTTTAATATTTATTTTTAATTTTCGATTAAACTTTTTTCATTTCATTTCATTTCATTTTATTTTCTTTTTTTATTTCATAATATTAAATTTTACTTTTTAAATTCAATTATTTTTTTTTTATATTAAGTTTTATGCAGTAAAACATTTCTTAGTTTTTTTTTGTATTTATATATTTTTGTGTTAATGCTTGTGCCACTTTTTATACAATAACATTAGCAAAAATAACATTTATTTTAAACCTTTAATAGGGAAATTAAGCGTGAAAAAATTTAATAAAAGACTTTCAATTCATTTTGTAAAACTTCAATTTCTATTTTTTTTTTTAACATTAATATTTGCATAAATATAAATTTGTTAGAAATAAATTTTAAGGATAAACCCCACAAAAAAGCATGGTTATAAAACGCTTAAAATAGTGTTACAAAATAATCCAAAAAAATATCATATAGAGGGTGTTTTTTATAGAGGTGTAGAACTTTAAGTTGCAATAAAACAACGATGGATTATTCGATTGACATGAATTTTATTTATCCGAAAGATAATCTTGTGGCATTTTAAATATGATTTCTGGCATATGACCGCCACGGCTGGCGCGAATGTAGTCCAATCTAGATGTCCAATTTTCGATGACTTTTTCCAACATTTGTGGCCGTATATCGGCAATAACACGGCGAATGTTGTCTTCCAAATGGTCAAGCGTTTGTGGCTTATCCGCATAGCCAAATGACTTGACATAAACCCACAGAAAGTAGTCTAGCGGTGTTAAATCACAAGATTTTGGAGGCCAATTCACAGGTCCAAAACGTGAAATTAGGCGGTCACCAAACGTGTCTTTCAATAAATCTATTGTGGCACGAGCTGTGTGACATGTTGCGCCGTCTTGTTGAAACCACATCTCCTGGACATCATGGTTATTCAATTCAGGAATGACAAAGTTAGTAATCATGGCTCTATACCGATCACCATTGACTGTAACGTTCTGGCCACCATCGTTTTTGAAAAAGTACAGACCAATGATTCCACCAGCCCATAAAGCGCACCAAACAGTCAATTTTTCTGGATGTAACGGTGTTTCGACATACACTTGAGGATTACCTTCACTCCAAATGCGACAGTTTTGTTTGTTGACGTAGCCATTCAACCAGAAGTGCGCTTCATTGCTAAACAAAATTCGCTTATGAAAATTGGGAACAACGGTAATCTCGTTTTGGGCCCAAATTGCACTATTTGCAAGCGTTGTTCAGGCGTAAGTCTATTCATGATGAATTACCAAACCAAACTGAGAATAAATCACTTGACAGTAATGCCAACTTAAAGTTCTATACCTCTATAAAAAACACCCTTTACATTTTTTTGGAATTTTTAAATTTGTAAATATGTATATTCGAGAAACACGTTTTGACTGTGAATTTAACGAATTTCTTATCTGTCAATATTTCTTTTCCTGGCTCTGCATTAGTTAACTTTATTTGTTAATGAATTTGTGAAAAATATATGAATATTATGCGATTATTATACGATTCGAACCATTATTTGTGTAAAATCTTTATGTATGTATGTATGTATGTATGTATGTATGTATGTATGTATGTATGTATGTATGTACATATGTATGTAACAAACATTAGACAAAATTTTAATTAGAACGAGTTCTGTTTAGACGTGACGTCTTCACTAGCCATCAATTTTAACAAAACATAAATATGAAGCAGGCAGAGCAATGTAATATTTAGTGCATGTTGTTATAGGTGGCGAATACGTGTTTATGACTTTTTCTGTTTAAACATAATTTTCTGTTTTCCAAGAATGTTGCATCTTATTGCGGAGCAGATAGCAGTAGTACGGTTGAGCAACAGATGGCGCTGTTGGAAAATAATACTGTCGAATTAATATACAACAACAACGTATGTTATAAAAAAGCCTTTATAACCTCCCGTCTACATTACTCATTAACATGTCTTAACAAAAGTCAAACTTCGTATAAAAAATTCATTATTTTTAATTCTGTTCTTTTTTTATATGAAGTTTGACTTTTGTTAAGACATATTGATGTCTAATGACAACGTGGGGTAGCTAATGTTTTAACAACCATGTTAGGACTTGGAAAAGACATTAACATAGACAGTCTATATTTAACACTAACATAATGTTAGTGTTAATGTTTATCATTTTATGTCCAATGTAGACTGGGGGTAACATAAGCAGTTTTTGGTAAAGCGAAACTGTGAACATAAAGCAAACAATTAAAGGTTATGATGTGGAATAGAATGGTGCAAACACCGATCAGCCACTAATACAGGAAACTCAATAGGTTCATTTTAAGTAGAACAGCTCAGTTCTGGAGAGGTTGAGAGAATTGCAGCGTTTCAAAGACCAACATACTTCTTGGATTGGACAGAAAAGTTCTTCATATCGTTATGAGTGTAATAATTATTCATTACTCTGATGTGCGAAGAAGAGGTGGGACTAGAAACCGTGGATCATATATGTACCTGGCATTGCGCGATATTGCAGAACGAAAGGCTACAGGCAATGAATTCTATTCAAGAATTAGTATCTGGGGTTATTTTGGAAAAATTAGAAGCGATTCACAATAGACCAATAGGTCTCTTAGTGGAGGTGCCTAGAATTAACTTGCACCTAAAGCTTAAGTTTGTTTTTTCTGTCTGACTATTAACGTTAAATATTTATATTTTTATATATTATTATAAAGTCAATAACAGTGTAAAATTCTAATTTCATCTTAAATATTTTCTCTTTAATATTTTATTTTATTTTATTTTATTTTGTTTTTTTATTGTTTTAAAAAATTATTTTATAAATTGCATAAATATTAGTTTTGCATTCCAATTAAGTAGAAATAAAATGCAATCAAAATGAGTAGCTTCCAAACGATTCCCATGTTAATATTTTATAAATCTGGAGCATGGGAAAACATGTTCACTTTACATACATACATACATACATACATACATACATACATACATACATATGTGAATATTGGGAAAAGCGTTACAAGAGCATAATATTAATTACAAAAAAATATAATTATTAAGAGATGTGAAGTCATAATATAATGATAAATGTTTCCTTTTTTGCGGAATTTTAAAAATCTAGATTTGAAAAAAAAAAAACAAACCGCAAAATTTTAAATGATTGAAAATTCATTACAAGTATAGTTTTATGTTTTCAATAGATTTGTTTTAAAAAGAACTTTATCAATCTCTATAGAAAAAAACGCAGCAGTATTTATTAACATATAGACATATCACAGTAAGAAATGCGGAAAAAAAAATCTACTGTTGTCCTGTTTTCAACTTATTAGATCCGCCTTCGAAAACAATTTTGTTTGTCAACTGTAATAAAGTTGACTGTTTTGAAAGTGGCCTAAGTCCATTTGCATTTAAGTTACGATATTTAAAGATTTGCGTGTTTAATAATTGAAAAAGAAAGATTTGTAATTAATAATATGAAGGTGTTTTTTATGCTTAAGAAGTGATATTTACTAACCCAACTAAAATGAAAAATTTTTATCAGGAAAGAAAATTCGCTGCTTTCAAAATTATTAAAATCACTCTTCTAATTCAAAATGAAGCATAAGAACATAAAAATATTTTCTAAAAAAAAATAATTCCCATATTAGTTTGTACGTTACACGTAAATAAAAAATATTGTTGAGGTAACTACAATCTAAGAGTTAATATGATTGATTTAAATATGTATATGGTTGTAGTACAATATAGTAATAACACACTAATAACAATATATGATGTAAGAACGACGATTTTATTGTTTTACATAACAATTATATTAACAATAATAATACAGTGCAACTTTTTTCAGCATAACTTGCAGGGACTACAAAATTTTTACTAATAATATATAGAAAAATTGTAGCGACGTTAACAATAACAACTTTTGTGAACTTACCAATACAATCTGAACGTTTCTAGACACCTTAATTGCTCATTAAGATCACTTTTTACCTTAAAACTTAAATCCGTGTATTTTTCGAAAAGTTCTTATTTGTTGGATTGTGTAGATAAATCACTAGCTCTGTCTATATATTATATTAAAATGCAGCCATAATATCTGTGGCAAAAAGGAAAAAGTGCTTAAGTCTGATTTATAAGTTTTGTAGGAGAACAATTTTAAACTTAAAAATTAATTTTTTTAAAAAATATCTGATCTTTAAACTTCACACATGGGAGTCAAACGTATGTTTTGGAAATTATTTTAGATCTACCAAAAGTATACAGGCGTTGCAATTAATAAGTTGTGAAAAAAAGATTTTTTGATTTGGAAAAATAGCTTGTAGTTTCTTAAGCTTTTTTCCCAATGCGTTTAGACATTGGAAAAAGATAAGTAGAAAGAAATTTCGCTATAACTTCTTCAAAAATGGTACAAAATAATTGAAACTTTGCCCATGGGTACTTTGGAGCATATATATATATATATATATATATATATATATATATATATAATATATATATATATATATATATATATATATATATATATATATATATATATATATATATATATATATATATATATATATATATATATATATATATATATATATATATATATATATATATATAGAAAACTGCAATACGTAGCGCCTTGGAATTTTGCATTAGTAACCCCCATATTAAGATACATTGTGTAGAGAAACACAGACTGAATTTGAATGGAGACCGTGGTACCTCCTATACAAAGTGAAAAATTATTATCGTGTACCTAGAGAACTATAACAGGTAGAGTCTTGAAACTTTGCAAAAGTAACCCTCATAATGTGCATAGTCTAGCAGAATTCAGACTGGATAAGAATACTGGGAGTGGCATATCCCATTAAAAGTAAAAAATTGTTATCGTGTTTATACGTATAGTCTAGCAAAAAAACAGGTTGGATGGGAACATTTTTGACTTGAGGATAGCGTGGGTTTTCGCGTTAAAGGTTGGTCATACTTTTCTTCCAAGTGTTTATTTAATTTTTTGTGGATGGGTGTAGCGAAGCGCACCGGGGATAGCTAGTACTTAATAATAAAAGTCAAAAATATTTATTATTTTATTGATTAACGCTATGATAAATAAAATAGTAATTACCTTATATTGTAAACAACAAAAAAATATTCACATAAATTCACAAAAGTTTAGTTCATTGGTTTTTCTTAGTGTTTGAAAACCAACTCAGTAAAACCAGATTCTAATGAACTAAAAAACTGAATTCAAAACCTAAAAAAATTTTAGATTCACCCAAAATTCTGTGTTTCTTTTAAGTCATACTTTGGTTTCATACCAACCAATCCAACATATTTTGTTTATAAATAATATTATATGGTTTAAAATATTATATTATTTTGGAACTTCTAAAAACTATGGTTGTGTTTTGATATTTATCAAAAATTGTATAGGTAAAGCCATCTATTGGGCATAGAAACCATTAAAGCATAAATTTTCAATCAAACTTATTTATTGTGATCAAAGCAATCTTAAAAACAACTGTAATTTCTTTACCGCAATCATAATTTGGTAATAAAGTTTAATATTTCATAATTCTTCTTTAATAATTGCTTTTTGTGGACTTACGACACTTTCAAAACAACTATGGTCTTACATTTTGTTAACTTGCTTATATTGTTTTGCAATTAAAATATAATATAAAATATTTTTTTGTAGAAATTTATATTAAAATTAAGATGGATTTAACTGAAATGCAATTATTTTATTGGTAATCTCATGTTCAGTGAACTTTAGACACTTTCAAAATAAGTAGCTCATAGTTGAATCGTTCAAAAAGGGTGGTCCATTAACTTTGCACAGTACCAAGAGTGTGTTAGAGTGAAAAAGTGGCCTTAACACTATCCTACACAATCGTACGATTTAATTACAAAAAAATATGACAGAATTCTGTCCTACTTAAAAAATCATTTCCAAATGGCAAAAAGCATTTTGCAACTCAGATCGCATGGAAAATAATATTTTTAAAGATTATCATACTATTTTAGACAGATCGTATGACTGAGTATGATAGTGCATCATGGCCTTTAACCATACGAAAAACAATTATACGTAACAATACAAAAACAGGTAAATGTTTGGGTTTCGAATACTTTAACCGAAATTCATATGTAAAAATGATGGGTTATAATAGTTAACCTGTTCCATAATTTTGTTATTTGTGATCCAATTTTTTTTTTATGGAAGAAAATAAATTTTATTTCAGATTAAGAAGATTTTATGTTTGATGTGCAAGAAGCGGCCATTTGGCGCACAAAACAAGTTTTCTTACTTAAGGAAACTCAAATTTTTCAACAAATTGCAATCGTCAAAAAAGAAAAGCAAGAATAATTTATTTCATTTTGTTTTTGTTTTTTTAACTGAAAAATTAGTATAAAAAAATGCATTAATTAAATCTTATTTCTAATTGGTTTGACGAAGTGCATTTGCCACAAATCCATATGCAAAATGCATATGCATACAAAAAACCACACACACACATACATTAACATAGATATGTACATAAGCAAAATACATTCACAGTTTGCTGTAGTTGTAACTACGTTTGTATGTATGAGTATAAACTTATGTAAAAGCGTCAGTTTTTATCTGAACTCAAACACTCGTGCTTAACATTCACTAGCGACACATTAGTAAACAATTTTCCAACAATTTCCGCATTTGTTGCAGTGCAGAGGAAAAAAAACTAAATGAAAAACTTGACTACTTTTCGTTATTGTTTTTCTTCTTTTGGAGCGGTTTTTCACGTCAGTTCTTCATGCATTAGACAAGACGGAGAGGTTGCAAAAGAACATGCTAAACAATTCCGATTCAATTGAACCGAAAAACAGATTCTCAAAGATTTTTTTGCTTTTTTGTTTTTTTGCTTTTTATTTTTCATACATAACAGCAGATGATAACTGTAACAAAACACGTACACTAATTAGTCGACTTTTAAAACATGTTGGATGCTACGATCTTCTCATACTCGTGAAGTAAATTTCAATAAAAATAAGAACATTAACAACAGCAGCAGAAGCAGGAGAAGCAGCATCTGCTTCTGCACCATCGACGAACAGACAAAGTTCAATGCATTGCTTTAGCAATAAGTAATTTTCACAAGTAGAAAAAAAATG
Organism: Phasia obesa; assembly: GCA_949628195.1. Classification (NCBI taxonomy): domain Eukaryota; kingdom Metazoa; phylum Arthropoda; class Insecta; order Diptera; family Tachinidae; genus Phasia; species Phasia obesa. Next base: position 216,185,031 of record OX451215.1, read on the forward strand.
GTTAGAAAATATTTGACTACAGCAGAATGAAAAATAAATAGAAAAGAGAAGCTTTTCTTCCTTCAAACCCAGCCATCACAATTTGCTTTTTCTGTTTCTGATGTTGGTGCTTTCGTTTCGTTTTGTAATTCTCTTGCATCAAACAGGGACATATAGAATTTCTTTTCGCCTTCATTACTTTCATAAATAAATAAATAAATAAATAAGTTTTTATATGAAAGTATGTACGAGTGAGTTTCTTTTTTTCATACGCCGATATGCGATAATACATTTCAAGTTGTCTAGTCTGAAATGGTAGATTGTGTGACTGTGTGTTTGTGTATTTGTGAATTTGTATGTGTATTATCACTGTATTTCTCTCTATGTTCTGAACTGCATGTGCAGTTAATTAATTTTTGTTTTCTTTAAATATTTTTATTTTTTTACGGTAAATATTCTTGTCTTTTTTATGTTCAAGTGTGTGTGAGTTAGGAACTACGCTCACATGTCGCTGAATTCTTTAGGTTGAGCATCAAAATCTATCAATATATCGAAGAGCAAATCATAGCTCCACTGTCCATTAATGCAGTTTATTAATTCTACCGGAACCCTTTTTTACTGCCTGCAATCACATGGATGGGCACATGGATGCCAACACGTGATATAAAAGGCTCAAGAAAAAGGGTTAAAAGGGAGTAAATAACAAAAACGATTGTTTTAAATCAAAATAATTTTATTTATTTTTATCTTTTTTTTTTTTGAAATATGTAACACAAAAATGAGTGTTTTAAACTTTTTTAACAACTGGAATTAAATTATTACGAGTTTACCACATACCCTCGTTCTACTCTCAATATTGAGCAACAGTGCAGCAACAGTGCAGCAACAGTTATACTTCTTCTGTGAAAATTTCAAGAGTCTACCTATTATGGTTCCAGAGATAAAAGGCGCTGACAATCGGACGGACAAACATTGTAGCGAAAACAATAGGGTAACTTTTTTACCCTTTGGGTACAAAACCCTAAAAATGTACATTAATATTAAAATAAAAAAATAGTTTTATCGTAGCAAAAAAACAATGAAGGCGTTCGAGAGGAAATTTTGAGTTCATGACAGCACTTATTTTTTACTCTTATAAAATGATAAATTTTTGAATTTTCCGAATCATGTGTACATATGTACATCTAATAGGGTTAGTACACAAGCATTTGTAAATTAAGAACTCCTCAGAATCATCGAACTTTCATTAGTCCTAAGCACTCATTAAAATGTTTATTTAAATGTGAACGCATGACACGCCATTGTTAAAATCATGCATTTTCACCCAAAATTGAACCAATGCAAGCTCTGTCGTACGATTTGTCAAAAATTGCATGTTTGCTCAAAAAGTATGATAGTGTGTATTAAAAGTGTATGTGTGTGACAGACTTTTTGACAGATTTTATATATTTTATAATCTTTTGAAAAAAGTATTTTTCATAAAATAGTATTTTTCCATGCGATCAGAGTTGCAAAATCTTATTTTGTATGATAGTCTGGCATTAACACCGCCATTTTGAAACGATTTTTTGAGTAGGACAGAATTCTGTCAGATTCTTTTGTGATTAAATCGTACGATTGTGTAGGATAGTGAATCCTGGCCTTTACTAGTGTTTTTTCATGTTTTTTTCACTGGAATTGTCTAAAATTTTAACAACAATAGTTCAGGCGAAGTTTATCCGTATTTGGTTTTTACATTTTTTAGCCTTGTTTTTATTATGATAAATTTAAAATTATAAGTGTAGTGTAGAGTAGAGTAAATCGCGAGAATTAAAAAATCAGTCAAGTGGGTTTCAGAATCACACACGTTGGGTTTCGTACCACAATGCAATATAGAACTGAAAAATTAAAAATTTTAATTTTTCACGTCTTTTATGGGGCACCCTTTAATATTTTATTTTATGTTTTAATTACTTGTTTTAAACATTTTAATTGTCTGTCTATTGTGGTTCAAAAGATAAGCAAATGTACGTCACAATTACGTCGTCTTTCATTTTTAATTTAATTTTTATATAATATAATTTGTGTATAAATTTTAAGCTTTGAAAAAACATATTTATATATGTGCAAATTTTTGTTATAGTGACCATAGAATACACCTTTTGAATAATTTCAAGAGTCTACCGATTACGGTTCTATAGATAGAGCACTATGACAGACGACCAGAAATTGTAGGGAAAACAATAGGGTTAAACGAGAATAAACTTACAAAATGACGAATATTACAATGAGAATTAAATACAATACAAAACTAATACTGTTAATTTATGTACCTGAGGATAATTTTGGACCAATAACAAAGTGCTCGTTTGAATTACTTATTTATAAGGGTTCGTCAAATATCAAAAAAAAAAATTCTTAAAAAGTCGCCTATACAAACAACAAAATGTAAAAATTTGTTGAATGGTAAAAATGGATAAATCTGGGTAAATATCTGCCATATTTTTAAAGTAATCCAACCACACCTGATAAAAATATTGGGAACATTTTTTCAAATCTTTTTATATCCTTCACCGCAGGTGGAAATGGGTATATATAAGTTTGTCATTCTGTCTGTAATTTCTATCATATTCATTTCCGACCCCATAAAGTATATATGTATATTCTGGATCCTTATACATAGAAAATTTGATTAAGCGATGTCCGTCTGTCCGTGTGTGTTCAGGTTGAAATCAGCTTTGCCAAGGCACCAGAAGAGATAGTTTAAGCCCACCGAAGCCAGGCATAGTTTCGAAAATTTCACTAATGGAATTCAGCAACATCAGACCATTTCATTCGAGGCTGTGGGCAAAAAACCACGCCTACCTATATTTTTTCACGTTGTTTTTATTTTTTCGGTTATAATGATTCTCTTCTGCTTTTTTTATTAAATAAATATTAGACAACGACCAGTAGATCGCGAGCATATAGATCTCCGGAGATCAATAACCCCCTGCGAAGGGCGATTTTTGTCTGTTTTAGGTAGTGTTTTGATTTGATTTGATTTGCATTAAAGGCCTTTATAGAAATAATAAACATAAAGGTAGCCAATAGACCCACAGGGTTCCTACTGGTAACCAGAAGTAGTCAAAAGACCCATTGTGGGGAATCAATATGACGAATTTTTTATGGATTATTTTGCTTTTATCTGAACATTCTAACGCAATTTAGATTGCAGGAAGGTCCTAAATTATACCAAAAAATTTTAAAAAAAATGCAAATAAATTTTAACAAAAAATTTTTAAGTTATTTAAACCAAAAAACTTCGAAAACAAATTTTACAAAAAATATTTAAAAAAAAATTTAAAAAAATATTTCCAAAAAAATTTAAAAAAAAAAAATTTTAAAAATTTTTCCAAAAAAAAATTCAAAAAATTTTGAAAATGTTTTCTATATTTTTTTACATAAAATTTCAATAAAATTTTTTAAGATTCCGTATAAAATTTACCAAATAAAATTTTAACACAAAATTTGAATAACATTTTTATAAAAAAATTTTCTATAAAATTTTTACAAAAAAATTTTCTATAAAATTTTTACAAAAAAATTTTCTATAAAATTTTTACAAATAAATTTCTATAAAATTTTTACAAAAAAATTTTCTATAAAATTTTTACAAATAAATTTCTATAAAATTTTTACAAATAAATTTCTATAAAATTTTTACAAAAAAAATTTCTATAAAATTTTTACAAAAAAATTTCTATAAAATTTTTACAAAAAAATTTCTATAAAATTTTTACAAAAAAATTTCTATAAAATTTTTACAAAAAAATTTCTATAAAATTTTTACAAAAAAAAATTCTATAAAATTTCTATAAAATTTTTGCAAATAAAATTACTATAAAATTTTTGCAAAAAAAATTTCTATAAAATTTTTACAAAAAAAATTTCTATAAAATTTTTACAAAAAAAAATTCTATAAAATTTTTACAAAAAAAATTTCTATAAAATTTTTACAAAAAAAAATTCTATAAAATTTTTACCAAAAAAATTTCTATAAAATTTTTACAAAAAAAATTTCTATAAAATTTTTACAAAAAAATTTTTATAAAATTTAAAACAATTAAATGTATAGAAAATTTTTAAATTCTATTAAATATTTTTTCTTGTGTTCATTTAAAGAATTTCCGGGACTGACAAAAATATCAATACATACATATGTATATCGAAATATCGGTATTTTCACTCAAAATATCGTTAAGGCAGCCGAATCGTTCCTCGAATATTTAATACGAGTAATCCATTATTTATTTGAAATTTTATAAGCTTGAGTGCTTGTTCCTTAGCGGTTTTGCATGTATTTTAATGAAGTGTAATAGATTTTAATGGGTGAAAGACTTTACTATATAATTCTAATAACTGTTCAAGAAGAGTTGTTACCTTCTTATAATTTTAAAATTTGCAACTAATAAAAACATAAATTATTATAGTCTTATTAACGTTTTTAAATTTTGTTTTCAACATTTTATGAATTTATCGCTATTATTTGAGAAGAAACCTCCTAAAGTTTTTAACTTTTTTAATAACTTAATTCAAACAAATACAAAGTAATAAAATGATGTTAATTTTGAAATTTCAACACTTTTTTCGTTCTTCTTTTTTTATAATTTAATAACAAAGTGTCATTAAATGCATTTATCCATCGAGTGCACGTCACAGTAAGGCTTGTCGGCACTTGGGCAAATTAAAAAACATAAAAAAAAGATTTACAAAAGCAAATGACACGTTAAACTACTAAATAAATAAAAAAAAATAACTAGACGGCTAGTTGGCTGACAGACTGATACTAAATACATTAAAAAGAAAAAAGAGAGCGAGTAACTGAGTAAATCCACTTATTTAACGTTTTGCAATCATGCGTGCGTTTTTTTAATAAACTAAAGATGCTCCTCATTTTTGTCGAAAGAAGTCAAGTCAACAAGTTGTATGTATCTCAGTTGTGTCTTCTACTCCTAATCAAGCGGTGTACAAGTGATTGTATGCGGCTTGTCTGTCTGTTTGCCTGTCTGTCTGTCTGAACGTCGATATGACCGCATTGCGTTTTATGTTGACAGTAAATGCAATTTGAACTTGATACACAGCAACGTGACACGCATATAATACATTTTCTTTTTTTGTTGCTGTTGCTGCTGCTGTTGTTGTTGTATGCATTAAATAAAATTAAAGACTAATATCAGGTTTTTTATTTTTCTCGATTAAACGTTTGTTTTGGTCGATACGTCTACGTGTTGCTGGTTAAATGCCTGGCTATCGAAGCTACTTAGATGGGTTGGTTAGTTAATTGGTCATTTGGATAATTCATTGCTGAACAGTTTTTTGTGTTTTGGAGCAAAATGTCTGATAGATTTAATGAATGACACTCATACATACATATGTACATAGAATACATGCATATACACATTAATATTACTTACATTTTGATCTTTTTCGATGCGGCGTACGAGTTTAGGCCATAAAAGGCTAGGACAACAACAAAAAGTTAAAGGTTACCAACGCTTTTAATTGCAAATCTTTAAACTAACTTAAACCAGTTGTAAAAGTTTTTAAGTTTTTAAGTGAACTACTTTAAGTTCTGTCTATGAAAATTAAGTTGCCTGAAACTTGATAGAATCTTGACTGAAATAAAAATTAACACAACTTTTAGAAGATAAAATAATTCATTCACATTTCCAAATCACTAAATTAAAACTCTTTTAAAAAATAGGCCCAAAAGTTTGCAGACCAATTTACCATGCGTATTGAATAATGAAATGGTTTACTTCTGTCTGACTGGCTGGAAGATTTTTCTTCGAATCAAAATTAATGAGTTCATTAGTATTTGATTTTAAAATTGTATCATTGACGTAAGCTGATTGTGTATGCTGCAGATTCGATCTTGACCGACTTAATAAGTTTTCAGTGAGATTTTGTAATAAAAATTTACGTGCTTTAGTTACTAATTAACACTTATCGCAATTCACTTATTAATTAAGTTGTACAATTTATTTTTCGCTTAATAATTCAAAAGCAGTCGCACCCCTTTTTGCGACTCATGCATAAATAATGATTCCATTCAGCAAAAAAAAAAAAAACAAGGAAAAAACTACATGCTATGATCATGATCATCAATCAATTATATTTGGAAGTTAAAAGTAGCAATTATAAAAAAATTAATATAAACCTCCAGCTGTAAACTCTCACTTTTAAACAGAAAATATCCTGTTGTGCTGTTGTTGGGTGTATTTTATTTAATAAGGATAATTTATTTGTTTATTTAATCGAAAACATTTATACGAGTGTTAATTTTATTTATTATCAGTTTTATTAAATCTCAGCACAATTGTGTGGGTTTTAAAATAATTATTTATGAATTTTTCATTATAATAATTTTCTTTAAGTGAAACGCCTTCCATTTATGATTGCAGCTCTTTTCTCTTTATTTTTGTTTTTGTTTTATTTAATTTTACTATTGTTATTATTACGGGAATCAGTGAGTGATTGATCGAAACATGGAGGTAAAAGTAATTTCCTTTTAAAAATGGCATTTATCATTAATATCGAAATGATCTTTAACTTGTGTTTCACTCAAGTTGATATTGCAATTTATTTATGTGCACTAACATATAGAAACATACATATGTACATACATACTCGGGCATAGATATAAACATACGTCCGTCTCTATCCAAGTATGGTAAGACATTTGTAAGTATATTTATTTATGTGAATATGAAAGTATGTAACACTACAACATGTTTTGTTTTTTTTTTTCTTTTTTGTAAATTTTTTGTTAAGACCACATTTGCTTTTTTGCCTTGTTGTTTCTTTTTTTTGTTACTTCTTCTTCTTCTTCGTATTATTTTATCTTTTTAAACACTTCTGATCATCCGTACCGAACGAACCGCTCTAGTGGAAGCTTGTGACGGAACTGTGCAGTAATTGTGTTAAACTTAAAAATAAAATCTCCAAATGGCAAAATAAAGAAAGAAAAAACAACACTTGTACGTACGTAGATACTACGTTTGGAGTAATGAAAATATTTATATGAGAATTTCAGTATTTAAGCCCATCATCATACAAGGGAGAGAGAGCTTTCTTTATTAATTTATTTGAAAGATGCTGCGCCTAGCAGTATTACCTCAAATGGCGTTTAAATTTAAATAATATGAAAATATGACTTATTTTTATTGTCCTAACCGAAACCGGAAACCGGATCAACTGCTTTATTTTGCTTTTGAAAACGGTTACGGTACGTTTGTTTTTTTTTTCAATGTTAAAATAACAAATCTTTGTACTGCGTGGAAAAGTTTGACGTTTAAATTGTTAATCCCATTTTAAGCGAAAATAGGTCTGTTCCAGGTAGATAGCAAAACAGTCCGAACTCGCACAATTAATCCAAAATCGGTCCAGAGAACAATTTTAACAGGAAATGAGAGAGTAAATCTTTCATTTCCTGTACAAAGTTGTACGAACTTTTTCCTTGGGTAAGTTCGGACTAGAATTGAATTACATTCAAAAATAAAAACAATTAAAAAAAAAAAAAATAAAAAATAGTCCGGACTGTTTATGGTTGGCACCTTATTGGTTTTTTACTACAATTTACGATGGGTGATTTACATTTACCAGTTGGTATTCACAAATTTTTATCAACAGCTTTATCATTTTCTATGTTTTTCACACAGTGATTTGGACATATCACATTTTTTTTTTATTTTTTTAAGTAATAGAGTTTGAAAACGTTTTTTTTTTTTTTATATAATATAAAAAATAACGCCAGCCCGCATTCCCAGAAGTTTTTGTTATTCTTTAAGAGACCAACAACGAAACCAGTTTTTTTTTCTTAAATACAAATTTTCGCTTAAGCCAAAGCCAGTTTTTTCGAAACGTCTCATGTAACAATTGATGTAAATTTAGTCTTAGAATTTTGTGCATTTTCGCTTGGGATATAAAACCCTAACTAATTAAGTTCGTTCATTTAGGTTATGTATTATCCAAAATATTTGGCCAATTTTTCACTTCGTATAGGAGCTACCACGCACACGGTTTCAATCCAGTCTAAATTTTGCTAAACTAAGCTTATAGGTATGTGGGTTACAAAGTTTCAAGACTCTACCTGTTATAGTTCTCGATATTAATTTTGAACTTTGTATGAGAGGTACCACGCCCACTGTCCCAATCCAGCCTATAAATTGCTAGACTATGCACATTAGCCTGAGGGTTACTTGTGAAAAGTTTAAAGATTACCAACGAACGACATTTGATTTTATTTATATTGATTTTACCACCTGAATTCCTAAAAGTGGAAAAATATGTTCCAAAAAAACTGAGGTCTTTTATAAAAGTGGCTACCCTGCCTTTGTTAACTTTTATTGTGCGTAACCACAAGATGAGGCATTAAATGACAGTTTACTTTTTCAATCGCTGTTTTGTACTCGGAGAAATTTAACAATATATCTATCATATTTTTTTGGAAGTTGGGATAGGACTAGACGGAGAACCGTTGTCTATAGGTTGCCGTTAAAGCATTTTAATTTTTATATTTATAACATCGTATTATGTAATATTAAAATAATTTATATTATATTTATATTATATAATTTATATAATTTAATTGAAAAAACCTATCCATTTCGGGGAAACCCTGAAAAAATTTTAGTTTTAACATTTTCCTATTTTAGAAGCATGGAACATTTTAACGAAATAAGACATCAATATAAAACTTGATTCTATTTCCTTCTAAATCATTCAAAGGTTTAGCAAATATATTAATAAAAAACTACTTGAGATTACAAATAAAAAACGCTTGAGCCAGAATAAAAACGCTAAATGTTACCGTTAAGTTTTGAATGACTACTACGTTCAGTGTATATTGTACAGGTGTCGGTGAACTTAATTAGGTTCACATGCAGCACCTCTCCCAACTGGAGTGTGCATTTACCTGGTTGCATTCAACAACTTTAAAAAATCAGCTGTTGTGTGCTAAATTCAGTTTGCTTGGGCCCTGTTTATTGTTGTTATTTTTGTGATGAGCATCTTTGGGAGATTAATGTCGGAGAGTAAATGAAGATAGAGAAGTTGGTATTTATGCACTAAAAGTTTCGCTCATTGTGAAAAGATATCGTTGTTAAAAGGAATGTAAGTATATTTATTCATATGTGTATTGCATCTTAACGGTATTTAAAAGCCAGATATGTGTAATTTAGAGAATTTAAATCGAAGAGATTCCTCTTTTTATGGATTGTGTATCAATGACAAGAGAAACATAAAGGAGTTTCCTTATGAATAGAAATCTTTGTTTTTTTTTTTTTTTTTTTTTGCTTGGCTTGACTTGTAGTTACAAAACTCTTAGGCCTTGTATTAATATTTATTTAACAAATAAAATCAGTGTTATTCAATGAGTAATAGATTTTTCCAAATACATATTTGTTTTTTTCTCTACGCAATGATTCACCCAATTTATCACTTATTAAAATTTAGTTCAATGCCAACTTCTTAAATTATACCAGCCATATTTACATATAAAATTAATTTTGCAAATATTTTACATAAGCGTTAAATAAAATATGTATTTTAATGAATAGGGGCACACATTTTTTCTTTATTTTCACATGTATGTCTGTGATGCGTGTAGACTTCAAACCTAAAATAAAGTTGGCCAATTTTGAAATGGCTTTGATCATAAGTTTTTTCATAAACTGGTCTTTTCAGTTTTTATGAGTTATATTTTATTAAGGCCATTTTAGAATTGCAATCTATTTTTCTTTAATCAAATCTCTTGTTGGGAAAATAAGGATTTATGACAGTTTTGACTTTTGGGTAAAATCACAAATCTTTGTAAACCGAGCATTATTTAAATGAAAGATCAATTTTTGGGCTGAATGAGGATTATTTTCTCTCCTAGTTTTTTTTTTTCAAACTAAAAATTCTAATTCTAATTTTAACATTTTTTTGTTAATGTAATAATAATTAATGCTATGTAATAAAAAAATAAACAAAATTAATTATCTATTTAAGTTTCTTAATTTGTTGGTAAATATTTCGAGTATACCACTTTCATAAAAAAGCGACACAAAACTACTTTATTGAAAGCTGACAAGCTACTGATTGTATATGTTTTGTTCTCTTTGTGAGAGTCTTGTTGAGACTCCGTGTTTGTTCACACTCAGAGGTTTCCATGGGTGCCTTTTCTTAAAGGAGAGTAAGAATTAAAATGTATTTTTTTTTCAAAATAAAATTTAATTTTTTCTCTTTAATTTTAAAAAGTTTTCTTTTTTACTGCGATAATAAATGCTATAATAAAAATTCGTTTTCTATATACACTTTTTAATTTGTTGCTAAATATTTAAAGCGAGCGCCATTTTCATAAAACAAAACGCTGTTGCCAAATTTGCTGATTTCTTGCTTTTTTTGATTTTTCATTGTAAATTACAGATTTTATGAAACGATTGTGTTTAGGTCACACTTTTTTATTGATCTTCGTCAACTTCATTTCGTTGAATAAAAATTCTTCAGACGTTCAAACTTTACATTACAATTTAATGAAATTCAAAGATTATTAGAAATAAAACGTCTGAACATATAATATCCCTGCCAACGTTTTTGGCATTAAATCGAAGGTGTTGTATACTATTCAGTAGATCTATACGAACCATCAAAGTTTTATTTTTCATTACTGGAAAACGGCGAAGGGAGATCTAAAAAAATGTTAGACAATTTAAATTAAGACATTCAAGCAATTGATTTCGTATTTGGAGAGGTTAAATCACTTGATTTTAAAAAGTTGGTAAACCAAAATGACACTAGTACGTTGCTAATCTTTTGTAAAAATATTTGTGTAATTTATTGATTCAAGGATTTTATTTTTAAAATTGTTTGCTTTATATTTGGAGTTTTCTGCAGATAAGCAAAAAGCTTCGTAGGTAATCTTGTCTTAAAAAAAACAATACGGCCGTTGAATTCTTCGATTTTCTGTAAATTGGTCTCAAATAATGTCATATAATGATTAAACATTAAAATTAAACATTTTTCTGTTGAATATTAATAAATGATTCTGAATAGTTATTGTTTTATTTTATTTCACAAGGATAATTCCATGTTAAATTAACAAACAAAAATGGTTTTCAAATTTACCACTCCCGATTTTATTGAAACTCTTTTTATTTATATCCGTTGACTCACTGAATCCAAAATAAAAAAATCTATCACTTAAGGTAGCCATAAACTACACAATAATATTGAGTATTTTATTGCTTTAATTATTGTGTATGCAAAAGTAAACAAAACCTACATACGTACATACATACATAAATACATACCTATATTTAAAGAAATTGTAGTTATTTTTGTTTAAACAATGATTGAATAATTTAAATAAATACATAGATAATGTATTTATTTAAATACATTATAATTAAAGAAGAAGAGGTTTGTCAAGAAATCATCATTGCACAAAGAAATCATCACCGCACTGAAGGGTAAGAAGATTCGGCAAGGCCAAATATAGCACTCTTACTTTTTAATGTGGCTAAGAGAGAGTCGAGGAATATAAATAAAAAAAGTATTAATAAAATCTCAAGTAGTCATTTAGAATACTTTGTTGATTTGACCTGGAATTACACACATCATTTTATAATTATTTTCATAAAAAAATTTACAGACCTCATATTTATGTGTTTTGTTTTTTTTACCAGATGTTTTGCCGATTATAAAAATATTATCCAGATTATTTAGCCCAATTTTGAAGATTTTATAGGTACATTTTCTGGCAACACTGAACACAAACTGAATTTGTTCAAGGCTGGCATGCTCGACGAGAACTTTCATACTCAATTTTTTAATTAAAATTGAAAACGAGAAATAATACTTGAAAGTGAAATACAGAAAAGCTAAACAAGTTCGAAATGTTTCACTTAGGAAAAAAATTTATCGGGTTTGGATCACAGAACAGGGGTGATTGTAATTAAAAATTTATTTGTCCAAAAGATCACAGAACAGGGGTGATTGTAATTAAAAATTTGTTTGTCCAAAAGTTTTTATAGCATGGTTTTATAGTAACGTAGACTTTTTTTAGAGAATTATCACTCTCAACATCTTATTGACAATTATTTTCTTCCAAAAGAACATCTTCCAAGTGGTTTGAAAAAATTATTTGTTAATATTTCCTTTATTTAATTTTATAATTAAATCACATTTTTTAATAATTAATTTCACATTTTAATAATGACAATAAAATAAGCAAACAAATTAATAAAACACAACAAAAATTATAAAAGATAAAAGAAAAACATTCATGTTTAACTCACTTGTATTTATGAGTAAATCTGACTTTCAACCTAAGGCATGAACTCGTCCATTTTTAATGTGTTGTATGTTCGTTTGTTTTTGTAGTTTTATTTTTTTTCTAATTTCATTTAAAATATGTAAAGTAACCTGCCAAGAACACACATGAGCACACACGAATATTTAGTATATAAATTTAAAAATGTGAGTGTGTGTGTGTGTGTGTGTGTTAAGGCCTTGCGCCACCACTAAGGTTAACAAAAGTCACACATTGCCTTTCTAACAAACCCACACAAAACAGTTTGCTTGTTCTATTTTATTTCTTATGTTTGTTCTTAGACCGACGGACCGTTCATTAATTAAAATATTCTTCTATTAGCTTGGTCTTCTATAAGATCAAAAACAAACATTATTTGTAGAAAAAAGTTGAAAAGAACTTTAAAATAAAGTGGGCACTTATTAAATCACTTTAAGTGTTTTAGTCAACAATGAAAATCTTTGCCTCCATTCAAGTTCTCCTTTAAACAAAAGCAAAGCTTACTAAATAAACACTTATCTGAATAAAAAAAGGTTTTGTTTTAACTAAATGTGCTTCTAGCTCATAGAAGAAGATTAATGGCAAATATTTTTTAACATTTCCATGTGTGGCATGGAGGCACTTTTCTATTTTCCCTCGATTAAGGCTGGCTTGTCTGTTGACAATATTTAAATAATTTTATAATCTGTGTGTGAGTCAGTTGGCGTTTTGTTTTTTTATTTTATTTGTGTGTATGCTTAGCGGAGATTAAGGTTGTTTAATTTGTTCTTTATTACACATGCTGTTTTTGTCATTATATGATTTAAGTGGCTGTTTAGTTGTTTGATTTGGGTTTGTTGGTTGGCTGCTTGCCCAGATGAGTGGTTGTAAGTTTTGTAGGTTTTCTTCTAAGCTTTTCTCATAACAGGTTGGTAGCATTCATTGGATTTATTTAACATGTACTTAGAATTTTCGGTTCATGTAATGACTTTTGCACAGAAACATGTATATGAACGTGTGCATGTGTGTAATAAACAAATTTCCTGTATCCACTTTAATTTTTGGTTATCTTGGCCAAATCATTTCATTCTGGTGTCAGTTTTTTTTTCGTGTAAATATTTCAAGTTTTTGTCTTAAGTCTTTTGTCTTAGGTGTTGTTTTCTCGAAATAAAATAACATTTTCATTATAAAATGTTTTTATTAATATTAAACATAATATTAAAGAATTAATATTTGAATTCTCAAAATTCCATAAATAAACGCTTTCTTATTTACTTTCAAATGAATTATATAATTATTAATAAATCGTCTACGTGTTGCGCTTGAAAATAATTTTTTCAACAATTTTAATTGAAAAATTTCTCATTTAATGATTTTTCTTTGTAATCTTTATGGCATGATTGACTTTTCTTTAAGCAAAAAAATAACATCTGTGAATCATGTAAAATGATTTTGTATTAATTATTTGGTTTGTTATTAAAAAAAACTTCAACTTTATTTAGAAAATCAAAAACAGAATAATATTTCTCTTATTTTAAAATTAAACAATAAATGTAATATAATCATATTCACATTTGTTGCAGGTTATTAGTAAATTTCACTATTTTGTATGTGCTAATTAATATAATGGAATCAACATTTTTACATGAAATTTTGAATTTGTTGCAATTTCATTTTGAATAAAATTTTCATGAACTGAACATGATGCTCTATTAGTAAAAAATATACGACTCGTTTTACCCATAAATAAATTGCTAGTGCAATAACTCTAAATAGCCCCCAAACCATCAGCTACAGTAACGACTACATATATCAGTGTGTTTTTTTTTTGGTTTTATTAATTTATTTTTTATTAATTTAAACAAAGTAAATTTACAATGAGAAATCATCTCATTTTCCGAAAACGAACAACAAAAGAAGTATAAGGCATGATGGCAAAATATGACGACAGTTTTTTTATGCATTAAAAATGGCACTTTGTGTTGACTGAAAAGCATATTTGTTTAGTGTTATAAAAAACATAACTAAAAAGTGTGTAAAATGGTTTTGAGAAAGTTGAATAAAAATTGCATCTGCAGGATTAAATTTGATTTTTTTCTCTCAGGATTGCTATCGAAAAAAACTTTCCAGTATTTTTTCAAGAAGTAACAGTAATTAATGCCTATATTAACTGGGTTACTTCCTTTGGAAAGGGATAGAAGTAGTAAGACAAATGGTTATTGTGACAGTAAAGCTTCTTTTAAGCAAATACTGCAATTGCACGTTATGTTTTTTTTTTTTTTTGGAACAGTGTTTCAGCGCCTCTGATGTTATGTAGACTTATTAGTTTGAAGCTGGCATAGCCAATTTATAAATATTTTACTTCGCCGGCGATTTAGTGGTTTGTGGTAATACCGGCGAAGGAGGGCGCTGTAATATGCATTATTATTAAGAGAAATAAATAATACATACTCAGCTACGGCTGAGTATTGAACTCGTGAGCATGCTTTAGTAGTCACTTTCCAGTATTTGTTTTTATGTGTTAAAATTTTTGCTGATTTGTTGTTTTTCATGTGACTTATCATTCGAATAAGTCCCATAAAAACATAATTTCAGCAAGCTCAATATTATTATCACGCAATTAATTGGCAATAGATAAAATAAAAGTACATATTTGTAGTGTATCACAAAGCAATTCAAGGGCGCTTTAGAATTAATAAACTAAAAGTACATAATTATGATTAATGTAGAGGGACACATCACGCTTCGAAGAAACCAATAATGATTATGAGTTTGTTTTTGCCTGCTTTTGATTTATGAAAACATCTTTTTTCTGCAAAAATGTAAGTGTGTATGTGTATTATTTTATGGCAGCAAGGTGCACTTGTTTTAAATGTATAAACGAGTATTTGTATACATTTATAGTCGTACCTACTTACAACTTTTGTTTTGCTTTCTTTTTAACAATTATCTTCTTCATCAACGTCTTCGTGTTTATTTACACACGAAAACAGATACATATGTATCTATATATACGTACAAATATATACATTACGAAGACTGAGTTAAGACTGTGAAAATCAAGATAAAATTACTGATCTGTACATATTACATATATATGTATGTACAAATATAGGAAAGGATTAGCTTACAGCAACCACATGAGAAAATTAAGATTAATATTGTACTATTAACTTAAAAGTGAGAAATAACAACAGCTTCATCGAACTTACACAATGTTTGTACATTTAATTCACATACATACACACACATACACGTACGTTAGAATGCATGTATGTATGTTAAGCAACAATTTAAAATTTACCTACAAATGTGCATGACCAGAGCCAAGGTAAAATATCTCTAAAATATCAACGATAAAAAACAAGCACACCAACCAACACACTGTGCAGACGAGCACCAACCAAAGACACAAAGGTACACAAAACATTAAATGCCCGGTGCAAATTATTAACCTCGTGAAAAAAATAATAAACACACAGACATAAACTTGTATTCATAGCAAAAAGATAGACCAAAGTTTCAAATCGCGGGCGGCGAAGTTGGCAGCATTTTAGTGCTTTTTTCCTCCTTCTTAACTTTACCTGTCAGATTGCCCACAATGGCTTGAGGCTTTGTATGGCAGCAGTTCGAATTTGTACTTGCCTACTGCCAGTACTGTCTGTTAAAGTAAAAGGTACAAGTGTAGATTTTTAAGCTGCCTGGGTCACGTTTTCGGCACGAGTGTTGATTCAACTTCACAAAACAACTGCAGAAGCAAAAAACTTAGATGACCAAGTTAACTGAAGAAAGAGCAAGTATTACCAGTCAGTCAGTGCACAAGGCATACAGGCAGGCAAGCAGTCAGCCAGCCAGCCAGACTTAAACTAGACAATTCAACAAAGAACAGACATTACATAGAGCCAGCCGGCAATTTATTTTGGCAACCATGCGCTTTGAGATAAAAAAATCATGATTTGTAATGCAAGGTAATGCAACAAAAAACGTGCTACGATACTTTTTTCTTCCTCAAAGACGGAAGCAAATTACAACAATTTGCATGCAACTGTAGTAGCAATATAACAAGATCCATTAACACTCTAAATGAAATTGAAATTTCTGTACCAGCTACAATTTATTTACTTCCACTACAGCACACTACATTCATGTTTTATGTACGAGCACTTGCTTGACGGCCGCAAACATTTTTAAATTAAAAAAAAAAGTGATAAAAAATTTAATTTTTTAATTTTTTGTATCGTAGAGTTAAAATGTTTTTTTGTCAAATTAACTGTAGCATGCAAAATTTATCTATTCTATAACGTAAAAATGCGAAAGACAGTCAAGTCAGTCTTTACAAAGTCAAAGAATCATTATTATCTTGATAGATGATCACTTTTTTGTTTTATTTTTTTCATTCAGTTGGTTCGATAATGACAAATAATATTTTCTACTTATCGTTTGCTTTCTCTCAAGTAGAACATGAAGAAAATTTCCTTATACAAAAACCGTGGCCATATTACCATCTGATTTAACTCTTTTTGCTTTCTCTCTTTCTTTTCGCGGATCGCGATGGAACCACAAGCTTCTCAATGAGAGTGCGTTTACTCTTGATTGAGAGCAAATCCTCCACATACCCACATATCTTTCGGAACGATTTTTATAGTCAATTTATCATGGCAAGTTGTGGTGATATTCGAATCCCTTTAAAGGCCAGGATTCACTATCCTACACAATTGTACGATTCACTCACAATAAAATCTGACAGAGTTCTGTTCTACTCAAAAAATTGATTCAAACTGGAGTTGCAGGTGCCACACTATCATATAAAAAAAGATTTTGCAACTCTGATCGCATGTTAAAAAATATTTTATGAATTTTTTTCAAAAGATTATTAAATCGTATCACCTGTCAAAAATTCTGTCACATACATACATTTCTAATCCACAGTGTCAGATCGTACGACTGAGTATGATACTGCATACAACTATATCGTTGATTATTCTATTACTCATTTTCTATTACTCACATGTCGTGAACACGGTTCACTCTAGAAGAGTCGAGCCTTAAGCTTCGTCCGACTTATTTTAAATATCTTCACGTTTTTTTTTTAAATTTGTCAACTTAGCGCTTCTTATATGATTTTGTAAAAATATACTGACATACCTACTTTGACTAATTTTAAAAAGAAAAAATTAAAATTAAATTAATTTCGGTGGTAAACGGTTTGAGTTTCGAATTTTTGACGCATCTACACTATTCTCGAGAATACATTTCCAGTGAATTTTTCAAAATATTTTTCCGCCGAGTGATTTAAAAAAAAGATTATAAGAAAGAGCCCAACGTTTTTCTTTTTGAGGACTTAAAAAAATCTTATTTGGCGAAATGCATTGTTGAATTTACTGTATCAAGCTAAAAGACGACTTCGTTAATAATAAAAAGAACCAACTAAAAAAAATTTTTTTTAGGTTTTAAAAAAGGCTTCATGGCTTCCCCTCGTATTAAAACAGTCTCAACTTTTGATACATTTCTCATAAGCGATACAGAAATAAAATTTTTTTGCTAAAAATAAAAGTTTTGTAACGAATGCACACATATACATAACGATATATGTATACTTACACACACAACATATGTTTAAATGTTCCCACATGATTATCTTAATGTATGAAAGAATAATTCTATATGTGTGCATGTTTGTAAAGTATAAACACATACACATGTAGGAAAACTATTTTTTTTTTTTTTGTTTTATATGCAGGAGCAGCACAATCAGCATCACGATTGTTTCCATTCTCAAAAGAAGAATCTTTAGAGCAAAATACAAAACAGCAACGAAAGCTCAACAGAAACAGGCTTTTATTTTTTCCGTTATTTGTTACATCACGTAACTGGGCCTAAATACACACGAAATCATCTTCTTCTCCACAAGACCACTATTAACATACAAGTATGTACAAATGTACGCGTACGTTTATATATTTTATATACATATGTATTTTGTTTGCTTGTTTAATTTTTATAAATGTTGAATTAAAAAAAAGAAGAAAAAAGGAAAACCATCAAGATGTTGATGATGAGGATAATATGGACCAACAAAAAATGTTTATGTAAATTACGTTTTTTCAGACAATTTTATTTTATATGCCAACATACATACATATAGGTATATGTAATACATACATATATTTGACTTGCTGTAAATATTTGCCGTAAGTTATATAAAAAAATAAAAAGGATGTTTGTTGTTTAATGCAGAAATTAAAATCCGTTATACTTTATCTTATCGTTCGCGATTTAATTTGATGAATAATGGAGTTTTAGTAAAAATTAAGCACAAAGTACTCGTTTTTAAACAATTATTTTCACATCAGGCAATAAAACAAAATCCAAATCGAGGTACATACGTGCTGTTTCTTTATTGCAAGCGAGCGATACGTCTAGAAAATTTATATAGAAATAACTCAAAAAATTTTGTGTTTTTCACAAAAATTTTCTACACGAATATAATACAGAAACTTCATATTTAAATTCCCAGAACTTTAGATTGTTTTTCTGTTAATTCCAGGGTGCAGAATTTTTCATTAATGAGCATTGAAAGTGTTAGCACTTATGATGCATATTTCTCCTAAATAAGATTTCTAAAATTATATATACATATATATATATATATATATTTCTTAAGGTCATAAATGAGCAAAAAAAATGTTCTGACTATGATCACACATGAATGTAACTGACCGGTGAAGGACGAAGAATATCTGTATTATTCATATGTGATAAGTAAGGAATTAGCTCATTCTCTTTTACTGAATGTACATCAACGATTCATTTTGTTTAAGTGGAGGATTGGAATCGTGTGAAGTCTTTGCTTTTGCGGATGGCATTCAACTTCTGTTTTTTGGAAATTCGATTAATAAGCTTTTCAAAAATATCAATTAATATTTTGTTTTATTATGCTTCACAATGATGCACAGTGGTTTAAAAATTTTGGTAATATCTCGTACCTTACGAACCGCTAAAAATATCGTAAAAAAGTTTTACAGAGGCAAGGGTGGTGTTTTTAAGTAGACAGTCGAGCTTCTAAGGAGAAAGGGAGCTTCTCCCCTTCTTATAGCCGTAATTTGATGCCGTACATAAAGAATATGTATGGATATAAATTAATAAATGTTAACCTACAGTTATTGGCATATTAAAATCTTCAATTGTAATTAATTTAATTTTGGTAAAAGTAATGCTTGTATTATTAGAGAGTTTTAACTTAATAAAAATAAAAACGAAATTTTAAAACTGTTAAAACAGATAAAAATATGTTGAAATAACCTAAAGGTAATTTTGTCCTTAATCTTCTTGTGGTATAATTATCCAAATCGGATGAACCGTTCTTGATTTATGATATACTCCAATGTGAACGCTTGAAAAGAAACTAAAATTTGCACGACTTTTAAAAAAAATTCTTGGCGTGACTGAAAAAAAAAATAAAATCTAATTCTTATTCTTATTAACCACATTAATTTTCTTCTATTCATCTTATTTTTTAAAAGGAGGGTTTTTTTTGCAAAACAGTGTAATTGTATATTTACAAATATGAATATTCAAATATTTATCTAAAAATGTTATTTAGTTTTGCTTCCTTTTATCCGAAAGCGGTAAGACTTAAATTGCATATTTGCCAAATTACCAAGCATAAGAAAATTGTAAAGCAGACGGTAAATAGCGTTGATAGCACATTATTATAGAAAATAAGAATACAACAGCAAAATTATAATCAAGTCTACACTTAGGCCAAGCCTACTACATAATTTCACAAATACAATAATGATCAAAAGTGTAATTTAGCGAGTAAAAGAGTAAGTTTTTATTAACAACTTAAGCCCGTTTATTAGTCAGCACTCCCGTACATATTAAACAAAAGTTTGTCGCAAAATCTCCGCCACGTATTTGTGAGACTTTAGAACAGTGTTGCCAGTGTAGCGCATTTAGTGCGCTAAAATATTTTAAGGGAACACGTTTAAGATATTTTTAAGGCGATTTTATATTAGATTCTATTTTTTACTTTTTTTAAGCGAAATAAAAAAGATCCTGGCAACACTGTTTAATATTGTGCATAATTTTGCGATTTAGAAATATTTTATTACTGTCGAGAGTTACTTAAGAAATTAAGAAACGACAGGTGCAATGAGCAGGAACCAATTTCAAAAGTAGTTTGTGTCATTTTTCTCGCACAAAGAGAAAACTTATATTTAAAGTGTTTTAAATAAGGATATCACAGCAGGGCATTGTAAAAAACACTAATTACATGTTAATTACATGAAAACATTTACAGAAAGAAGTGTCTATGCAAACGAATGAAAAGACTTTATTGTGTGCTCCATTACAAGCAACTAGGTTTATGCATGTATGTGTGTTGACGTAATTTCTTAAGATTATATTTTTATGTTAAACAAAATTTCCTCTTCATGCCTCTCTTGTTGACAATTATTTTTTGAAAACAATTGCAATCGTAGCTTGCTTAGAGCTTTTCGCGCGCTACACACATACATACATACATACATACATACATACATACATACATACATACATACATACATACATACATACATACATACATACATACATACATATAGATGGTTCCAAAAAGTATAATGACATAGGAAGTAGAGTATACTGCGAGAAGTTAGGTATCAGACACAGAGTTCTAGACTAGATACCTCATGTAACATTTTCCAAGCCGAAATCTTTGCGGTGTCTAAAGCTGCAAGTTTACCTTCTAAGTGATATCACTATTTACATAGACATTCAGGCGGCTATAAAAGCACTCGGAAATAGGTGTATTAGATCGAAGGTAGTCAGCCGTTGTCGCAGAGAGCTACAAGCTCTCAACGAATAATACATACTAAAACCGTGCTGGGTACTCGTCTGTACTGCAGACGAGTTGGCACGAGCTGAAGCTATTTTGGACATAAGTATCAGTTGTGAGGATAAGAAAAAATTTTCAGACGTGACGCTGACACAATGTGGAATAATTCATTGGGATGAACACAGAAGAAACCCATGCTGAGCGAGAAAGTTAATTTAGAACGGAATAAGCTGTATGAGTAAGACTAAACTGAGAATGTATGTAGTTATTTTACCGGACAGATATTTTTTAAAAAAGATTAGACTTTGTGATGATGATATCTGCAGATGGTGTGGCGATGAAGAGGAAAACACATTCCACTACATTCGTCAACATTACATCACACAGCCGTCATAAATGTGTTGGATCTTTTTTTTTTTTTCTTTCAGAAAATGGAGGACTTTAAGGGTGTGGAAGCTATGCTAATTTTCAAATTTGCAAAGCTAACGGGACTATTTAGGGGGATTTTTCAAATAGAGCTATGGATAATTTAGACATTATCTAAATTATCCACTTTCATAGTCTTCTTTGAAACAGCAAACATTTTATAAAATAGACTCACATGTTTTTTTTTTTATTTGTTTTAAATGGCACCAAAACGGCTAAATAATTTTCTCACAAATGTGGGAATGTGAGTGTCAGTGACTTTGATAACTAATAATTAAAAGAAGGTGAGGTACTTCAATATTCAACACTTGGCTTGCGAGTTATTTGTTCTTTTCTTGGGATTTCATAATTTTTCTCTAAACAAAACACTTTGTTGTCAAGCGGCTTGACAATAATTTAAATATTGAGGTTGCTAAGAATTTTTGCATACTTTTTAGAATTAATTAATATATGGCCCTGACCTCTGTGTTTTTAACCGTGATAGGTAGACACTTTTTCACACAAAATGTCTGCTATAACAGCAAATAAGTAAAATAATGTTAAAAATTTAATAATAACTGAATCAGTCAGGTGCGAGATAGACTCACACGCATAGGGTTTCGTTTTATTTGTTTCATGTCTTATGGGTTACCCTTTAATTATTAATTATTTTTTTAACTTGTCTTGCACTTGTCTGCCCCTTTCCAACCCTTCCATTTTTTTTAATTTTAATTTCGTTTCCTTTTGTTACAGAAGATATTGAAAAATATAATATGTAAAATACAAGTGTCAAATATTAGATTAGAGCAAAATCGTGTTACTATCGAAACAGCCTTTATTTTTGTACTTGTTAGAGAAGACAAATTATACTTACTCTGTTAAAATGTCTAATAATTTTGGTATAAAATAAAGCAAATTTGTGTTACTTTCCCAAATCCCTTTAATTTTTATTGTTATATTTTTTGTTATAGGCGACATAATTCTACAAACTACACATAAATTTTCGTTTAAAAATTAAAATCATATTCGCGAAAATCTCGTCACTATCGGAACACCCTTTAAATGTAGTAATTTTTTATAGCAGCCATGGTAATACACATTCTATGAAAATATCAAGGATCTACCTATTACGAATCAAAAGAAAAATTTGAAAAATTTAAGTACACATCTCGACTAAAGCTGGAGATTTGGCGTTTTGGGAAAGGCTTTATTAGCAGCTTCTATATATATATATATATATATATATATATATATATGTATGTATATACATATTTCAATTTTTAGATAAATTTTTATGATAAAAAATTTCTTTTGAATTAAGGATTTTTTTGTTAATTTAAAAAAAAAAATTTCGAGAGTCAGGGCCATCGCGATCCTAAAAAAGTTATATATCAATATAAAATTTATGACCTCTACTTTTAGACTGTAAAAAAAAAACGTTGCGCGTTTTTTGCGATTGTTTTCCAAATTTCACCTTTTTTCTGTTTTCGCTCATCTTGCATAGATAGATACGAGTAAAAAACTTTTTGTCGGTCATAAAATCTTTTTGGTTTTTGAATTGTTTTAAATAAATTAATTGTTATTATTTTAAATAAAATTTATTGTTACTAGTGTAAATTATTTATTATCTATACATATACATATGCAATAAAACTGTGATTTTCTGCTGTCTGTCTGTTTGTGTTCGCGTCACGTAAAAACTACTGAATGAATTATAATAAAATTTTATGGAGAGGTACTTAGTATCGTGGTTTAAAAATATAGGATATTTTTTCCCGTTAAAATATCTCATTACCAAAAACAAGGGAGCATGAGTAGTTAAAGTACGCAATTTTACCGATTCAATGGTACTGCAAACTTGGCAGCAACTTTTATTTTTCACAGCGGGTATTTTAAAACACTATTTCATTTCCAGTACTCTACAATAATTTTGGAATTTTATACAAATTTCAGATTTTTATATAAAGCCTTTGTTTCTGATTAATTATCCAGGGATGGGTATCTTTATATAAAGTTATTATATATCTGAAGCACTATAAAATTAAGAGTCTTAAAGCGGATTACTTTCAAAGCAAAATAAGGATGCTGACGAAGTGGCGGGCACTGCTAGTTATGAATAAATTTATTATTCTCAGATAAATTAAATGCTATAAAGTAATAAATTACAAAAAAGATTTTTATTAATATTCTTCTATTCGACATAAAAGCTTAAAAATGAATATTTTTTGGAAATTAGCAAAAAAAAGTAATCAAAATTCACATAAACGTTTCGGGGTGTGTGATTGTAGGGATACCTCCCCCTGCCCATAAAAACTTAAACATTTTATTTTTATGGTATTAAGGCGTATATATTTCATTTCTTTTAATAATTACATTATTTTTGCAAAAAATATTTTACGTCACCCCCTACAAAAGGGGGAGGGGCGAAAAATGTCATTTTAGAATCTTCAGGATCCAAGCATAGGTTTTTGAAAATCTGCTGACTATAAAAGTTGCATTTGCTAAACAAAAGTATGGGAAAACTTAAAAAAAATAATTTTTCAGAGATAGGATAATTTCTTCTAAGGAGAATTTTTTTCTCATTAGTCCGATTTTTTTGTTTTCAAGCCTTAACAGCCTAAGGCCATAAGATATTTTTCTGCCAAGTTTGTTTGATCTAGGATTACTCAATAACTTTTGAGAGCCAATATAAATTAAAAAAAAGTAAAGTCCGGCTAGATTGCCAAAATACCCCTATGTGCATCGGTTCAAAACCTAAGGCCATATGCGAGCAAATCATGTCACTGTCGGAACACCCTTTAATTTTTATTATTTATTATAGTGACCATAATAAAGAACTTCTGTGAAAAATTAAAGAGTCTACCTATTATGGTTCAAAAATTAAGCATACACATGTAAATCACGCCACTTTCGGAACACCCTTTAAATTTTGGGTTTATTTTTTGTATAATTGTTTATATAGCGAACATAGTTGTAATTATTGTGTGTAAATTTAAGGTATCTGCTTCCTACAGTTCTCGAAATAAAGACATATGTATGTATAAGCGAATAATACGTCACTTTGGGAACACCCTATAAGTTTTAGTATTTGTTGCTATAGCGGCCACAATACAATTTGTTTGAAATTTTCAAGAATCTACCTTTTACGGTTTCAGAGATAGATGGACAGACATTGCAGCGACAACAATAGGGTCACGTTTTTACCCTTTCGGCACGGAACACTATAAAATATAAAGCTAAAAAACCTAAAACACGCACTTAAACAATCATGATGTTTATTTATTATTGCAGTGAACTGATTTCCATACATTTAGGATCAAATATAAAAAATATCCATAGCATATCCACTGTTGTTTTGTATTTTTTCCGACTTAATGACAAATTTCGACCTAAAGTAAACTTTATTTCTTTTGCATTCGGGCCTAAACATACTTATATTTCAACATAGAAAACTTAACTTAAACTTAAATAAAAACGGTTCAAAAAAGTATGATGGCGCCAAGCACTGATCACGTAGTGTCAAAAACTAGATTGCAGGGAATAAAATGAAGACCTTATGTAACCCAGCACATAGTCGTGAACTAAATCCTATGGAAAATCTATAGGGGATTATAAAAAGGGCAGTAGCTTAACGAAAATTCAAAAATAAGCAACTAAGTCCAGCCCAATGTGCTGACTTGGACCAAACTATGCCACAACGATATGCTAAAGTGATAGGGAATAGGGGCTTTTCAACTTAATATTATCCTAATATAAGGTAAAATTACTAAAAAAAATTCCATATTCATGTGATAACTATCTTTTTTTTCAGATGAATTAATTTTATGAGCACAAAATATGCAAATAAAAAAGAAAAAAATACAATATTTTTTACAAGGTTTAATCTAAAAGATTTTCTAGTTTTGAAATGAATTAAAATTTATTTAATATTGCGTTAAAATATTTTTGAAATCGTGAAAAATAAGTTCATTATAAATAATCTTTGGTTCAACCATGTGAGTGACTTAATTATATGAGCATAAGTGTATGTATGTATTTTATTTTTAACTTTACTTTAAATGAAGGTCTGAGACTCCAAGAAGTGAAATTATATTAAAATCTTTTAATCTTCTCTTACCATATAGTGCAATCGTTATGCCTGTTACAAATTTTTCTAATGATTTTTTTCTTACAAATTTTAAAACTAATTTTTCTTTAATTGCAAAACTATTTAAATTTAACTTTTTACTTCTTTTGAAAATGGTACCACATTCTTGGCATTGAATAAATACTAATCGTTAATAATTGCATCCAGTTAAATAGAAATGAGTTGTTCCAAAATACTGTGAGGTATAAGAACAACAGCATGCAAATAGATGTTACAGCATGCAAGTGCTTGCATGTGCAATTTTTAGCGCAAGCTTGAAAAAGCTTTTGATTATTAAGATGATGACGATGACGATGACGAAGATGATGATGATGAGATTCTGAAAACAAAAGAACTGTATAACTAAGACTTACTTCAAGTAATCAAATGTAATCATGTCAGTGGACTAAGAGACCAATATTGTCAAGTCGGTGCAAAGCATTTTATTTTCTCACTACAAAACAAGTTACACCACATCCATAGATTATGCAAAAAAAACAAAAAATATAAATTTAAACTTGACTACCACTTGAATAAAACCCTCACAGAAAAAATCGTAAAATCTCTGTTCTATACTGCGAATTGAATGAAAATGAGTGGAATGGTACAGAAGGGTACAGAAGGGTAGAGAAAAACTCCATTCTCTAACATTTTTCCATAGGAAAACATATTACATTGACATTGGTTAAAATAGTGCTTTTGATTAATTTTTTTTCTCTGAGTGTTAACACTTCCACAACAACATCTTCAGCAGTTTTTGGTGCCAAGCAATTTAATCAGGAAATTTAACAAATCTGGTAAAATGCAGAAAAAAAAAGAATTTGCAAAGAGTCAATTTAATATCGTAATAAAACTGAAAAAAAAACTGTTCGAAAGCTGTTTACAAATGTTGTCTTTCATTTTATTGTTGGTCAGGGAAATACTACGAAGATTAGGCAATAGATGTATTTTAGAAGTTACACGAAGAAAAAAGATTCACTATGGCAAGAGTAAGCCACATTGTTAGCGCTGAGTTAAAATATACTATTTAAAAATTATTAATTTTCTTCAAAAATAGAATTTTTCCATAGAGCACCTATAGGCATTACAAGAATAATATCATCCTTGGGACATTGCTTGAGAGAAAAATGCGACAGGAAACGATCATGGGCAAGACAATCCTTAAGAGCCTTATTAAAAAAGAGTGAGAGAAGACTTCGTCTACAGGGATCACACAACTGGTCAGTTCAATTAAAAAGAGCGGTTTTCAAAATACGAGGTCATCAATGCTTTTTGCTTACAAAATAAAAGTTATTTTTGGGTTTTTCTAAGCAAAAAATAAAATTCGAAAAAACAAAATTTTAAAAATAATCATTTAAAAGAACTTTTTTAATAAAACTTATAACTCTTACGATCCCTGCTTTATACCGAATATCCAAAATAGCGCTCTTTGCAGAAAATCAATTTTTTTTTGTTTTTCTTTGGTGGAAATCACTTGATTTTAAATACTGGGTTGTAGCAATATATAGTTTGTTTTAATAATTACAGTTCTATAATGGATGCTTCAATTTTTTTGTTTTTAGACAACATTACCCGCGGAGCTTTTTTGCTTGTTTGCAGAAAACACTAAAACTCTTTGGCGGGAGTCGAACCCGCAACCCCCAGACAGATTTGTGAATATTTTAATATTTTCGTAACATATTTTATAGCATTTTCAAATGTTAACAAATACTTTTAAAATAAAGTGTGAACACAGTTAGTTAGTATGATCCACAAGACTACCTGCGGATCTTTTTTGCTTGTCTGCAGAAATCGTATCGCAACCCCCACACTAATAGACTAGCGCGCTACCAATCGGTCAGTTTTCAATGCAACAGATTTTCAAATATTTTTCAGTGTGTAAAATAAAACCCGCTTACGAATATGTATGAACGTGTACATAAATATGTTATGTATATACATGCATATTTATATACATATGTATGTATGTATGTATGTACGTTAAAACAATATTCTTATGCTGTTTATTTTAGACAAACTTTAAAACAACATGACTACAACGTTAGATGAGATAACTGCACTTTCAAATTTAACGCACTTGACTTATTCTTCTACTTATTTAGAGCTTGAAAATAAAAATCTCTTAAAAATGTACGAATCTATATTTACTGCCGATTTATTTACTTTTGTCTATGCAAAGAATTCTCAAATAAAACATATCAGTACATAAATTTAGAGTAGACGGTACAATTTGAAACTGAAAAGTACAATTATTTATTTATTTCAATACAAAGGGACGAATTAAGGACAATTATACATGCCTTCATACACTCATATATACAATTATACACCAGTGACACGTTTTTCTAATTCTAGTTTCTTAAAAAAACTTTATTCTCTTCTCTTTCAGAAAAAAGATTCTAAGATCTAACTATGGACTAGTTTTTGGAATTATCTATTTACGGATGAAAAGAGGAAAGCGATATTGGAATATTTGGATATGTAAGGCAAAGAAAGAAATAGGAAGACAATATCTCATTCTAACAAACTGTGATCAAATTTTTTTTCCAAAAGCATTTCTGAATATGTTAATATTTTCACAACATATTTTATAGCATTTTCAAAATGTTATAAAAATGTACACAAATACTTTTAAAATAAAGTGTAAAACAAGTTTTTAGTATGATCTATTGTCTTCCTATTTCAGCAGTTTTGACTGCCTGCGATGAAAGGGTTTGGAAATAGTAACCATTTTTTTAAAAAAGTTAAAAAATCTGTGCAGAATATGTACTAAATGTATGGGAAAACTTTTTTATCGCATGCTACTTATATTTTTTCAAAAACGTGTTTAAAATATCTCGCTTCCTATCCAGTAGTTTTTACATGATGCGAACACAGTCAGACAGACAAAAAATGGCTGTTTTGTATTCCATTTCGACTATCTGCATCAGCAACAAAATTTTCAGTTTTATTATATGTATACATATGTCTGTAGCTGTTCAGAAAGTCTTTACTCAAACTACCAGGTAAACGCGTTTTATTTTTTGTTTCCCTGTGATATCTTACATTTTAAAACGCATTTGCATTGCTTAGTGTTGATGACAAAATAAGAAACTAAAGAAAACATTGAATTTTTTTAAATGCTTTAAAAATATTTATTTATTTATTAAAATTGTATAACCGTTATTTTTATTCAATAAAAATAATAAAAAATGTACTTGTTACAATTTGTATAAGAAAAGTACAGACTAAAAAGCAGGTTGAACAGATTTCGCTTACCATCCCTGGTGTGACTATTTCATAACAAAAAAAGAACTATTGAAAAATATGTGTATTTATGTTTGCACATAAATATGAACAAACTATTTCTCCATCAGGAAATTAAATATGGAATTGAAACTAATCGTAAGTAAGAAGAATCAGTGGTAATTTTCCAACTTCCATTTGGCCAAGTAATGCAACTGAGTTATTAAAGGGAAAGAAATATTTGGGTTAAATATTTATACTCAATACATTTGAAATAAAAAACAAAACTCTCTCTGACTTTACTTCACTTGAGAAATATCTCCACACGTGTTCGAAGAAAAAAATATGATTTTTAAATCTTTAACAACAAATGTTTAGAGGTTTAAACAGTTTATATTTAAAGAAATATTTTTAATATACGAGAGGCAACAACTTTCACATTGGATTTTTTAATTAACTTACATACACTATAAAATATTGCTTCAAATTTAGGATCACATTGTGTCTAAATTTTTGTTGAAAAACAATTTTTGTCTAATATTACGTCGATTTTATGGTTATTTGAAGCAAAAAACATAATTTGTTTAATTTTACACAGACAAATAAAAATGCTGTTAAGTGTTTAATTTTAAACAAACTGTGCTTAAAATCAACCACATATGCCTAAATAACAAAGCTGTCAAAGAAGGAAAAATCATAAACATACTGATATAGTTTTTTGTTTTTAGATAAACTTTTTATGGTTTTTATTAAATTAATTTACTTGTTAAATCATAAAAGATATTAAAAATAGCTAAATGAGAACTCATAAGTAAATGCCAAGGAGAAAAATTGAAAAATAATTTATTATTTCAAATAAAAATTGTTATGGAAGCAAATGGCGAAGTGTTTAAATGCCAAAAACTGCAAGATGTAGAAAATATTGCCCTCAAATCAGCACGTACTCCTGCCTCACATATGGCTGTGCCCAAAATTAAGATAAAAAGTATTCCTAGTGCCAATACTACTACGCCTGATAAGTTATGAGCCGCTAAAGCTCAAGAAAATGTGATACAATTACGGCAACGTTTAGAACTACTTTCAATTTCGATCCAACAATTACAAACTAGCCATATAGAGCTCTGAGATTTTCTTCCAGCTATGTGTGACAAAAGCAGTCCATACATCATTACTGGCGTTACTTCAGGAGTAGCAACATCAGCGGAAGCGTATAATAATCAATCTATTCTAAAGTTACCTGTTTTGTACAATTTTATTCTATTCAACTGCATAAGTAATTATAAAAAATTGTATAAGTATACATATGGTTCACGTATGATCCATTGATCCGTGTTGAAATAAATGTAATTTAACACATATGTATGTATGTAGGTAAATTAAATGTATTTTTATTCAACGAAAAATTTAGAAAATTAACCAAAGGGAAACAAATTGAACACAATTTGTGCGATATAATTAAACGCATATTGTTCAAAATTCAACAAAAGGTGTAAAAATATAGTTGTCTAATTTTAGGTCGAAAATATTCGGTATAGTGTTGCCTATTGTTATCGACCTAATTTTCAACAAAAGCATTTTAGATTGTACATACATGTGTACAATTATGTTGGCTGCGTGTTCAATTCTTTTAGGCGACTCTGGTCTGTTTCATCCCGTTACAACTCTTTGTTGAATTAAGTGGGAATATAATTTTTGGTTTTAGTGTAACATTAAGAGGATGTAGCTTTAAATTAAAATGCTCCTTCTGCTAAACTATAATTAGCACATTTTTATCAACTTTGATTTCGGTGTATTAGATATATTGTGCTTTACTATCGTTTTTTGTTTATTTTTTACAGGTAGGAATCGTTAAATATGGTGCTTATGTTTCTCGAAAATGTCGTCTTAACCTATATCGTCTAAAACGCTGCATAGTGGCTTAAAATCTTTTTATTTTGAATAAGTACAATTAGGTAGTTCGTGAACTACTAATGATATCTTACTAAGTTCCAAACGGGAGGTGTTTTGGGTCAGCCCCAAGTTATGGTTGGTATCTCTGGAAATTTTTTTTTAAAACATCACCAAAAGTAAGTTTGAGTTCTATTGCCACCATAGAGTCTGGTATGTTTTACTACAAGGAGCTAAAGTCTTTGTTACTATGTGCTAAAAATTAATTCAGAATATAATTTAGAATTATATAGTAAAACTCCACCGATTCCTCATTGACTTTGTCACTAGTACTACTGACTTATTATGTAGACGCTTCAAATCATATAGTCGACAAAAGTAGTAAATTGGAGACACTTGGCCCCAGAGTTCCTTCAACGAATAAATGAAAAAGAAATATTTGCGTTCTCTTAAATGTATAATATTTGAATACTTGTTTTTGTATGTTAAGTTTGGAGTTTTATAGAGATTCAATTATATATTCCCAGCAAAAAATTATTGGGCAAGTGGGATATCGCAAACAAAAATCAAGGGAGAGTCTATTTCTCTCTCCCTTAGAAACATGCTTCCAAGTAAACGTAATTTTTTGCTGGGTTATACTAGAAGTACCCATCCCTGGATAAAATTAAAAAAAATTGTAGAGTCCTGTAAATAGCGTTTAAAATATCCCGCTTTCAAAAGGTACTGTCAAGTTTGCAGTACCCTTAAATCGGTAAAATTGAGTACTATCACGACTTTTTCTCTATTTTCTCTTGGAAATGAGATATTTTGGCGGAAAGAATATCCTATATTTGAACCAAGATACCAAGGTAACTCCTCACTAAATTTTAATAAAATTCATCCAGTAGTTTTCACAGGGAGACAGAGAAATATTCCAAAGGTTTTTGTTTTGTATTCCATTTCGATTACTATCTGCACCAGGAACAAAACTTTCAAAAAATATTTATGTACAGAAAATATTTTATGTTCCAATTACAGATTTTATTATATGTATAGATATTAATGTAGGGCGAGTTCCGAGGCAGGCCGCTTCCTTAATGATTCCCTTTTCGAACCCCATCTGCCCTCCATGAATATAAGTCAAATTCTTTAAGTTTTAATTTACGCCAAGTAAAAGAGCTTTTTAAGAAGTCATAGAAGTTTTTAATACATTTTGTTTTAAATAGGAACGTTGCCTTTCTCATACGAAGCTGGTGTGCTTCGGTTTTGTAGGCACTCACTTAACCACTACACCAAATGTATATTTTATATTTTATGTTTTAACAAACAGTTTCTATGTTGATTTACATATAAATATAAGCGAAATAACAAGAAAGCTGATATAATTAAGAAGATATCCTTATTTAGAAAATTAAAAAGATCATTTACACATGATCATATAGGAACCTAATAAAATCAATCAGGAAAACCTTTTTGAAAAAATCGAAATCAAAAAATCATAAATTTTTTATACAATTGAGAAGAAATTCTAATAGAATCAATAAGTTTTTCTCTATGGATTGTTTTCTTTTTTTTTTTGTGTTAAAACATTTCATAGAGAAAATCTTTGTGATTCTATTAGGCATTTTTAGCTCTGTGTAGCTGCAGCAAAAATGGGAGAGATTGTAATGCAGGCCGTCAAATCAGATTGGAACAAGAATCCTACAAAGAAACTATTTTAGGTCTTAAGAACACAATCTAAGATCGTATTTGCGAAAACTGGTTTAATATGTGGACTAAGTAGGCGAAATTTAAAGAAGTTCAGAGTATAAGACGCCGAAGTATAATACTTATTTCAAGTACATGTTAAAATAATGTTGTAAAAGATAGCGAGCGCCATTTAAGATACCATTGGTTATAGCGAAATATTATAATCTTTTATCTTATAAAATATGTGTTGAAGACTTTTTACCGTTGTTTTACATAGAGCTAATGTTTTAATTAAGTACAATTGTTACTTATTTATACCTCCTAAAGAACTTTAATACTATAGATAGCATTCAAGCTAGGTAAGAATAACTCCCTAACTAAAACCACTTAAAAGTGGTTGAGCGGTGAACATGACCCTTCAACAAGTAAGTATTTATTAGTCTTTAAGTTTGCTATTGATGGACGAGATTAGGCTTAAATTTCCGGGCATGGCACCGCAAATACTAATTCTGCTGTATATTTGCAAAACTTTAATAGAGAGATTCTAGTGTGAACTTTAATAGCGAGATTTTATTTGTTTTTGGAATAAAAGGTAACATAAAATAAAGTGATTTAAAAAAGGTTACAAACATTTTTAATTTATTTCATTACTGTAGCGGAAACGCAGCTAGCTCACCGGGACTCAGCTAGGTTGCAATAAAACAACAGTCTATAAAAGCAAAGAAAAAGATTGTGGTTGTTGAGTATTAAACAACTAAATAAATTTTGTATAGGTACGTGGTGCAGCCACATTGAGGGCTTTTAAAAGCAAACAACACATTGTTACAAAAGATCAAAACGGATATTTAAGCCAAATCATTAATTTAATTTATATTAAGATGTAAAAAAATCTTTCCACATTTATGAGGGCTACATTAAAATACAAAAATATTTTGTATCTTCCAAATATTCATCCATCTTTGTAAAGTTACATATACATGTCTGTATGTACAGTATGAACTAGTATGCAGGGTTGCCACTTTGGTCTGATTAAACCAAATTTGGGATTTTTTTTTACAAATGCAAGCCAAAGCCAAATTTACTAAAAACATTTTATAAAAAAAAGATTATGTCCATAAGATTTCGTACTAAAATAAATCATACCACAAATTCGAATATTATGTTGCCACTACTAAATGATTGAGACACGCATGGTATTTACCACTTGAGTTTTATTACTATTCATGTAATCTTTCAGTTTTAATAATAAAGCAGTGAAGAGTGAGTGACACTCACGTCGTGGGCGTCCTGACAATACACCAAATTTTAAGACTCTTACATTTATAGTGCTCGAGTTATGGTTTAAATATTTTCTTTGTATAGAGGTACCTTCCCCTGGATAAAATTTTAAAATGTATATAAAGTTCTAGCTTCTCTATTTTTTCTTGAAAATGAGATATTCCTCACTAAATTTTATTAAAATTCATCCAGTATTTGTTACGTGATGCGAACACGTAACAAATACTATAGATTTATTGTAGCGGATATAAATTTACATACTCAGTGTTAATTTAAAGTTTCTGCCCATTACTGTTCAAAAACTAAGGCCATATGCCTGCAAACCAAGTGACTATCGGAACACCCTTTAGTTTTCATTTTTAATGTTTCTAATTATTAATATGGTGAACATAGTTTCAATTACTCTGTGTCAATTTTAAGTATCTGCCTGTTAGGGTTAAAAAATAAGGTCTTATACGTAAAAACCACGTCAGTAACGGAACATTTTAGTTCCTTTTGTTATAGAGCTTAGAAATTGTAGCGAATAAATAGGTTTACATTTTTATACCCTTCACCACAGGTGGAAAAGGGTATAAAAGTTTGTAATTCCGTGTGTAATTTCTACGATAGTCATTTCCGATCCCATAAAGTATATATGTATGTATATTCTGAATCCGTCTGCGTTCCGCAGCGTCCGCAGCAGAAGAAATACAGAAAATTTATAATGGAATTAAGCAACCCTTCCATGCCTCACAGTAAGGTAGGGTTTTTTACTTTGATTTGGATTAAATGCCTTTATAGAAAGCAATACACTTAGGTAGCGCACAGGGTGAATACTGGTAACAAAAAATTTAAAAAAAAATATTTTTAAAAAAATTTAATAAAATAATTTTCCCAAAAATTATCAAACAATTTCAAAAACAAATTTAAAAAAAAAAAATAAAAAACTTTTAAAAAATTTTAAAAACATTTTTACTAAAAATTAAAAAAAATCTAAATATTTCCAAAACATTTTCAAAAAAAAAAAAAATTTAAAAAATAATTACAAAAAATATTAAAAAAACCAATATATTTTCTATAAAATTTTTACAAGATGTTTCAATGCAATTTTTACACAAAAGTTTCATTAACATTTTTACACAAAATTTGAAATAAAATTATTACACAAAAATTTTCTGTAAAATTAAAAAAAATTACAAACAATATTTAGAAAAAAAATTTAGAATAAAAAGTTAAAAAAAATTTTACAAAAAGTATTTTAAAACAAATATTTAAATTTTTATAAAATTTTTACAAAAAAAAATTTGTTTAAAAGTTTTACCAAAAAAAATTTCTATCAAATTTTTATAAAAAAATTTTCTATAAAATTAAAAAAAATATAGAAAATTTTTACATAGTTAGGCATTTCAGGTGCCAATATATGTATACCGTATACGAAATATACATTACTGATTAGTGGAAAAAGAACGCAGTTATTTTTTTTTAATGCGGTTGTCTCCTAAATTAAATCAATTTTATACCTATGTCTGTAAATATAAAATCACCGTGGTGAAGGGTATAGAAGATTCGACAAGGCCAAATATAGCACTTAGCCTATAGCAACGGAACGCAAAACCAATTTTTCAGACAATAGCAAAGACATTCTTAATGAAATTTTGGTAAATAATATGCCATTGGCATAGTAAAGATATCATAATGTAAGACAATAAATCATTAATATGTAATAAAACAAAATATCCCAAAATATTCTTTTTTTTCGGATATATTATAGTAATCACTTTAACTTTATCATTTTATATGTGGATATATGGGTGGGAAATGATGCTATAAAGAATTCTAAGCTAATTTGGAGTTCGAGCTTGCCAAAATCAAAATAATGTTGTAAATGGAACTTTCTTCTAGATGTTAATTTGGCGATATTACTATACTGTTCCCGGAGGAAATTGTCGTTATCGCTTAACGTCAATCAGGCCATCCTTTTTGCTCGGCGTTCAAGTGGTTTGCATCTCCATCTCACACTGGCTGATGGGATTCCCCGAGTAGCTGTACTACGGTACTGTTATTGGTGATTCCTTTAATCAGCCACGTGTAATCGTTTTGGTTATCGTGTATAACATAGTTATTTCTATTCAATAAGTCGTACATTGGTGGAAGTCCATTTTTAACTCATTTTTTAATTGAAAGAGCGCCATTAAACTCGAATTTTTCACTGGAGGAGAACCATTAAACTTAAGATTTCACTGGAGGCTGAATTTGAAGTCTCTCTTCCTATAGGTGCTGGTCGCCCTGCAGATTTTGGAGGTAGCAAAGATATCATCTGTCATTACCAGTACAAAAAAAAATAATTTTGTATTTAGATCCTGATATTTATACCAAAAGAAATATAAGCAGGGTACTGTTATTATTATGATCATTCCCTTCGATTGCCATCCTTGGTAGAATTGTTTAGTTTTTGAGATAAAATTTGGTGGGAAAAATTTTTCCTTGTGGCAACTCTGGTACTATGTATTTTTTAGTTTTTGAGATAAAATTTGGTGGGAAAAATTTTTCCTTGTGGCAACTCTGGTACTATGTATGTAAGTATATTTGTTGCTTGTGGCATGTTCTTTGTTGTTGTTCTTGCTATCCAACCAATAATCAATCTAATTTTTAACCATTATGGCAGGCATGCATCCAGTAATTTTATAAAACAGAACAGAAGGAAATAAATTTTGTTGACGAACTTTGAAAAAACACATGACGTTCGGACGCATGCTGCTTTTAATGATTTTAAAACTTGACTCGCGCACACAAATACACACTCATATGAGCACAAATTATCTCCTGATATTCGATTACCCATTTAAAGGAAAATTAGGTTTAATTTTCGATTGGTTAAAGTTTATTAGGTTTTGTTCTTTTATCGTCTCTGTGGTTGTGGTTGTGAATGTGATTGTGCGTTTTTAATTTCTTAACTATTGTAAATTTCAATTAAGAAATAGAAAATAGACAATCAGTCAACCAGCCAGCCAAGTACCTTATAGACAAAAAAGGCAGGCTAAGAACAAAATAAAAATGATTTTCAGTTTTAATTTCCCCAAGCTCTTTAAAGATCAACTAACTAACAAACAAACAGAAAGAAAGAAAACAGCAGTCGAGTTTTAAGATGGTTAGAAATAACTATGTATGTACATCATCATACATACGTATGATGTGTTTATCATCGTCATCATGATCATTATACCAATCCATATCGATAGATGTGTGCTTGTTAATTTCCGAGTAAGTTTTTTATTGTATATTTTGTTAATACCTACTAACTTTTAGTATTTTTCATTTTATTCACTCGCCTAAACACAATTATTTTGTATCGTATTTTATTTGCAGATACGAGTATAAAGTGGCTTTTATGGTTAAAAATATGTCAAAGTGAAATGACTGAGAGTTTGCTTTAGATTTTTTATTTATTTTTTCGAATACCTTTTTACTTCCTTGTTTCATTTTATGCCTACATAGAATGTGAATTCGTTCGCATTAATACGAGAATGGATGGATGGATGGATGGATGGATGGAATGGGATCTTTAACATGGAGTGATTGATTGTGATTGATTTAAGAATTCCATGAATTTAGCTTTAGCCAAACTAGACTTATTGATCGCTATCGTTTCAAAATTGTTGAGAATATGATAAAAATATAGAAGTAGTTAGGTGTAAGCAGGTAAGTTCTACTACAAACAAATTGAAATTCAAAATTCATTTTTATTTTTATACAAAAGTCTATTTTCTTCAAAATTCAATTCATCCATAACTTCAACTTGTTGCAACTTTAGTGGGTATTAAAAACTTTTAAATAAAAAAAAAAGAAATTCTTACCAATTTTATCATAGAAAATAGATAATAAATGCACTTTATTAATATGATCACACACAATGTAATTTTTTTTGAATAATTATGTAGCGAATTACTGCTGCGACATTTGATAACTTCTTTTCTTTAACAATTTATTACACTCATATTCCGATGTATGCAAGTTTAAAGTTTTAGAAATTCATTAAACTTTGATTAATTTTTGTCATTCAATTATATTTTTTTTCAAAAAGTTTTAGCTGTTATGGTCTTTTTGTCTTTTACAAATGTATATTGATCGATCAATTAGTATTGCGCAAAAATATATCCAAGTGTATTTGTTGTGTAATTGCACTTTTCTTATACGCGTTCTCAACTAAACTGACTTGATTAGCAGCGTTTACGAGCATTTCAACTGAATACCGGACCAAGGCCGCTCTGCCACATATTGCATTGGATTGCATGCATGCACAGCACAGCACAGCACTGCACAGCTCAGCATGTTGGAGAAGTTAACATGTACTCCTTAACCATAAAACCAGCCAAGCAGCCACCACACCACATACTTACTTAACCATCATAAATGAACTTCATTATCATCTCCAGACCCGTTTAATGCTACGAATATAATATGAACGCAATGTACTTACTTATATATAAAACGAAACGTAACACAAAAATAATAAAAATGCTGCAAAAATTAAATTAACTTAACTTAACATCACCACAACAGCAACAACAAAAATATGCTGCAACAGGTTGCAACTTAACTGCAACTTGGATCAACCACCAAAACAACTATGGAGGAGATTGCATCTGCTGAAGGCAGCCGCAACAGCACCACCAGCAGCAGCACCACCACCAAACCATCACAAAAATAAAACAAATATCATTTAACAGCATAACAAGATCATACTCGAAGAAATCAAATCGAAGAGATCCGCTAAGAGAGAAAAACTAAATAAAAAAATAAAAAAAACGCAGTAAGTAGTAATGAATAAAATTGTTATAAATGTTGCCTCAAAATAAAAAACTAGATTTCTGTGTACTGCACATGCATACAAACATACACACTTCCATACAAACATGCTTACGAAGAGATTGAGTGTTGTTGGTTCTGCTGTTTTATATCAAACCATGTAGTATTTTCTAGTTCAAACTATTGCATTATCGGACACACATTGTCTAGGTATTATGTGTGAATGGTTAATATTCGTATTCGTAAATATTTACATTTAAGCCAACCCTACAATACCAATGACTGTCCTCCAGTGTTGTAAATTTACTAGTTTTTTAGGGTCACGGCAGGTGGCTATATCTGCTTTGTTATTAAGCCCTTCTCTCAATAGATTACAATAAACCACTCATGTTGTCAATTGGCCACTCTATATACACATACGTATTTCCTCTAGTAAAGTCATTTAGCAAATGATTAAAAACCTAAGTAATTTTAGTCATCCGACGAAAAGCAGACATGTTAAAGTTCATTGTCAAAAAGAATGACATTGTTACTTCCAAAGCTGCTGGGTTCAAACACACTAATAGTGTATATCTACAGAGTGACTTATAATAGTGCTGTGCAAAACACAGCGTTTATCTCGGCACGCCAACTACATATATAGAATAGCAACTCGCTACAATATGAATTTAATACCGGAAATTAGATTTCGAAAACATTTTAAAGTAAATTTCAATTTCTCCAATTTGCAATCAATTATCATTTGCAGGATAGCAATCTGCCTAAGCCTTCTAGGTCAAAGTGCTAAATCTATAGTCTTAAAGCGGTGCTCTTCGGTGCTAGCACGATTATTAGCAATCCCTTTTAGCATTTTACACCATGCTAGTGCATTTCCAATTAGAAAGTTGCTAATGTCTAAAGTCGAATGGAGAATAAAGATCTTGTATTTTCTATAGAAAGTTTTGAAAAAACTCTTATATAAACAAATGATTACATATGTCAATTCGCTTTTCAGTATGAAATCTGATTTTCGTCAGTCATAGCTGCGTTACGGATTGAAAATGGTTTTCGTGCTATTAGACCACCCTAAGTCGTTAGATACGGTGGACTAAAACACTTTTTTAGATTTACGAGCACATCAATTGGACTTATAACATAATTTCTTTTAAACCGAACACAATCGGTATTTGTAAACGATGTACGGTCAGATAGCTGATCCCTTATTAGGGGAGTGCCTCAAGGCTCTATTTTAGTTCCAATTTTATTTTCGTTTTATGCAAATGATTTGCCAAAATAACTTTCTAAATGTAGAATCAATTTATACGCTGACGACGTGCAACTCACTTTAAAAGTAGCCCACTTCTAATCACATCTAAATGACGATTTAAACATAATCTACCTCTAGGCTAGTGCAAATGGAATCTATTTGAATCCAGGCAAATTTAAATGTATGTAAAGATACTCGTATTGCTTTAAATAGCGAGTGAATGGAAATTGTTAACACGGCGAAAAATCTTAGTCTGACTTTTAATATCAATGTGACATAGAATAATCATGTAAGCTCACTGGTTGGTCAAACTTATGTAAAGCTTCGAGCTGTGTGGTTAACACAATATTTTACTCTTTTTAGAATTAGGACCTTACTCGCCAAAACGTACCTGATTCCTTTCCTGATATATGGATGTGAATTATTTGGAAGCTATGACATAGTTAGTAAAAGAAAACTAAATGTATTGTTTATAAGATAAATGTATGGATTGAGAAGGTTTGATCACGGCTCGTCTGTTTCAACTTCTTTGTACTGAGGTTCTATTGAAAACCTATTAAAAATTCGCATTCTTATTTTTTTGAATAAAATAATAAATAGTTAACGCCCAGATATTTATTTGAAAGAATACATTTTTCTCAATCACCACGAAACCGAAATACCTCGACCTCAATGCCTAGTGCCTGAATGGCAGTTTTATGTACATGCCGCTCGTCTTTAGAACAATCTTCCACCAAGTCAACAAGCAAACTGCAATGCTCATAGTTGCAAAATTTTTTTTATTTAATTTTTATAAATAATTTTAATAATAATTTCTTGTTTTTTTGTTTCTTTATTTTTTATAATTGTTATATTATTATTTATGGATTAAGTTTATTATGTTAATCATACAATTTTGTAACGTAATGCGTTTCTGTAGTGTTAATATAAGACTCAGTCTTGTTGTACAGGAAATAAAATTAAAATTAATTAAATAAATAACTAAGAGATCTATTAAAACCTAATGTAACGCACCTTCCATAGCAATGGTAAGTATGGTAAATTTGCTATATTACCTTAAAAATTATGTGGAGTCTACCTATCTCCGATATCATCCTTACTTTAGCTGTTAAGAAGTTATAATTATGGGCCTAAATCTTATTTATATAACTCTTCAATCATTTTAATAGTTTCGGAATTATTTCAAACATTGTGGCAAAGTAATTTATTTTTTATGCAACATTGAACGAATTTTCGATTCAATTTCAAATGAAATATTTTAAAGAAACTACACTTTTCATGCAACTTCTCAATTAATTATCCTCAATAAATATAAACGAAAGAAACAAAATTCATAAATTATTTAATTTGTTCGTAAATAATGCTGCTGATGCTACTGATGTTGCTTTTGCATCACATCACATTGGCTTGATTATTAATGTACTAAATCCAAATACTTGATGGATTAAACATGCGATCTGTGAGTGGATAGCGATTATGTTTTTATAATCTTAAAATAATTAACTTAACGAAGTGTAAAGTCTATAGATTTTTTTTCCAATAAGAAACAAAACAACAGACTTAATAATCAAAGCCATTTCGTACAGTCAATAGAAAATTCAACCGAATAAAAAATATTCTCTGTATATGAGAATATTTTTTATTCATAATAATTTATAACTATCTTATTTTACCCGCCATTATCTGTTACCGTTCTTAGGGTCTTAAGCACCGACAAAATGTATAGCTCTTTACAGTCTTCGGCCACTCAACGATTCAACGGCTTTGGAGATCAAATATGTGT
This sequence comes from Phasia obesa, assembly GCA_949628195.1. NCBI lineage: Eukaryota > Metazoa > Arthropoda > Insecta > Diptera > Tachinidae > Phasia > Phasia obesa. The sequence continues at coordinate 216,226,547 of OX451215.1, forward strand.
TTAGATCTCAACAACCGCACCATCTAACGCACAAACTTGTAAAGAAATATATTTATATTAGATATTAGATATTAGATAATTAGATAGGAATAGGCTTTGCTCAACCACATATGCATTTGATCATTTCAAAACTAAAAACGCACTTTCGTACTTCAAATTTGCAATTGGTAGTTTAAAAGTTTTAGTTTACGAACTGTATGTACGAACAACTAAAATGCTTCACTGATTTAATTACAATCGTTTTTCTAATAATGACCGTTGGTTAGTTTTCTTAGTCACTTAATGGATTTTTTGCTTATTAGACCAAAATGTGCCACTGCATACATCTGTAATAATTAACTGTAATTCTGCACTTGAACCACCAAATGCCAAAAAAAACAGGCCAAAATGAACATTAAACCGCATGGTTTTAACAAGAAACTTGTTTTATTAATTTATATTTTTGGGTATCGCACAGTAGTACGAAATATACAACGAATTCGTTCATATCTATTAAATTGCTAAGTTTCTGTCTTTTAATTAATGTCGTCTTTTATTTTCTTAAATAATTTATTGAGATATTTTTCAATTTTTTAGTTTAAAACATAAATTGTATAATTAATAATTACTGTTATTGAAAACTATAATTCTACACTAATACTAGATGTACTTGAGTGCCCTTTTTAAGTGGGTCTCATGCATAAAACGTGAGCTTCAGCTCGGACTCGATTTTTTGAGTAAAAGGTACTTGTTGTATGCATAATAAAATTTGAAGTATTTGCTTTTACTCACGGCTCACGTTTGATCTCGTCATGCTCAGTTTGAACTAAGTGAGATAAGCTTGAGCTCATTTTCATATGCATAAAAACAAGCTTTTGCTTTCTTTTGTGAGCTCTTGCTCAAATTTTGTTGAGTCTGCCTTATAATTGACTCGCGTACACTAAAAAGGAATCATGGCTGAATATTTTGTGCCACAAAGAAATACAAAATGTTATCAACAGCGTAAAACAAATTTAGCAAGTGAGGTTTGTATTCTTGGTTTGTATTCTTAATTATTAATTTTTTTTATAATTAATAATAAAATGATAAATACATAGGTTTGATGATAGTAGTTGCTGGTTGGTTAATTATTTTTTTGAGGGTTCAGAAAACGCAAGATTGATAAAATTCGACTGTTTTTAAGATTTTGTGCAGATCCTGGATTCCAAAATGGTATAGCCACAGATATTGGATTCCATCAATCAACTGTGTCGCGAACTATTGCGGAAGTTGTGAAACTTATATCTGCCAAAGCAAGCTAGTGCTTTCCACTTGCAATTGGAGTGATTGATTGTACTCATATAAAAATTAAAAAAACCAACAAATCAAAGCGATGAGTATATTTATAGAAAAGGCTTCCACTCTATAAATGTGCAGGCAACTTGTGATGGAAAAGAACTTTTTACAAGAGTTGACATATCCTAGTCTGGCTCAGTTCATGACTCACGCTCTTACGAAACAGCGAGGTCTGTAGAATAATGCAAAATGCAACGAACGATGCATTACTTCTCGGGGATGGCATATTCCACAGCCCTCAACTGACATAGAAAAAACATTCAACAAAGTGTTTACAAAAGAACGTGTCATTATAGAACGGTGTTTTGGGCAATTGAAGCAAAGATTTTCGATACTTCAATACAAAATTCGGGTATCGACAGAGTTATCGCCCCACGTTAAATCCAGTTGTTTCATTTTGCATAACATAGCTAAATTTTTAAAAGACGATTATATCCTTTTCAATGACGATTACAACAATACTGATACATGGCAATTAGGAAACGATATCGAACAACAAACAGCAAGAAATTCTGATTCTACTTCACTTTCACTTGACGGCATGTTTGCACTTCAATAACAATTAGACGTTTGATCTCACTTTGCTCAAGTAATTGCAATTGGTTTGAACTCATTTTTATGCATACAAAATTGAGCAAAAGCTGTTGCATTGTTGATTGAACTCGACTTACGAGCAATTGCTCACCTGCCTCAACTCAGAGCTTTTACTCGTTTTTATGCATGAGGCCCAGTGTGTTATATTATTACATTTATACATACTATTGTTTATTTATAGTTAAATTACATACATTAATGTCGTTCAGGTAGTTGTCATTTGAATAAAAATTATTCCATTAATCTTAGAAAAAAAAATGTTTGTGCAATGAATAAAATTTTTGTTTTTATTATAGCATGTTGTTGTTTTTATAATTACATAAACTAACATTGAGTAAGGTCTTGACTAGTTTTAGACTAGCAAGTCTAAAATGTAAGGTAAGAGTCGTATCTTTATTTAACTTTCCTCTAGATGGAATTTGCCTTTGATTAAGGGCGCCACGTTGTCTAAGGTTTACGTATTTACTTTATATAAAGGTATCCATCCCTGGGTAATTACTCAGGAACAAAAGCTTTATATAAAATACTGTATGTAGTGTTTGAATTTTCCCGCTGGCAAAAGAATGGTACTGCCAAGTTTGCAGCACCATTGAATCAGTAAAATTGCATACTTTCATTATTTTTTCTCTTGGAAATTATATATTTTTACGGAAAAAAAAGCATCCTATATTTGAACCGAGATACTAAAAAATATTTTATGTACAGAATTGGTCCTGTTACTGTTTTGTTACATGTATAGATAACAAATACCCTCCTTCTACTAGACAAATACCAATCGATAGCCAAATCGCATGCGCGTAAAGAGGCAAAAAGTTAAATTCTATTTTTATGAGAAAGAGTGTTTAGTGTTTGACAGGATTTAGACGATGATTTAAAAACATGTCTTTTTTGTTCTGGGTAGAGAAAGAGGTACGATTTGTGCATTGATTTTGGAAATACAAATCGTACCTTTTCCTCTACCTTAAACAAAAAAGACATGTTTTTAAATCATCGTCTAAATCCCGCCTTTGTATACAATAATAATTTACAAATTTATAAAAGACTTTTGCTATAGCATTTTTTATTACTAATGTTTTCTAATGAAATTTTTCATTTATAAAGAAATTCAATTCAAAAAATTTAAGAATGATTAATGTAGATCTGATAATTGCCAGAAAATTTTTAAAAAGTTCTAAAGCAGCAAATTCAACTTAGGACTAATGTTGAATTTTTTTTTTTTGGGTAAATTAACAGTTTCATGAAAATTTATGATTATGTTTTATTAAATTATGAATAATCCTTATTCTTTCAAAATATTAAAGAAATATTTTTTTTATTTTTAATCGGCTAACCAAAATTTTAGAACACTTATTCGATAGAAATTAAACTCGAATAATTATTAACACTTGTTTTGTTATACATCATAAAGCGTGACATATTAGTTATTAAAATCCTAACTTTTTATTCGATTTAAAAACATTCTTTTTTAATTTTTACGCATATTAAAAATATTGGAACAGAATCCCAGCTAAACGCTGATTATTTTTATTATTTGCAAAAATTTAATTATACAAATTAAGTTGTAGAATTTTTATTAAATTTTAGATGCATTTTTTTACAAAAAACCAATTTTTTTTTTGTAAATGGAAAAATTATTATTCAATACGAAAAATGTACATTATCTAGATTCTACGTTACACTGTGCAATATTATTGCGTGTGTGCCAAAATATAACACTGTGCATAATATAACAAAGAAATAACCAACTTCTGTGGAACTTTGTGCAGTTAAGAATGTTTTGCTTTAAAGCACAATTCGGCCAATCATTATCTGCGGAAATGTTAAGTAATAATTCATGAACTGAATGCAATTAATTTGAAAAAATCGAATTTTCAATTAAATGCATAGCATTCACTCTTAATTAAGTTACACATGTACATACATATGTATATACGGGTACGGTGACCATAATTTATAAATCAAACTGCTAAAGAGGGAAATTACACCGGCAGATTAGTCTAAAACTTTGTTAAGACTATATCGTCGTGTTAATTCTTAAACCACGTAAGCGCCAAAAAGTCGTTTTTCAGAAAACGAAAAAAACTTAACTTCTTTAATATGGGTTTCAAAATAATTTTTTTTTTGCAAACCATGGCTGTGCGACTCTCTGAAGGGTATGGAAACTTTTTTTTTTAATTTGTAACTTACAATTAATTGTAGCCAAATCTATCACTTACGTGGTTTTGGCGCAAACAGCAAATTGCAAATTTCTGTGTGTAAATAAAGATTTCTTTTTGTATTTATCAAAAAAAAACTTTTAACTTTACTAAAAATGCTCCAATTGGCCTGCAACTTTCATGATTTTTGTAATCTTAAATACAAAGTGGTAGAGACTTTAACATTTCCAACTTGAAATATAAAGACCATTATATTTTGCATGCAAATGTTATTTGTATGGCGCTTACGAGGTTTTGAAAATGGATTTATTTATTTTTTTTTTTCATACAAACTTGTTAAGATGAGAATGTAGCCTGGTGGCAACTGTTATTTTCTACTATAAAAACCATAAAAATCAATTTCGAAAAAATGTCGCTTACGTGGTTTAAGAAGAAACGCGACGATATAATATTTGACGCAATAGATGTAACCACTAAATAATATTTATTTTATTAACTTATTTACATTATTATTTGTTTATCACTCTTAGTAAATAGTCATTAAGTTATAGAACTTACTAGTTAAAATATACAGATGTGTCACAATGAATTGCCACAAATAGCCGTTATTTCAGACTAGGCAAATATTTAACGAAGTAAGCGTAACCACAATTTTTTGCAAAACTAAATTTAATTTCACATGAAACGTATGATAATAAATAACGACGACTTGAATTGACTAACATTTTGATAGAAATGAAAAAAGAGCTCTGTTGTCACCAAAAAATTATACTAAGATGTAGGGCTTATGACATTATCGAATGACATTTGTAATAACTTCAATAAGAATTTACTCAGACATGATAAAAAAAAATCGGGAGTGGCCTATACTCAACTTTGCCATATCTCATGGAAACAGATATTTTTATGGATAATAAGAATAAAATTCAAAGTTATTCGAATCAAAAAAATAATTATTTTCAGTTTGTGCTGTCAAGTAAGCAACCTCTTGCCCCCTACCGATTATGCACAAAAACTATTCAGCTCTTCATTTCCATGTACCAAATATACTAAACGGTATGACCTGTAGGGCCTCCACAAAAATAGTGGCATACACACCCACCAACAGACATAATCGCGAAAATAGTCCAAATGGATTCCGTAGACTTTAAAACGTATAAATTTGTTGAAATCTCGAAATCGATTTATTTCACTATTGCAAATATAGTATATAAATATAAATATATAATATAGAGGTTACAGGAGCAAAATTTCATTTCAATTACTGTTACCAACAACACGATGTTAAATATTTATTTTGTATGGGAGGTGCCACGCCCACGTCAAGTACCAAACAAATAAGTACAGTAAAGTTAACCTATACTGCGTATAGTACCAGTAACCTCTATATTATTATAGTTTAAATAAACACAGAATGAATTGAGACAGTGGAGGTGGTACTGCCATACAAAGTGAAAAATTATTATCGTGTACATAGAGAACTACAACCCCTATACCCATGCGTATACTCTAAAAAAAATTTGGCTGAATTGGGACAGTGAGCGTGGTACCCCTTATACAAAGTAAAAAATTATATCCTGTATCTAGAGAACTTCAAGAGTTGCGCCTTAGATTTTTGCATCAGTAACCCCCATATTAAGATGCATTTTGTAGAGAAACACAGACTGGATTGGGGCTGTGGGCGTGGTACCTCCTATTCAAAGTGAAAAATTGCTATCGTGTTCCTATCCAACTACTACACATAGAATCTTGAAACTTTTCACGAGTAACCCACATACTAATATGCATAGTCTAGCAAAATACAAACAGCATTGTGGCAGTTGCATACAAAGTAACAAATTATTCGTGTTTATACGCATAGCTAAGATTGAATGAGAACAGCTGGCATCGTAGCTCGCATAAAAAAACTTTTGTCGTGAAACTAGAGAACTGCAATAGTGATTTACTCTTAATTTGACATAAATTGCGTTTTAGAGTATAGATATGCCAAATGCTTACTTACAAGGAATGCTTGACATCCGAAACCGAAAATAATTATTTTTTTGATTCGAATATACTTCGAATTGTATGCTTTATTATTATTGTTTCTTTAGTTAGACAGTGACAGTAATTTTAATTTATTTTTATATGATGGTCCACTTTGCTCTGGCGGGTAAACCAAAATTTTATTTGCTTAAACACTTAAATAAAGTTAATTTTGGTCCGTTTTTATATGTAAACATTGTATGGGATAATAAGTTTTGTATTGTATTTAGGATTATTATTCGAAATAAACAAGAGTGCTATATTTTATATCTTCTATACCCTTCACCACGGTGATTTTATTTATACAGACATATGTATACAGTATTATCCATATTGTTGACTCTTTACATAAATTAAAATAAGTCGTATGAGAAAAAACTCATTATTCTAGCTTTAAAGAGCTAAATGAAAACAAATTCCGTTGGCTACAATTGTCGCCGTGTAGTTACCTACTTAATGATATTGCATTTTTGCTTTTATGAAATTAAATAACTTTTTTAATAAATTATAAATATTTCCTCCAAAACTTTTTGTTTGTACATACATATGTACATATGTATATGAATTTGTAATTTTGTGACATTTTCTTTTGTTGAATAAAATAAATTGTCGCATACAAAAAAAATTAGCCTAAGTTGACTACAGCCACAACGGTGGTCGTGTAGTCATGCAGCTTTGCTGGCTTCAAAATAATCGTTTACCTATAAACGTGTGTATTTTATTTTTGACAGTTTGTAGTCAGCATACTGACTGTTGTCTATGTGTATAATGCATCTAGGTTTTAAAACAGAGATCTCATCTATTTAAGAATCAAACGCATTTAAAAAAATATGTTACTCCTTTTTTATATTTCTAAATTAAATTTTTGTTAAATTTTATTCGATTTTTGTAAATTTTTTTGCATATATTTTTTAAAATGTTTTTAAACATTTTTCTTTAATTTTATTGAAATTTTTTTTTTTAATTTAGGACCTTCCTGCAATCTATATTGAAAAAAAAATAAAAACAAGGTAAAAAAATTAGGTGGGCGTGGTTTTTTGCCTACAGCCTCTAATGAAATGGTCTGATGTTGCTGAATTCCATTAGCGAAATTTTCGAAACTATGCCTTGCAGATTAGTGGATAAATTTTCTGTATCTCTTCTGATGCCTTGGCAAAGTTGATTTCAACCCGAACACAGACGAACAGACGAACATGGCTTAATCAACTTCTCTATGTATAAGGATTCAGAATATATATACTTTATAGGGTCGGAAATGAATATTGTAGAAATTACACACGGAATGACAAACTTATACACACATTTTCAACCTGCGATGTAGGGTATAAAAATAACTGCGCTTGTTTTCCACTAATCAGCAATATTTCGTATACGGTATATATCGTCACCTGAAATTCCTAACTATGTAAACAATTTTCTATAAAGTTTAATAAATTTTTTTGAAATTGTATAGAAATTTTTTCTTTTTAATTTTATTAAAACTATTTTGTAAAAACTTTATTGAAAATCTCATAAAAAAATTTTATAGGAAATCTGTGTAAAAATTTTATTGAAAAGTTTCGGAAATTGCTTTTTAACCGTTTTTATAAATATTTTTTTAACCTTTTTTTTAAAAAATTTTTGGGCTTTTTTTTTAATTTTTAGTGAAAATGTTTCTAAAATTTTTTGTAAAATTTTTTTGTAAAATTTTTGTATAATTTTTTTTTGAAAAATTTTGGTATAAAAAGGACTGTTTTTCAAATCTTTCCACCGGAAATGTCTAACAATGTATAATTTTTTTGTAAAATTTTAAAGAATTTTTTTTTATTTTTTTTTAATTTTTTTTGAAAATTTGCTTAAAAATTTTTTACAATTTTTTTTTATTTTTTTTTTAATATTTTGGAAAAAAATTTTCGAAAATTCTTTGTAAAACTTTTTGGAAAATTTTTTTGTTGTTTTCTACTAACCAGCAAGTATTCGTATATGCTTAACTATTTAAAAATTTTCTATAAAATTTTCCGTCAAATTTTTTTAATTTTATTGAAATTGTTTTGTAAAAATTTCATTGAAAATCTTTTAAAAAATTTCTTAGGAAATCTTCAAAAATTTTATTTAAAAATTTGAAAATTGTTTTTTAAGGCCATGATTCACTATCATACTCAGTCGCAGTGTTGCGGTCTGATAATGTTTAAATTGTACCGTCCCAATTATAAAATTACCAAATCAGCATCAATTGTGCCAAAAATATACATACGATAATTTTTTAACGACACTATTAGCAAATAACGATTATGATCAAAGAGCACTTTGTGGTTAGTAATACTAATTTACACGATAATATTTTTATTAGTGGCTTGTAATTTTTTTTTTCATTGTTTGAGGTTAAAAGAAGTATAAAAAATCAAGCAATAGCAAAAGAGTATTGATTTTGTTTGCAAAAAGTCATATGTACCAATATGTTATGTCTGTGCCAAGGCGAATTCATACCAGGTGGAGGCGATAGCCCAGCTGATTGTTTTTGGCTCTCGTTTTTTTTTGCTAATGTCTTGTCAAAAATACATTGTTTCATAATCTAATGTCAAAGTTGTTTTGTTGTAGTTGTTGCCCTACTGCTCACACCTGGTATGAATTAGTGTTAGGATTTGAGGTAAAATTGTACCAAAACTGGTACAATATACTCATCAGTAGTACACTGGTACAGCTTGTGCTTTTTTGGTACAATTTCATTTAAAATTTATTCAATAAATTTTTATTTCAATTAATTTTAACTTTTTAATTTTAATTTAATTTTTCGTAAAATAATAAACATTTATAATTTCGTAGTTTCCCAACCCTATCTAAAACTACTAAATAGCAACATTATTTATTTATGTATATTCAAGATTCTTATTATTTCAGGACAGGATTCACTATCCTACACAATCGTACGATTCGACCACAAAAAAATCTGACAGGATTCTGTATTACTCATAAAAAGGTTTCAAAATGTCGTTGAGGATGCCCCGCTTTCATACAAAAAGAAATTTTGCTACTCCGATCGCATGAAAAAATACAATTTTATGAATTTTTCAAAAGATTATTAAATCGTACCGACCTGTCACACACATATATTTCCAATCCACACTATCATACTTCTTTAGCACACATGCTATTTTTGACAGATCGTACGACTTAGTATGATAGTGAATCATGGCCTTTGATAACTCTATTATGTATAAGTAATAGGTAATTCAGTTATAAGATCTTTTTGCCTTTCTATTGACTTTAATTGCTCTTCTCTAACTCCAGATATACTCTATCAATATCATCCGGTGACATTGGTGGAGCTTCAAGCACTTGAGGGAAGTTGTAGTGTAACCACCTCCTAACATTGTAAGCTTTTTGCTTATGAAATAGGTAAGTCTTCTTTCACAATAGACAGAAAGAGGGCAGACAGACGAGATTTGTAGGCAAGGGGTTGAAGAGGTAGAGTATGTATTTCATGACTAATGTACGTGACATTTTTTCGTTTCTCTTTTCGCTTTTTTCTGTGTTGCTTCACATTATATTTCTCAAGTCGGCGTCTACTTGCTTAAAATTTGTCAATAAAGTACATGTACCACAAAGTTTCAAACACACACAAGTAAAGTAAATAAATCCGAAAGTGCAAATATATGTTTTGAAAGAATGTGCAAATATAAGTTTTGTTTCTTTACTTAATGGATAATTTTGGTACAATTGATGCTGATTTGGAACAATTTTATCATTGGAGCGGTACAATATAAACATTGTCAGATCCCAACACTGATTCGAATTCATACCAGGTGGAGTTGATAGCTCAGATGATTGTTTTTTGCTTTCGTTTTTTTGTTAATGTCTTGTCAAAAATACATTAATAAAACAATTGTTTCATACATAGATAACATATAGATAGTCAACTGAAACGTCAAAAACCTAAGTCTCTTGTCAAAAAACCTAAGACTAAGAATGAATTGGTAGGCAAAATTGTATAAGTGTTGGTTTTTTTTAAATTTCCCCACAGCAACTAAACATCACATAGTTGTATAAAATATTTTGTAAAAATTGAATATTTTTTTTACATGCAATTTTAGATGTTAAAATTAAATAATTCTTTTGCTTTTTAATAAAAATATGGATTTTGTATTTTTCTAATATATTTATGTACGAAAAAACGTTAGATTGAATGCTAATTTTAAATATTTGATACATATATTGATTTGAAAATTTTCATCCCCTAAAAGACAAAAAAATACAATGCTGTGTGGAAATAAATTTCACCAAACAAATGTCAACAAAATTAAATTTATTTTGTATTAAAAAAATTTAAAATACAATAAATTGTTAAATAATTTTTGTGCAAAAAATTCAAAATTGTTTAAATATTTGGAAAGTGCAATGGAATATCGCGTAATAGTGTCTAAATGTGAATAAAAATTTTACTCCCCTAAGTGTGTTGAATTCACACCGTACCCGTATGTGTGAAGACATTTGTAGCCACGTTTTTGACATTTGGAGAGTTGGCCATCTATGTGTTATCTATGGTTTCATATCTGCTAATCTAATGTCAAAGTTGTTGTTTTGTTGTAGTTGTTGCTCTACTGCTCACACCTGGTGTGAATTCGCCTTGGTATGTATGTAGCACAAAGTATGTAGATAAAAACAAGGCAAAAAAGTTTGGTTATTTTTATAAAAAAAAAACTTCCGTAATTTTGGTTTTTTATAAAAAACATTTTTAAAGATATTTGGAAAAAATTTTAACTTTCCAACTTGTTATATTTTCTCTGTAAGATAAATAACATTAACAAATCTGTAAACAAAAAACAATTTGTGTAAAACACTAATTGAATGCTTTTTCTGCGAAAGTTCATAGGGATTAAAAGCTACCATTTGAATCAATTGGGCTTGATTGGATTTTGCGGACGTAATATCTGCAGTCAGATTACAGAAAAAATGTCAAAAACAGCATTAATTGTTTTAGCACCTGGTGCTGAAGAAATGGAATTTGTTATCTCGGCTGATGTTTTGCGCAGAGCTGGGGTAAGAATGGAAGCAATAGTACATAACATACCTATACCGAGTGGTCTAAATACAAGTAAAGGAACAAATCTAGCGAAGCTTCTCCAAGAATTTTCTTCTCTATGGTATGACCAACGCCGGCTTCGCTTACTAAATATTTCTCCTCTATGGTATGACCAACACCGGCTCCGCTTACTAAATATCTTTTGCATAGCAGGCCTTTGGCCGGACGCAAGGATTTTCTCCTCTATGGTATGAAACACTGGCTTCGCTACCTACTATATACAAATTTACATCAAAAAAGTCGGTTCTTAATGGGTTAATTTTTTTTTTTTGTAAATTTGAGCACCACCTGATATTTTCAAAATACCTATATTGACCTAATTAGTTTGAAAATGTGCACAATCATAGTTTATGTAAAAAGTTCAAGATGCCCATAACTCGGAAAATATGGGCGACCGCCTATTTTTTTATTGTCTATCACCCTGGATACTTGCTTTCGATCGGAGGAGCTTTCTTAAACTAGATTTGGTCCTGAGCCCATGTAAACCAACCGAATGAAAATATTTTTTTTTTATCTGGTTTTACTAGAAATAAAAAAATCCCATTATTTAAAGAAAACAATTTTATTCATAAGACTGCCACGGATAGCGGCCAATGTTCCAAGACTGGTCTGACGAATGGTTCGATACCCTAGTCGTAATTTATGTTGAAAATATACAATTATTTGTGATAATAACTATACAATATTTTTTCTTTTTTTGTGACAAAGTTGCTTTGTTTTAGAAGTGCGGTTATCTTGTCAGATGTTTCTTGTGTCAAAATCGATAGATTTTTTTACCTTTACATCTCGGATCAGTATAAGTTAATTTACCATCACCTCCACCTATCAAGACACAGATTTCCATTTGGTTTCAGTTTCTTTAAGATACCTATATGTATTTTATAATAAATGTTTATAATTGATACTTACTTTGTAAATGTTACATCGATAATCTCGATAATGGACAGCTTTGATCGACATAAATTCGGAAATTTATAGGACTATGTTTTCCATTGTTTTTGTATACACTATTATGGACTGGCATTATTAACACTCTAAACTTCTTATCTATTATAAGATCGAGGGATCAGGTTTCTGGTCATAGGTTAGAATAGTTGATCTTGTAAGACTTCCATTAGTTTTAAGCAAATAATCTTAGCAAATAAATTTTAGTTTGTTACGGAACTTATACTACCCTATACTTCGATAAACCATTCCTTTAGTTATAATTATTTTTTATTTAGATTTCATTTTTTCACACTTACAATTATACATGTTTTTTTCTTTTATGTTTTTAATATTAGGTAAAAGTCACAGTTGCCGGCTTAAATGGTTGTGAACCCGTAAAGTGCTCTAGAGATGTTGTAATAGTACCAGATACATCATTGGAAGCTTCAAAGTGTAATAAGTACGATGTAGTAATTTTACCTGGAGGCTTGGGCGGGTCTAAAGCGATGGCTGAATCAACGTTAGTAGGAGAACTGCTGAAACAACAAGAAAGTGAAGGTCGTATTGTAGCTGCTATATGTGCTGCACCTACAGCATTAGCAGCCCACAATATATGTCAAGGAAAATCCTTGACATCGTACCCATCTGTAAGATCCCAATTGGAGACTTTATACAAGTAATTTCCATAACATGTTTGTTAAGAAAATGGTTAATTCGTTAATTTTTCTTTAGATATGTGGACGACCAGACAGTTGTTCATGATGGCAATTTAATTACCAGTCGTGGGCCAGGCACTGCTTTTGAATTTGGTCTTAAAATTGCTGAGCTACTCGCTGGATGCGATAAAGCTGCTGAGGTAGCCAAAGGAATGTTGTTGAAATAATACTTTTAACTAAAATACAATAAAGTTTGTTGACTGCATAAAATATAATCAAATCTTAGTGTTCTCAATTCAGAAACAAAAACGTTGTGTTCTGGAAATGAAACAACGTTGCTAATTAACAGGTATTCTTTAAATCAAATGAAAATAATTAATTACTGACGGTTCACAAAATTCAGAAACTTTTTTCAATCCTCTACGACCCATTATTATAACTTGCCAGGAGATTATCGGGAAGATAAAATCGTTATCATAAGTAAGCTATAAATAACCTTCAGTTATCACGTACTTTAAGGGTAGTTATAGTAATGGGCCTTAGCCTCGTTATTATAACGAAAAACTACTTATCGCTCCAACAAAATCCTAGCTAAAGGCAAGGTATAATAATGGGCCTTAAGTCGGGAACACATCTTAATTTGAGAAAGTCAAACAGGTATGTGATGGAAAACGATGGATTTTAAAATGATCGTTTTCAAAGGGTTCAAAAATAATTCTTGAACCCATATTATTTTTTTTAACCCATATCTTAACATTTGGGTTTGAAAAGAATACCAGAAAAAATATTAAAAATTACTAAAAACTAATTTTTATACAACAAAATCGTTTTAAAATCGATTCGTTTTCAAAATCGTTTTCCATCACATACCTGATTTTTGGTAAATAAAAAAAAGTTCGAAAGGAAGGCAATTTAAAATTCTATTATTTTTGTTTTTTTTTTTGTTTTTATTTTTTTTTAATCTTATATTTTATTTGTATAAAGTATATAATATGTATAAATTATTACATAGATAAAATGTTATCTATATATATATTTTTTTTTTCGATTTTTATTTCTCTTTTCCAAAATTCTCAACACTTTTAGTTTTTTTTTCGAATTATTAACTAGTATTGTTTTTCATGTATAAACAAATATATTATTTAAAATTAGTATAAAAGGTAGGAAAATAAAAGTTAAAATATATATAAAGTCTGTTCATTTATTAACTTTAATATAAAAAATAATGCAAAAAACAAAACGAATGACATCGGAATTGTTGAAAATAGAACTTAAACGAACATGATGTTAAAACCAATTGATCGGTAAAAAAGAAACTACATATTTAATTAACAGTATTTTTATTATTATTGTTTTCTTTTTATAAAAAAAATAGAAGTGCATATTATTTTTTATTATGACTTACATTACTTAAACTGCAAATCTTCATATTAAAAAGGAAGTCTTAACTATTGTTGAGTAATTGAATATTTTTTATTACTTTCATTATTAGTTAAAAAAAAAGATTTACTTCTATTATTAAACTATTTTTTGTTTGGGTTTTTATTAAACTTTATTATTAAACTATTTTCATGTATTGATTCTTTTATTTGTTTTTTATTCTTAATTTGGTAAATTTATGCTATAAAAAAACATTTTCGAAATTAAAGAAACATAAAAACATAAATAAAAATTAAAAAATGTTCAAACATCACACTGTACAATAAAAGTTTTTAGGTTGTTGTTGCAATCAATTGAACAAAAGGATTTTGCTTTTTCTTAGAACAAGTTTTTCTTCCTATTTAGGTATGTATGTAAAATGGTTTTGTTTGGTTAAACAATAAATTATATAAAACTGAGCTTAAAACTATACCCTCGTTTTACGTTCTTAGGGTGTGGGATTCAAGTGGCGTTTGTAGTATAAATAAATGTTCTTAGTTCTGAAATGGTAATGGTTTATTGATGATTGTTACTTATTGGTTTGGTGCTTTTATGGAGGGAGGGTCAAAAACTGTTAATATAACAGCTATTGAAAAAATTCTGTTTATTACTCTATAGTGGAACATAGTTTCGTTGTTAATTTGTTAAGATGCATTGAAAGTAAAAGCAAAATCCTTTTCAATAAATTTATCTCTCTTTGTTGGCATATATGTAATGTAGGTTCTGTACCAAGTTAAAAAAATACAAAATTGTTAAATTTCTTGTTTTTATTTCAATTTAAATGCCGTCAAATAACAAATAGATTGTTTATATTCTGAACTTTTTGTTGTTGACTATTTATTGTGTGTAAATACCAGAAAGATACTCCTTCTTAATGAAATTTTTAGTTTGGAAAAAGCAATAAAATACACATACATAAATTTCATCAGCTTTTTTTGCTTGCTAGCAGCTTCTTAAAAGTACGCTTGATTATTGGAGTTTTGATAACACATTTTTGAGGTTTTAAATCAAACTAAGGATTAGTCTAAAATAATTTCCTGTCAACCAATTGAATACAAATAAGATGCAAAATTGAAAAGCATTAAGTGAGCTGGCTGGATGCGCTGTTCTTCGCCAGCAAAGCAGAAGATACAATTATACAAAATTTTGATTATCTTTGACGATATTTTTTTAATCGCTTTGTCATTTTGAGTGTAGAGTGCATATTGTTCAATTAATTTTGAATTTCATTAAATTGTCTTTGAATATATATATAAATTTTTTTCATTTTGCAAGATGTTTCAAAGAGTATTTCTTGGTTGGTTGCTTATTTTTAGCCTTCGAAAGCGGTATTGTATGCAGTATTAATATTTGTACGTAATTAGTATATTTGTGTAATGCAACTGCCAGTAATATATATTATTATGCTTATGTTTATTTAATTTTGTATAGTTTATTTTTAAGTTTTCCTTATTTTGTGTAAATATTTATATCAAGTTTAATTTCAATTTTCCAAAATTTTCGATTTAAATACTTGTGTGCCTTTAAATTATAAATGGGTGTTTATGTTTGCTTGTTAATTTATTTTAGTTTAATCATTTTCATTTCATAAATACAAAAACAATATATAACCGAATTTAAAAAGCTAATAGACTCCAACAGTTTTTTGAAGCACTTAAGGATTTGCTGAAGTTGACTCTTGGGAGAAGGAGTCTAAGAAACTAATTTACCTGGTACACTTTCTTTTATATTTATGCTAAGAGAGTTAAAAATATATCTATTTGGCCTTTATGACTTTATTCGGAGTGAGCGAACAAATTTTTTTTGTAACTGTCAGTTTTTTATGAAGCAGTGTTTGTTTACTTTCATTGAATTTAGTTATTTATTTATTTGTGTTTTGTTTTGTTGTTTGTTTTTGTTTAATTATTGGTAGTGGTTGCTTTTTATTTAGTTCCTTTTTAGTATGCTTGTTCGTCATAATTGTTTATTAGGATATAACTACGTTCTAACGTTTACGAAAAGAAATAGGATCAGTAAAAACGTTAGACGATTTATGTTTAAAAGTGAACACGGCTGCTGTTAAAGTTGCTGTCATAGGCAATATGTGTTGTAAAGTTTTCAAATGCTTTGCACTCTTTTCTATTGCATTGACGCTAAACTAGCTGAGTTGCTAATGTGTGATGATGTACCTAATGTAGAGGCCATATCCTGATAACTAAACTATAAAATAAAGTAACATACACACACATTAATGAAATGTTTATCGTATAGTAGGGTAATAGTATGAATAATAATCATGATAGGGAATACTTACTTGTGGAAAATGTGGTTCTTCTGCTATAGATCCCAGAGGTCCGGTAGGATCAGGAGGTGTCAGTTCAACACTCTCACCAGTAAATTCTTTGTCAAAGTAACGTGTGTCAGTATCTGAAGTTACTTGAGGTTTAAATGGCGGTTCGATCTATAAAACAAACATTACAAATGTTGAATGTTTTAGGACATTTAGTTTTTATTTAGAATTATATTGTAAGCTAGCTGTGCCGGCCACGTCGTGGGCGTCCTGACAATATTTTGCTCGATTTTGCTTTGAAAGCATTCCACACCAATTGTAAGACAACAATGTAATTTCGCAAAGTAAAAATACCAATCACATACAAATTTTATTCAATTGCCGCCTGATATTGCGCAATAGTTTTTAAAATATACCAGTTTTAAACCGAAAATTTCATTACCTTTAAAACAAAAATTGCGTTTAATCACTGCTTTTTCTTCACTTTCTTTTAGAAATGAGATATATATTGGAATCAGGATGCTAAGGTACCTCCTCACAAAATTTTGTTAAAATCCATCCAGTAGTTTTTACGTGATGCGAACACAAATGAAAAGCAGACAGACAGACGGAAATGAGTTGCTATTTTATCATAAGTATAGATTACCTTTTTCTGGACCAAATCAGTCCAATTTATGCTGGCAAAGAAAGGATGCACTTGAATTTCCTTAACATCACCAGGTCCACCACCTAAACGCTTTTTAGGATCTTTTGCCAAAAGACCGGCCAGCAGACTTTTGGCCTCGTCTGAAATCATACGAGGAAATTTGACTTCTTCCATAAGTATAAGTGTAAAAAGGACGTCGTGGTCTCGATTGTAAAATGGAAGACGTCCGCAAATCTGAAATGTTGCAACACAAATTCATTTTTAATTTATATTATTTGCATGTTTAATGTTAGATTCAATGTTTTTTGTACCATTTCGTACATAACCACACCGGTGCCCCACCAGTCAACAGCACGACCGTAATCATTATCCTCTAATACTTCTGGCGCCAAATATTCTGGCGTACCACAGAAAGTTTTCGTCGTGCGTCCATAGGTTATATCTTCCTTGCATAATCCGAAATCTGCTATTTTTATGTGACCATCCTTATCTAATAAAAGATTTTCGAGTTTAAGATCACGATAAATGATGCTTTGTGAATGTAAATAGCCAAGCGCTGATATTATCTCAGCTCCGTAGAATCGTGTTCTGTCCTCAGGAAAAATACGTTCACGACTTAAATGAAAGAATAATTCACCACCATTCACATACTGCATGACGAAGCAAAGTCGATCATTAGTTTGGAAGGAATATTTTAAAGACTGCAAAAGTAAAATAAACGTATTAATATAGAAACTGATAGATGAGTGATAGATTGAGGTATGCATACTATTAAAAATGGATGATTTGTTGTTTGTAAAACTCGACTTTCTGTTATAGTATGGGCCACTTCGTCTTTTTGTATTATAACTTCTTTTTTGAGAATTTTGATAGCATACAATTTGGCTGTGGCCTTCTCACGACACAGAATCACTTTACCGAATGTTCCTTTTCCCAAAACTTTTAAAAATTCAAAATTCTCTAAAGTCTAAAACATCGAGAGAGAAAAAACAGAAAGAGTAATAATAAATAGCAAAGGATGATATTTTTAAAACGCGAAAACATACAACTTTCTTCACCCCACCACTGCTACGCGTTGAGGTGCCCTGCACTGAGAATTTTTCACATAATTCGTTCTCAGCTATAGAAGCCATATCGACATCTGACATATCTGTATTATCTGAAGTACACATTGCAGTCTCTCCCAGCTCACTCAAGCTACTTGCTACAGTTCTGAAACATACACAAATACACAAGTTTAATATGTAAAGCATTTGATATGGAAGATGTTGCTTTCCAATTACCTTATAGCGTCCGTCCATTCTTGTCTTTCTCTTTCGGTGTCAACAGAGAATGTTCGCTCAACGACCGATGTCCACTGTAGACCCCGTATTATAAATGTAAAAGGCCTTGGGCGATCAACGGTCATTATTTGGCAGCCTTTAATCGTAAAGTCATTTAATGGCCTCTCGGGCGGAGCATTTTCATTAGGCTTGGAACGCCAACCGTGAAGTGTGCCATCACTTCGCAATATAAAATAACGAGAACGCCATGTTTTGATGTGCTCACCACGTTTTTGTAACCAGCCCTCTTTGACTATTGTTGCATTCGAATGACTGCCTCCGGCTTCATTTGAAACAGATAAAGATCCAACGTCTGACATTGCTTCTTTTGGAAATATTTGTGAATTAGTGGAGGTAACAGAGGGCAGTTGTTGCTGCTGTGGTGAGTTTATATTATTTGGTGTATTTTGAGAGTTTTGATTGCTGCTACTGCCAAAACTACTAAAAGGACTGGTAAACGAAAACGCTACAAAATTTGAACCCAATAACCCCGTAGAGGTAGATCCGGATACAGCGGCTGATGCGGTTGTTTTACCGCCGGCTGTTGCAACCACTGTTGATCTCCTCGGTGCTGCAAACGGTAGGTAATTCGTGATGAAGCTGTCGGTCAAACCAAATGTTTAATAGCTTTTTAAATTTGCTGACGTACTTACGCACCAGTGCGATTTAGACAATAGTTTCTAAAAATAAACAAATGAATTATTCTACATAAAAGAATTCGGAAACTTAAGCTACAACATATAGGCATCAGGCAATGAATTTATTTATTTATTTTATTTACTTTTATTACCAATAACCGACAGCTGTGTGCATTGTGATAGCAGCTGTGTGCACTGTGGCGCCTAAGCGTAATGTAATGTAATATAATATAATGTAATGCTTTGCAAAAGTGATCCTTCTGCGTCGTCAAATTTTCATGAAACAATTTCAAACACACACTTTACAAATAGTTTAACAAAAGTACAAAATGGCTGACAAAATATGCTTTGTATTGTAACACCCATTATTATTACTCTTAACATTGTTAATGGAAAACCCATTAGCATTATTTTTAGCTTTCTAGCACTTTGCGCAAGTTATACAGCTTAGATTTCTATATGAAGAAGAAGTGTATTCTGGTACCGTTAGCTACGTTTTCAAGAAGGTAAGGTTGGCATTTATCAGGATGAGAAAATTATCTACTCGCATAATATATCTACTTAAATTGTGGAAGTTTTGGTATTATCTTTTGTAGGTTTGCTGTACATTGTTGATTTGTTTGCACTACAAGAAGAAATTGATTCCAGTGCTTTGTATGGTTCCACTGGTTAATTGCTGCAAAGGATATCTGTGTTGATTTGAGTTATTTTTTTCTTGTTGTGGCTGTTATCTGCTGACTATCTAATATTTGTTTTAATAAAAAGACTTCAAAGTTGGAGCTTTCAGGCCGTCTTTTATAGATAGGTTATATAGATAGATGTGACATCATTGCTATTGGCAGCAAAACTTTTTCAATAATATCCGCTCTATGTATTAATTTTGTATGTACAAAGGGAGGAAGCATATAAAACCAAGGTTATTAAGAAAAACTTATTTTTGCTGTTTCGCAGCTAAAAAGGTTTTTGTTTATGTTGGCCATCGGCTGGCTAAGGAAAAATAACAAATAACAATTTTTAATTTCGATCTTCGATCTGCTATAACCCTGTGACTTTTCCACTTTTCTACAAGTTTGTTAATAAAATTTCTCAACTGTTTTTGAAATTGTTGGTATTGTTCAATATACCAAATTAATATACTAAATTTCATTTTGATATGTCAAACGGTATGACCTGTAGGGCGTGTACAAAATTAGTGGTATACACTTAAGATCCTGTCATTTTAAGTAGAAAACGAAAAATTAAAAACATGCAGCCTATTTTTGAACAAAATTGAAATTTTAGATCGCCTTTGAAATGAAGAAGGCTCAATATTTCTTAGCAAAATTTTCGGTTTAAACGAAGCTACAGTAAGAACTATAAAAAAATTAAAATTCAATTAGGCAATCGTTGATTTCTGGAACGAAACTATCTGTTAGGTCTTCATCATACACTAAAGATTCAAATAAACGGTGCAAATACACATTACCTATATGATTTAGTAAAATAAATATGACTTCTTATTCTTAAAAATATTCTCGTTTTCCACTAATTTTAATAGGTTTTAGAGATAAGGAACCAATCACCTATTTTTGTATATGATCAATGTCTTTATTTATTTATTTATTAGTATTTATAATACTCTAAAATACACACATTTAAAATTATATATTTCAAAATTGTTGAGTTTCATAATAAAATTTGACTATTATTCTTTACAAATTTCACACATTTTCTTTGAAATACAATAGCCCAATTCACAATCGTGTGCATTTCAGATTGCAAATTTATGCAATTGTAAAAATTTCCCATGAATTGTGAACGGTTTTTTTATTTCAGTTTGCAGCACTTATTGCAAAACAAAAAATTTCCTATTGGAGTTTTAGCTATAATAAAAATTTCGTTTTTACAATTAATAAATTCTTTAATAGATAAAACTGTTAAAGAAGTTGTTTCCAACGATAGTATTTTATTATATCCCCGGGGGTACAATAATCTCACTGCTTCATATTCTAAAGGCTTTGACTATGTGCTCTTGGGGAAAATGGGGGCACCAGATTCCAGGGTTCCTGGAACCTGAATCTGAAAGAAAAGGTCTGTGATATCACTTGTTCTCTTCGAGGCCCGACTAGTGCCCAAAGGACTGGTACCTCGGGAACCGGTTGCCCCAAAGAGACCCTCTCATCTCTGTGACCGGTTACTGGTGAGGTCCCCTTCGGGGTACACTTGGTGGTTGTTGTTCAAGATCGATGTGTGCAGAGATTGTGCATTGTGGATCAAAGTGTACTGTTGAACTCTCAACAGAAAGGAGTTAGATGGTCTCCAAGCCCTAATCAAGAGGTTAGAACACGGGTCCATGGTTCGCCATGTTCTATAAATTGCTACTCATTGTAACTGTGGGGTACATCTAGTGCCGTATCGATGCCTTCTTTTACACACGGCACGTTATCGTGGAGAGTGCTGTACTATACAATGGGTGACGCTAGTCTACGCTTTTATTTCACTCAGTGGTAAGACCACCCTCGGATATGAGCCAGCGGCTAATTTATATAACATTCATTCAATTACATGCCAAGCGTACATTTTCCAAAATTCGTCAGTATAAGATAACTGTTAACGGAGGGAACAGAGTTGCATCGGAAGTTGAAAACATAAAAAGTCACGGAGTTATCAAACTGTACTCATAAAAGGTTTATTATTACCAAAAATGGACAGTCGACTAGTATCAAATAACAATTAATCACTGCAGTCTTGCATCGAAAATTACTGCTCAAAATTTGACTGAAGTCTAGTACTTGATTACAGCTAACAGCAAGAGTTGTTTGTTCTTTGGAATTTTGAAAACAAGTAAGATCAGGGAACTATTTAAAATAAAATTCGTCAGCCATACAGTCCAGTAATTGATATCAAATTAAATTTTATTATGTCCATCCAAGCCCATTGTTAAATTATTAACTCCTTTTTTACATTCTTTGATTTCGATATTTTTTGCTGATTTTAAATTTCAAAATTTTAATTTTATTTCTATTGTCAGCTGTCAGTTTGCAAATGCCTAGCAAATAAAAACTATGGTTTTAGGAGTTGCTTATTTTCAAAATTGTAGCATATGCATTTCTGTATATTTTGTTAGTGTGTTGTAAAATTATCCAATACCTTTTTGCAAATGCTACGATGCAAGACCATTTGCACAAGATTGTGAATTGGGCTAATATAATTTTGTTCTGTTTTAATATCATTTGTAAGTGTGTTAAAGAATTTAAGACCTTTATAAAATAGTGATCTTTGCATTGTTGTCGTAATTGCTTTCCTTAACCTGAAGTTTTCTGCATTTCGCAATTTATATGGTTGTACTGCACCGACATATTTTATCTGTTCACATAGAAATTCTGGAGCATTACCATG
Organism: Phasia obesa; assembly: GCA_949628195.1. NCBI lineage: Eukaryota > Metazoa > Arthropoda > Insecta > Diptera > Tachinidae > Phasia > Phasia obesa. The sequence goes on from OX451215.1 coordinate 216,248,950, forward strand.
TTTAGTTTTATGTACAAAACTGAGAGTATTAAATTCAAGTCGTTGTTTAATACTTAGCCATTTAAGTGTATCAAGCATAGCTTGTACCGATGTATGTCTATTGCATTTTAAGATTGTCCGCATTGCTTTATTCTGTAGTTTTTGTAGTCTTTCCAATTGTGATTCATTGCAGCATGTATATATTATTGTTGATCCGAATACAAAATGAGGTTTTATCATCGTATTGTAAATATTTATTGCAGTCATTGTATGCACTTTATTTCTAATTCTCTTGAACAAACCAATTTTTTTACCAATTTTTTTACATATGTATTCTATGTGATCTTTGAACTTCATTTCTCGATCTACTTTCCCACAGATTGGAAGGTGTCCTTGGTTACCATGATTCCTAAACCAGGAAAAGACCACACAAAAATTGAATCATACAGACCTATAAGCCTTTTGTCAAATATGTCAAAGCTGTTTGAGAGGATGTTAATAACTAAGCTTAACCCTATTCTAAGCGACAAAGGATGTATTCCAAACCATCAATTCGGCTTCAGGAAAAAACATAGTACGATCGAACAAACTCACAGGTTAGTCAATGTTGTTAAGAAGACATTTGAAGAGAGAAAATACTGCTCAGCGCTTTTTATCGACGTTTCTCAAGCATTCGATAAGGTATGGCATGAAGGCCTAATATATAAGCTAAAACTGAATTTGCCCGTAAACCTATATAAGCTGCTAGATAGTTATTTAACCGAACGAAAATTTATTGTGAAAGAAGGAGATTTTTTGAGCTCACCCCAGCCAATCGAAGCCGGAGTTCCCCAAGGTAGTATATTGGGGCCCTTTTTATACTTATTGTATACTTCAGACATGCCAACTAGTAACCGAGTTCACACATCAACATTTGCTGACGACACAGCTTTTTTGAGCATTCACTAAAGACCCGAAGTAGCATCACGATATTTACAAGACCACATATCCAATTTAGAAAAATGGTTGAAGAAATGGATATTAAAAGTGAATGAACAAAAATGTACTCACATAACCTTCACACTGCGTACAGCATCTTGCCCCCCTATTCGGATAAATAACCAAACGATACCTCAGCTTTCAGACGTCAAATATCTCGGCATACATCTTGACCGGCGCCTTACATGGAAACGGCACATAGAAACAAAGTTAACACAAATGAAGTTGAAAGCAGTCCAACTAAACTGGCTAATTGGCAGAAATTCTACTCTAGCTTTAGACTGCAAACTTTTATTATACAAGTCAATTCTAAAACCAATATGGTGTTATGGCATTCAATTATGGGGCACTGCCTCAGCTACCAACGTAGAAAAAATTCAAAGACGCCAAAATAAGATTCTACGTATTATTACATCTGCTCCCTGGTATATAAAAAATTCGAACATCCATAAAGATCTAAACGTGCCATCAGTTAAAGCAGAAATAGCAAAACTTGCCATAAGGTATTTAAAGAAGCTTGAAACTCATCCGAATCAACTGGCCCGTAACATACTAACTGAACCTGGTTACATTCGACTAAGAAGGAGGGACACTGCTTCTCTCATCCGTACATCAGAGGGATAACCCACAAATTACAGTAACCGTGAAACATACATTTTTTTGTCCAGCACTGGTTGGACTTAACAAGTATATTTTTAGACTTAAGATATGAGTAATTATTGATAGTTCAATTAAATTGAAGATACAATAATTATAAAAAAAAAAAAATTTCTCGATCTATTATAAATCCTAAATATTTTATATTTTTACTTTTTCTATAACTTCATCATTAATTTTAAATGTTATTTCGCTATTCATATTTATTTCTAGCATTTTAGTCTTTTTTTCATTTAATTTTAATTTTAATTTCATTATTTATGTCACGTGTTATATTGTCCTGACACTCTTCAACTGAGGATCCTTCTGTGTATATGAGCGTAACGTCTGCATATAGCACCACTTCACATTTATCCAGAATACTTGGCATATCGTTAATGTATATGATAAACAGTAGGGCACCTAATATTGATCCTAGCGGAATTCCGAAATCATTTATTAGTATATCAGATTGTATCCCGTTAACTTTAGTAATCTGCTTTCTTTTATCTAGGTAAGATTTAAACCATTTGAGCTCTATGCCATTTATGCCATACATATATAATTTTCGAATTAATATTTTTCTGTCAATAGTTTCAAATGCTCTTTTAAAGTCTAGTAATATAGCTAAGATTTTTCTATTTTTTTCAATGTTTTTCCACCGATTGATGACAAAATTTACAGCCGTTTCACATGAAAATTTTTTCCTAAATCCCGATTAATATTTTGAGAAAAATTTATTATCTTTCATATATTTTTCCAACTGTTCTTTTACGATTTTTTCTAAAATTTTTTCACATGTTTTTAACATATTTATGGGACGATATTCTTCACATTTTTTCGTTCTCGCCACCTTTCCAACTGGGGTAACCATGGTTTCTTTCCAGTTTTCTGGGAACTGTCCTGTTACTAATGATTTATTTACTATTTCATGTAAAATTTTCCCCATTATATGCCAATTATCCAGAATAATTTTAGTAGATATTTTACAGTAATCCGGTTTGTTTTTTAAATTTTTCACCACATTTTTAACGTCTAAAATTGTTATTGCACTAAATTTGAATCTTTGGTTAACCTTAGGCATTCGACTAGTATATTGCACATTTTCAATTGAGTCCGTTATTATACGAATACTATCCACAAAATATTTGTTGAAATTATTAGCTATGTATTTCAATATTCTCCTTAAATTCTGCATTGTTAAATATCACAGTTTTTATCACATTCTGGCTTTTTTTATCACTAAGGCTTTTATTTCTCTCCACATTTGTTTTTGATCCTTTGCATTATTTATTTTATTGTTAATATATTTACATTTTTCATTTTCAATTTTAACCTTGTACAAAATTCTAACTAGTTTCTATTTTTCCCACGATTCGGCAGTGTTTTCTATTTTAGCAATTTCGTATTTTGTTATTTTCTCTCTTTTTATACGATATAATTCATCATTAAACCATTTTTTAACTATATTTTGTTTATTTAAGGTTTTTTTAAAAGTAAACTTTTGTATTGTTTCCTCTAGGCATTTATCTACTATTAACACATTTTGATTGACATTCATATTTTCTTGAAAGCACATATTTTCACATAGTTCCCTTGTAAATTGGTTTTTATTATATTTGAAAAAGTCTAAGGTGTTATTTTCCTTTTCGGTCTTTTTTTATCATCTTTTATTAGTATTTTAATCATTTCGTGGTCACACGTTTTTTTTTACACGGATTTTTCTGGAACCAATCTACCGTGTAAAAACAGAATTAGGTGTACATACGTAATAATTAAATTGAAATTGACAATTTTATTAAAAAAATGTTAAATTTTTGCTGTCAACAGAATTGCACTTGAAAAAGCTCATTGAAAAAGTTATTGAATTATCTGCACTAGTTTGAATGCGGAACAAAACAAAAAAGAAAACAGAAAAAATTCAGTTGGATTTTAAATTGTCAAAAAACAAATAAAGTTTACCGAATTCTGAATTTTTAAATTTTGCTAAATCGCCGCTAGATTAAACATTTCTTCCACTGTGCAGAGGCTGGGTTATTGAAAGTAAATCAAAATAAATAAAATACAAAGTACATAAAATTTCCCACTAAATATGAAAAATTAGTTTTAAAAGAGATTTCAAATATATATTTTTTTATAAATAAATAGGTGATTTTTTTCCTTAAACCAACAGCAGAATAGAAACTTGAAAAACTAAAATTTCCAAAATTTAGCACTGGCTTAACAACTTCTTTGAATTTGTAAAACATTGAATGATACACAAAGTTTACCTGCACTTTCTACACTGTTCTACACAGTTGTTTCACATTCGTTGTTTTAAGATACAAGAAAATAAGCTTTGGATTAATTCCTCTTATTATTTAATTTTACTCGATTATAGTTCTTAATTTCAAGAACTGCAACGATATAAGGCAAGCTTCTATCACGCACGAGAAAGCAGCTTCTTCACATACTCCGTCCATTCCATTCTCCTTAGTATCTAAGAGAAAGTACACACATTCACACATACTCGTATGTATGTGTTTTACAGCCAAAGATCGAAAACTTAGAACATTTGTTATTGTTTTGACTAAACACAAGAAAAATTTAGCAAAAAATGCAAACGAAAAAGATCTGTGTACATCACGAAAGACCAAAATAAATTAAACAAAAACCAAAACCAAAAAAAAAAAAACATTTAAAAATGGTCGCAGCAAAATAAAAAAGTGAAATAGAATAAAATCTGTGAAAGAAATTCCTTTGTCTAGACGAGAGGTGGCAAGAGTGTTTGCCCTCATATGTCTGCCAACTTTTATATGTTTTGTCTTAAACTGTGTGTATGTATGTATGTAGCGTTGAAAACGTTTGATGTCGGATTGCTTGCTGTTGATGAATGAATACAGTGACTTCCAAAAACGTTCATAGAACATAGAGTTTAGAATTTTAGAGAATTATTTTTGATGTGAAATAAAAACATTTGGTAGATTGAGGTAACAATAAATAAACAGATTACATACATAAACTTCGTGTCGGTTAAAATAATTCATGAAATAAACACATACATTTGAAAAGGAATTCCGCTTTATTGTGATTTCAATTATTATAAATGAATGTAAGTACATAAGTTTTATAATGTTAGAAAACTCTATTTTTAATTTCTTGATACAAATTGACTTGTCCAAATTGCATGCTGTCGCTTTTCCATATTAGGAAAGTATGAATTTGTCAAAAAATGAGAGTAAATTTACGAGTTTTAAATATTTAAATTTTCTTTTCTTAGTTTACACATCAAATATTTCGATATTATAATGGAGATTTTTTTTCATTCATTTGTTGTTGTCCGCAGTTTTGTATGCCCGTTGTGCCCGGCACCTGACAATATTTTGTTTAATTTTACTTTGAATGCAATCTACACCAAATTTTAAGACTCTTACTTTTATAGTGCTTGAGTTATAGTTTAGATATTTTCTTTATGTTGTCACCTTACATTCCCCTAAGAACAACCCTGGGCTAGTTTGATATTCTAGTACACGGCAACTCTATCCCCAAAAAAAGGCTGTAGTTGAGCAACGGTCTTGGCTTAATAACGCATTGGTGATTAAAAACTAACTAAGAAAACTTGTATTAAAACAAACAAGTAATACACAGTAATTTTTATTAATAAATAATTTTAAAAGACTCGTGTATTTGTTTTATTATCCGAATTCTTTTCCACGTAGATTACAATATAGAGATACCCATCCCTGGATAAAATTCCATAATTTCGCTTTTAAAAATGAAAGGTGCTGTCAACTTTGCAGTAGCATTAAACTGTACTTTCACTACTTTTTTCTATTTTCTCTAGGAAATGAGATATTTTTGCGGAAAAAAGTATCCTATATTAGAACCGAAATACAAAGGTAACTCCTCGCAAAATTTTATTGAAATTTATCCAGTAGTTTTACTGCAGTTAGTAGTACTAACTGGACCAACAACAAAATTTTTAAAAAATGTTTCTTTCTGTTTGTCGGTCTGTGTTTGCATCATGTAAAAAGTATTGAATGAATTTTAATAAAATTTAATGGGGAGGAACTATAGCATCTCCGTCCACAGAGGGAAAAAGTACGCAGTTTTGCCGATTTCAATGTACTGTGAATTACCGATTCAATTTTACTGCATACTAGGCAGAAACTTTTATTTTTGCCAGCGGGAAATTTCAAACACTACAGACTCTACAATAAAATTTTTTTAAAAAATTTTAAATTTTATTTAGTTATTTTAAATTTGTTCCTTAGTAATTACCCAGGGATACCTTTGTATAAAGTAAAGACATAAACCATAAAGAAAAAAATTAATTTTCTATACATATAATAAAATAGTAACTCATTTCCGTCTTTTCATTTGTGTTCGCATCACGTAAAAACTACTGGGTGGATTTTAGCAAAATTTTGTGAGGAGGTACCTTAGCATACTGATTCCAATATTTTTCCGCAAATTGTCTCATTTCTAAGAGAAAGTGGAAAAAAAGGAGTGAAAAAACGCATTTTCGGTTTATAGGTACTGAAATTTTTAGTTTAAGACTGGGATATCTTAAATTGAATAAAATTTGTATTTAATTTGTATTTTTAGTTTGTGTAATTATAATGTTAGAATTTTATATAAATTTTAGAATTTTATCCAGAGAATATTCGGGTATGTTCGAGTGAAACTGAAATCGAATAAATTTTTAAAGAAAAATATAACTTAGTTACGCCTATTATTTTAAAACATTAGCAATCAAGGAAGTTATGTGAATGGTCTTTAATCAAATGTATAAAAAAAAAAATATCAAATTGTTGTAAGATTTAAAAGTTATGACAATTTAAAATTTCATTCGGATTCAATTTCACTCGGTTTCGAATTACAGAGCATACCCGATTATATAAAGGAAATACGTATACGCGAAGCACTATAAAACAGGATAGGTATTTGCTTACTCACTAATTTTCACTGTACATGTGCGTGCATCTGCTTTGCTTGTTATTTTTTCACGCACATGTGCAAGTGTGTGTGTGCTTGTTTTCTTTTTCATAAAATTATATTTTTTTATGTGCATATTGAACTTTGCATAGAAGTGTGTAAGAAATGTGCACAAATGAGCAAATCTTAATTTCTTGCACATATGTGCAAAATAAAATTTGCTCATTTGTGCACATTTCAAAAATCTTATTTAAATGTTGCGAACATTTTTCATAGTTACTGTATTTATGCATGACACATGCACACTAGGGATTTGTGTACATTAGGGTGGTTAATTTGTTTGAAATTAAAGAGTTTTATCTTAAGTAGGAAATTTTAGCCACTATTTACTGCACGATTCCTGCCATAAAATGCTTATGTATATTATGCATTCTGTATGCAATAAGTAACTTTTTTAAAATGAATTTCATTAAGCACCCCTTGGAGCAACTTTTCTAAATAGTGGGTATATGATACCCATAACTATTTTTCCATAATAACCAAACTTCCTCTCAAGAAATTTGTACCAAAAACTACTTTTTTCAAATTCATTTTTAAAAAGTTCGAAAATTATTTCAGGAATTCCACTAATACAGTTTCATTAAGCACCCCTTGGAGCAACTTTTCTATATAGTGGGTATATGGTAACCATCCTTATTTTTCCATAATGTAGCTTTTCTTATGTTATTTTGGAAATTCTTATATTTTAGTTAAAAAAGGTATCCCATCCCTTGAAGCAACATCCCCATGTGTTTTTTTTTTATGTGGAACCTTTTCCGATTCCAAGTTGGAGCCTCCAGAATAATTGAATTATTAATTACGGTGAGTGTTATACGCATATCTATATATTATATCTAGTAGTGCTGGCAAAGTATTGAGTAGTGGGTACCGAGTACTCGATCATTTTTTTTTGGGTACTCAATTCTATAATCAATACTTTTACGGTAGTATTTTTACAAATAAATTTATAAAAATATTTGCCAACTACGACATTAAATTTCCTCTGCTTGTATATAAACGGAAGTATTGAGTACTATTGAGTACCCAATTGAAAAGTATTGAGTTGTATCGAGTAATTGAAAGTAGTAGAATTTTCCAGAACTAGTGTGTATGTAAAGCTACCCATACATGACATGTTTTTTACATATGACTTTTTAACTGTGTGAGTCAGATGTAATTTATACACTATACAGACACACAAGCCGTTCGGTTGCAAAATAACTTGTTACCACCCTGAATTATTTTCGTGTGTGCTACGGAATTACTGGCTACTTATCCATTTTTAAGTTTTTTTTTTATACTCTAAATGTAAAGAAGTTAAGTTTGCATTAAATGATGATACACGATTTAAATAATTGTTGTAAAATATACAAAATTAGTTAAAAGCAGTTTCAGATATGTATTGCTCTTGTAAAATATTACCTTTAGCCAGCATCCGCCAATTGTTAACCGCCGTTTATTGTTTTCACACTTTGATGTCAGATGGTTTGACAGATCAAAATAGGACATGCTCTAAATGAAATTTTGTCAGATGACTTTTCACATGTATTTTACAGAAGCAATGTTTTAACAGCCCCAAACGACATGTTTTTGTTTTACAGTGGGAAATTTGACAAGTCAGATGTAAAAAACATGCCGTGCATTCCAAACGTTATTTTTGAGGGGTAAAAATTATACAGTTACTATTACGATTTTTTGTGATTTTTGAAAAACTAAAATTTTAAGTAAAAAATGTTTATTTTTTACACAAATTCTTTAATATATGAGAAAAATGTAAGCAGTTTGAAAAGTGGTATCAAATATAAATATAGCTTAAATTCGTATAATCGAATTTTAAAACTGTCCAAATCGGATGAATCAATTTCGAATTATGATAATATACATGCATGTGGTCCAACCTCCATTGATTTTTAATTTATCATACAAATTTTACATACAAATTTTCTAAAAAAGGAAACTCGATTTTAAAGGTCCATAAATTACTTTTCTGCGATACTCTTGTTCATCATAAAAAAAAATTAAAAATTTTATTTAATAGATATAGGTTCATATTATTTTAGTTACAAAATAAAAGTTTTATATATGTTAATAAGAGATTGTGTTACTCTTATGTATCCTGACCAATTTGACACCACGGGGCATTGACTCCACCAGCTTTTTCAGGACAGACACAACAATATTAACCCATTCAACAAATACGTCCTTTTTTAGCTGTTTCCTGCTGTCATATAGCTTCAAGATATATGAATTTTGGCAGAAGGTATTCACCATAGATCCTCAATGGGATAGAGGTCTAGGTCTAAAGCAGAACACTCAAGCAAATCAATTTGTCGAAAATTAAAAAACGCTTTTATCTTCTTCACCATGTGGATCGGTGCATTTTCCTGCTGGAAAGTCCAGTTATCGCGTTGTAAATCACCAGCAAAATTAAGGTGTTCGCTTTGTAAGACATCTATGTAGATTTCTTCATTCAATTTTCCTAGCACAAAACCTATTTTGGGCTTCCCTCTTGATAAAAAAAATACCGCCTATACATTGAGTGATCCTGCACCATGAATTCGATTGTGGCATGCTTCCCGTGGGCGTCTTACGTCCATTTAATTTTTGTGGAGACCATCTGGTCCGTCCAAATTAAACTTTTCGTGTCACTGAATATCACAGATTCAAAATTATTTTCCCAAATTTATACTTTTCGTAAAATACCATATCTGCATTTTTATGGCGTTGTTTTAGACATAGTTTAGGCACTCAATACTCATATTAATGTTCTAAATATTGTCTTATTATTTCATGAACACGTTTTTTAGTCAAATTTAGACCAAGTTCCACTTTCCACTTTCCACCGACAACTCAAGTGGCTATTAGTTGCTAACTACTGTATGCGACGTTTGCTCCTGTCATGAATAGTGCATATCCGGCCGCTACTTGTATTAATACCGTAGTCATCTTGATTTTTCAGAAAAATTTTTTCGTGTTACGGTTTCTTTTTACAGAAACAGCAATTTGGCCAACTTTTATGCCGGTTTGACTCGTTCCCTTGATTAATTCACTTTCTTCATCTGTTAATTCAGTTTCACGTAGCATTTTCCTAAAAATTCCAAAAATATGATTTGTTTTTCATATTTTGCATTTGCTTATCCACTATACTAACTTATGGAGCGACTTCTCCGCTTTATGTGCTAATACGTTGATTTGGCACCAGTTGGAAGTCAAATAATTCGTTTTGCACATAAAAATATTTTACACGGGATTTTCGACATGCTTGATTAAAAATAACGGAATTACGAATGCGGTGCGAAGATAAACTTAAGAAACAATAACAAAACATAAAGTAATTATAAGAGAATGTGTATGCCAAAACATCATATAACATAAGGTCAAAAGAAAATAAATTTTGCACATATAATTATTTGACTGGGAGTATTATTGACCTCAAAACACCAAAAATTACTTTAGGCCTAGTTTAAAAACATTAAAAATGTAAATTTAAAGCATGTGAAACATACAGAATATTCCAAAAAGAGAAAAATAAATAATTATTTAATCGAGTAATTTTAACTTTCAGCAATAATATTGAAACTGATTGGATTATCAAATAAATTATGCAAAACAAGCTTTTTTAAATTTAATATTTTTCAATTAAAATCATTTAATTTGAACTCCACATCATTATGGAAATATTTTAAGGTGCAATTCACTTACAGCCTGTTTATAGAACACGTCAAACGCAAACTGACGACCGGATGGCACATACGCAAATACGTAACAAATTTCGTTTGTGTAATGCGTTTCCGTTTGACTTACGATATGTGGCGTAAACATCAATTTATTAAAAAACTCAATAATACCAATTTGTTGAAAAATACTTTTTTAATTTTTTCTCAATAAAAAATATTTTACAACACAAAAAATATTTTACAACACAACAGCAGATTTTAAATAAAGAAAAAAATAAAAATTTTGAATTTGTGAAAATAATTTAAAAGAATTATTTTTCGGGATATAATTGTACAGAGACTTTAAAAAGTGTATTGGCAAAAAAATTTGTCAATATTATATGATCATTAGTTCAAAGTGCTAGTCCGAAACATTTTGTTACTAAGGAGAAATAATAGAAAATGCAATGAAAAATGTCAAACGCATTTAACTGGATCTTTAAATCATGTTCTACTAGTTGCCTAGGCCCATATTCCACCACCCAGCGGGAAAAACTTTATTTATTACATAAATATGTAATACATTACCTTATAAAGAGAAGGTAATCGAATGTAATTCCAGCAGTATAATTTCTACGTCCAGTTTCTGCCCAGTATTTCAGATTCTGGCCAGTATCGGAGATATCTGTATATATTTTAAAATTTTGATTGTTCGAAATTTTAAAGTGGATCAATGGATATTTAGAGAAGACATAATTTGGGTCACCGATTAATCTAAGACTAGTAGATTCCAGCAGTATAATTTCTACGCCCAAATTCTGCTCAGTATGGCCGATATGTATATTTTAAAATTTTAGTTATTTCGAAAAAAAAAAAATAAAAAATCTGTAATTTTAATCTGGATCCAATCGGTATTCAGAGAAGACATGAGTCGGTTCACCGGAATATTGAAATTTATTTTTATTTATTAAGTAGTAAGTAAAATACTTTTAAATTCTGTTTTAATTAATTTAATATTCAATTTAAGTAGTTATTTTTAACAAAAATCACAATTTTTTTTTAATACATTAAAGTTAACTTCATTTTTTACACAACCTGGTAATTGATTATATTTATTCAAGCCTTTATAAAATAGTGATCTCTCCACTGCGCTGCCTATTTCCCGTTGTAATCGGAAATCTTACGGTTAAACCTCTCCTACATATGTTAGTTGTTCACACAGATATTGTGAAGCTCCCCCCATTTTCATTTTTTGTATAAAGCCAATTGTGTTAGTTCAAGTCACTGTTAAATTTTTAGCCATTTAAGACAGTTTAACATATAGTAGTTTATTTGTGTATACCGGTTATATTTTATTATCGAACGCATCGCTTTATTTTGAATTAGCCTAAGACTAGTAGATTCCAGCAGTATAATTTCTACGTCCATATTCTTTCTAGTATCGTAAATATATATTTTAAAATTTTGATTTAAAAAAAAAAAATATGAAAAAATGGCATTTTAAAGTGGATCCAATAGGTATTTAAAGAATACATGAATCGGGTCACCGGAATATTGAAATTAACCTAAATCTAATAAATTGCAGCAATATAATTTCTATGTAGATTCTGCCCAGTATTGAAAATATAAATATATTTAAAAATTAAAAAAAAAATAGGAAAAGTGGAAAACCCACTCACTGGTTTTAGAGAAGACATGAATCGGGTCATCGGAATAATGAAATAAGCTTAAGATTAGTACATTCCAGCAATATAATTGTACTCCCAGATTCTGCCCATTATTATTTAATTTTTGGGGAAAAAAATGAATATTTAAAGTGGATTCAATGGGTATTTAGAGTAGACATGAATCGGGTCACCGGAATATTGAAATTAGCCTAAGACTAGTAGATTTCAGCAGTATAATTTCTACGCCCAGATTCTTCCCAGTATATATATATATATATATATATATATATATATATATATATATATATATATATATATATATATATATATATATATATATATATATATATATATATATAAATAAATACATATATATATATATATATATATATATATAATAAAATATATATATATATAAATATATATAAATATATATATATATATAAATATATATATATATATATAAATAAATACATATATTGAATATTGAAATTAACCTAAATCTAATAAATTGCAGCAATATAATTTCTATGTAGATTCTGCCCAGTATTGAAAATATAAATATATTTAAAAATTAAAAAAAAAATAGGAAAAGTGGAAAACCCACTCACTGGTTTTAGAGAAGACATGAATCGGGTCATCGGAATAATGAAATAAGCTTAAGATTAGTACATTCCAGCAATATAATTGTACGCCCAGATTCTGCCCATTATTATTTAATTTTTGGGGAAAAAAAAAATGAATATTTAAAGTGGATTCAATGGGTATTTAGAGTAGACATGAATCGGGTCACCGGAATATTGAAATTAGCCTAAGACTAGTAGATTTCAGCAGTATAATTTCTACGCCCACATTCTTCTTGTATATATTTAAAAATTTCGATTTTAGATTAAAAAAAAAAATGAAATTTTAAAGTGGATCCAATGGGTATATAGAGAGCATAAATCGGATCACCGGAATACTTAAATTAGACTAAGTCTAGTAGATTCCAGCAATTAAAAAATAATAATTTATAATAACTTCATATTTTTTTACATTTTGTTTTGTGTTCCATAAAATAGAGCCACCTTTTACTAATATTTCCATAAGAAAAAACATACTCAATCTTCATAATAAATTTTAAGGTTATTTTTGTGTGACCGAACAGCTGAACTATAGACTTGTTTTATTAAAAAACTTAAAATTAAATATATGTATACGTAAAAACATTCGAAATTCAAGTTTTTAGTTTTTATTATCTGAAAAACGCAAAATTCCAAGAGATGAGTATAATAATATACAGTCATCCCCCTTATAACACGGTAGATTTGTTCCGCGTTAAAGGAAATCGCGTTATACGAGGAAACCTAGTATTTTACTATACAAAAACTGGGAACACAAATTTAATAAAATAATTTAATTTTATAGCAACACAATTAACACAATGTGCAAATTACTTATCATTCTATAATTTATAGTACAGAAATATAATGTGAGAATACCCGCGTTATATGGGGGAATACCCGCGTTGTAAGAGGGTTTGAAATCGCGTAATATGAAAATGCGTTGTAAGAGTACCGTGTTATATCAAATTACTCAGTACTTAGTGAAATATAATTTATTTTTGATAACGGCTGAGCACCGTTTTGGCATAGGGTTAAAAAGTTTTTTGGCATGTCTCAATCGTAATATTACTACATGCTCCTAATGCCCACAGATGCTATTTATTAGTTGCATGTTCTCTTTTAAGAACTAATTTAACTCTTCGCCACAAGTTCTCAATGGGTTTTTTCAAACCAATATTTTGTTCACTTCGATGTGTGTTTCGGGTCATTGTCTTGCTGAAACACATATTGAATCCATAATGTGAGAAACATCCCCACAACATAATATTTCCGCCACCGTGTTTAATGGTTTTAAATGTGACATCGTGGAGCAGGCAGTAGTTTATTCTTGAGAAAAATAAATCCTTTTCACCCTTTCGGAAAATAGGTAAAATAGAAAAAGCGAAAAGTATAATCATATGTTTTGTTTTTTTACTAGAAATTCGTTCAATAGTTTTTAAAGGATACTGACATTGATCTGATTGACTCTGATATATTCCGAGTTATGAACATGTAAACTTTTCATAGAAAACCCCGATTGTACAGTTTTCTATGCACAATTTGCTCTACATTTTTGAACGTGTTATGGCAATATTGGCACCACTTAATAACCTTTGGAAATATAGTTCAGGATATTTTAACATTTAACTTATTAAGAGCTGAATCATTTCAAGTTTTGTATTTTATTATATTAATATGCTATAAAGTACTGTAGATACATAAATAACATTTATTTAGATATCATACGGGCAGAGCGCGAAGCCGATTACTAATAGCCGCCGCCGACGTAAATAACAAGCAGTTAGCCGCCGCCGAAGTGTTCGGTTAAAAATTAAAAACGGCTTAATACTTAAAATATTATTTTGAAAATTTTTATTTGTTATAGGTACATATATGACTACTGGCATTAAAGAGACAGATCAAAAGCACACTTGACCAACCATACACCATCCCTGCAAACATTGGTCCAAACCACATCCACCACGTGTTCCCCGAAGGCGAACGTGCGCATAGATGGGCGATTTTCTGTGGGCCTACCAGTTCCCGTGGTACCAGTAGTTAGAACACTGGTCGGGCCTCGAAAACACTAAATACGCAGAACTGTTCTTCCAGATACAGGTTTTAGGATGGTGCGATCCATAAATTGTATTATATACATATATGTATGTAAATCACATAATTACGAACCTAAGCCTAAAAAAATTATTAATTGATTACATACTTTATAAAACTAATATTGGGGTAATTCAGCCGAAAACGCGATCGAATTTAGTCAACCTACATAAGAATTTATATTCATATTTGGTAAATATGCATCTGTGCATGTAATTAAAACATTGTAAATATACTGTTTTAATTAATGATGACTGGTTGTTACCGTTAAAAGGGTTGCCATATCTTTATAATTTTTCTTTTAGGAAGTACTAGTAATACAATGACTATACCAATTTCAATAAATGCATTACTAATTTTAATTATAGACATTTTAAAATTTATATAAAACCTACCTCGATATTGCTCAAAACAAAAATTATATTTTTTTACAAAACGCAGCTTCTGAGAATGTAGAAAGTTGCAGACACGTTTTTTTTACAAGTTTTTTGGGCAGTATTAAATTGTTGCATAGAAATTCTCATTAAAAAGTCTTCCCTGATTGTTTGGTTGTCTTGTCTCTATTATTTTAATGGTAATTGCATTTACAAAAATTCACTGGGGTCACACCTGTGAGGTTTTATTCTTTTACACGTAAATCATTTCTGAAATTTATCGTTTTTAAGAAATTTTTATATACATGATATTAAGGACATTATCTTTTTTTAGATTTTTTCACTCGGATTTTACTCACAATGTCGTATGAGACAGACGTTTTTCTACGACTTCTTTTTTCACTGTTGTATATTAAAAATTTGAATTTCTATTTAACTTCTTTGATCATTGAACTAATTAGTTTTCTATTTTGTGTATTTTTTATTGTTTTCCCTTCACAAACTACTTGAAAATCTGAACAAACACGGCGGCTATAAAAATATTATGTCGCCATTTTTATTTTCTCCGTTCTGATAAAACAGTGTCACCAAGTTCATGCTGCAATCAAGTTTGCAAAAAATGTTATTAAATTCTTAGACATAATTGTTCAACGCTATAAAAAAACAGTGTTAGGCAACGATATAAAAACAAAATTTACCAAGAAATAAAATTCGGTGATGTATAGCAGCAGCTGATTCTGTGCTGTGCTTTGAATAAAAACTTTTATTCTTAGTATAAAAGCTACAAATTCATTAAAGGTAATATTGACATCTGAGATGATTTTTTTTATTTTTCTTCTTCCAGTGTCAAAATCTACTTACATTTGTTTTCTTTTCTTTATAATTTTTGGCAAGGCACATTCATAACAGATAAACTCGCGGCGAAAAAAGTACAAATCTGCAATAAAAATACGAACATTTTGTTTTTATATAAATCATTTACGACTGCCAAAAAAAATTAAAAAAAAATAAATATAAGTACATTTTGACACCAGCAGAAGAAAAAAAGCGAAAGCAAAAAATAGTCATCTGAACTGTCCAGATTGCCGGTTAATTAATAAGAAATAGAGTAAATAATAAATAGAGTAAAAAGAGTAAAACATATGTATACGTTACTTACGCGATGCAATTTTTCATGAAATTATTCAATTAATTTTCCAACTTTTTTACTTACCATACGTAGTATAAGGTAAAGTATAGTAATCATGAAAAATTATCGAGGTCGAGATTTCGACAGATTTATACGTTTTGAGGTCTCCTGAATCCATTTTGACTATTTTCTCAATGATGTCTGTGAGTGGGTGTGTGTGTGTGCCATCATATTTGTGGAGTTTGTACAGGTCACACCCTTTGGTATATGGAGATGAAGAGTTGTGTAAATTTTGGATAAAATCGGGAAGGCGCAAGGGGTAGTTTACTTACTCCCAAATTTTATAAACGCTCTACAAGTCATACCGTATGACATATCAATATGTAATTTAGTATGTGTCTTTGGTTTATCGATATTAAGAGCTCTATAAATTTTTGCTACAATCAGCAAGGGGCATTGGGTATGGTAAAGTTGAGTGTAGGCCACTCCAATTTTATTTTTGTTGGCAAGAGGTGTAGATAGACAAGGAGAAACAAAAAAATTACAAAGAGAATGTTAAAAATTTGTATTTTGTATTTTTTTATTGCGTGATTTTATAATACAACAAGATGCAACATCTTTTAATTTACAGTATTAGAATCAGTTAAGTTATAATCAAATTAATTAAAATAAATTTCATGAAACAATTTCATGATGTAAGTTACGTAATAGAAAAATGAAAACAGCCGTTTTGAGTTTTTTCCCATTGTTTGCAAATATACTAGTTATTCCAGCTGAGCTTGTTTTTGCGCTTTATTTAGCTCTTGTTACCCGGAGTCCACACCTGATGAATTTATATTTATATATATTTTTGGCTTTTTATACGAATTTTAAACATATATATATTTAAGGTTAATTTCATATCTTAACTTCGCGGCGAAAAATTAAAAATGATTCATCATAATAAAAATACATCAACGTCTTTCCCTATGTATTGATAAAAATTTGACAGTAGCTCTGCCGACGTTATGTAAAGTGTAGACTAACATGTTAATAATTATTCCACGTCCTAACATTGTTGTTACAACGTTTGTTATAAAAGCTTTTTTATAACAAGACAATGTTGTTATATTTTAGCTTGATAGTTTTATTTTCAAACTGTGCCACCTGTTGCTCAACCGTACTACTCAAGGCGAATTGAATACTAGATAAAACTGATAGCCCAGTTGAGAATCTTCTGCTATATGTGTGTTATACCCTCTTATAACAAAAATTTGTTTAAATTTTCTTGCGACACATTTTATTAAATATAATTTGAAAATAAGAATTTATTGCACTCTAAGATTATGTTTTTTCTTTTTATTTTTCGCGCTTCTTCGATTTTTACTTTAAATATTTTGCAAAAACTTACAAAACTTTTGTTTTGTTTATTTATTTTCTTTTGATTTTTTTTTTTTTGGATTTTTGACAACTGTGTGTGTTTTATACAAACAAAATTGCCTGTTGTTTTTTTTTTTGTTGCCACGTTGCGATTACCTAGTAATCAATTCGCAATGGTACTACTGCTATCTGCTGTGCAATAAGCATTCAAACAACATTGTTGGAAAACAGAAAATTATGTTTAAAAAGAAAATAACATAAACAAGGAATTCGTCACAAATTAATACCGTTGCTCTGCCGGCGTCATGTTTATGTTTTGTTCAATTTCATGACTAGTGAAGACTCTTAATTTAAATACTGTTCGATGTACACATATAAAGTTGGCATCACCGTTTGTGTTAACCATTCACTGAATTTTGATATAAAAAAAGGAACAAAGCAAAATAAGAAATTTATTTCGCTTTTGAATTGCTGCAAATATGGACGTTTAGTCCAGTTATTCTGACAAAAATATTATTGCAGTTATTTTATTAAAAAATATAATAACTTCATTTCATTTGTAAAACTTTTTTACGCGTGGAGTTAAGAAATTGTTTTTTTTTGTATAGTTTTGCCTGGATTAATTTAATTTTTTCTTTAATTTTATGTGTATGAAAAAAAAAAAACATTTTGTCTGCTTGATTAGTGAAAAATCGAAATTTGTTTGGCATCTACTGCATACCTAAGAAAACAATCATCAAATTGTGTGAATCTTATAACCAAATCTAAGTGGAAATTAAATCAATAAATTCGATTGAAATAAAACTAAAGAAATTTAAATTTACTTGGAAGTGGGCGTTGTAAAAACTGTCTATTTTTAATATACATAGCCGTGGATAATTCTTAATTTATTTAAATTGGAATTGAAAAGTTGAAAACGGTAAGTCGATGACATTTTGTGTTTGGATTATACATACAAATGTATGTACGTACTTGCAAATTCCTATGATTTTGTGCTTACATGCAAATTCCTATATGTTTTGGTGCTAATTTAAGCCTTATTGCAATGAAGGGTTAATGACTATATTTGGCGAAGATAATAATAAATGTTGCTAATAAAAACTATTATTCGTATACATACATACATATGTATATGCACGTACAATAATTATTCTTTAAAGTATTCATACATATTTAATTATGTACATACAATTAGTGTTTACTAAACACTATGGACCGGACTTACCACAAACTAAAAATAGGATGTTATTAAGGAATGAGCCGAAAGTTAGTTTAGCGAATACAACGAAAGCGGAAATTTTTAAATTTTCGAAATCAAATGCAAATTCTTTTGTAGGTATTTAAAAGTCGTGTAGGTATAAATAATATTCCTTATTTAAAACATGGAGGTATACCGGCCTATCATTTGGAGAAATGTTTTGGATAAGTCAGCAGTCTTTATCGCGTTCTAATTAATAGTCTAAAAAAAAACGAATTTATTCAAACATTGCGTGTGGCACCAGCCATACAAAGTGAAAAATTATTATCGTGTACCTAGAGAACTGTAATAGGTAGAATCTTAATATTTTGCCCTTGTATTAATATACATAGGTCAAGTGCGGGTGAGACTCACACACGTAGGGTTCCGTACTATGTTAAGAACAACTTTAAAAAGTCAAGTTGTTAATTTTTTCCTGTCTAATGGACAACCCTTTACATTTTAGTATTTGTTATAGCGGCCATGGTAACACACTTTCTATAAAAATATCAGGCGCCTATCAATTGCGGTTCAAAAGATAAGGTAATACCTATACCAGAAAAACATGTTACTGAAAACACCGTTTAGTTATTGTAATTGTTACAGCGACGGAAGTACGACAACGTTATACATGCAAATCACGCCACTTTCGGAAAACCCTTTTATATTTACTGTTTTTTATAGTGTTCATAGTAATACCCCATTTATGAAAATTTCAGGAGTATCTATTATGGTTAAAAAATTAGGCTATATTCATGTAAATCGCGTCACTGACGGCACACCCTTTAATTTTTACCATTTGTTTTAGTGGCCATAGTAATACACCTCATGTAAAAACTTCAAGAGTCGAGTCTACCTATTATCTTTCAAAACTTAGGCCATATCCATGCAAGTCAACTTACTATTGGAACACCCTTTAAATTAGGGAACATAGTTTTAATTACTGCCTGCAAATTTTAAGTGGTTGCCTCCTACAGCTCAAACCATAAATTTAAATAAATCGTCACTTTCGGAACACCCTATAATCTTTAGTATTTGTTGCTATAGCGGCCACAGTTATACAGCTTCTGTGAATATTTCAAGATTCTACCTATTATGGTTCAAGACTTAGGCCATATACACGTAAATCACGTCACTATCAGAACACGCTTTAATTTTTAGGTTTATTTTTATACTAAGTTTTAATTAATGCTTGTAAATTTTAAGTGTATTAAGTGTTCAAGAAATAAACACATATGTGAATAACACGTCTTTATTGGAACACCCTATAAGTTATAGTATTTGTTGTTATAGCGGCAACAGTTATTCATCTTCTCTGAAAATTTCAAGAGTCTACCTATAACGGTTGCAGAGATTTTTTGTAAATATTTTATAGAAAATTTTTTTGTAAAAATTTTATAGAAAATTTTTTTGTAAAAATTTTATAGAAAATTTTTTTGTAAAAATTTTATAGAAATTTTTTTGTAAAAATTTTATAGAAAATTTTTTTGGTTGATTTGACACGGAATTACTCTGTAGCCTTTTACAAAAAAAAATATCAAGAAAAAATTCGTTTATCCAGAAAAAAATATATTGCAAATCTCTCAAAATCGTATAAAGTCAATAAAAACGTTTGCGATTTACTCAACTTTTCTGATTTTAACAGTGTCTCAAAACGACAAATCTCAAGCAAAAGACTTGAAAATTCACTATACGATGCAGAACTTTGTGTGTCTGAGTACTTAAATTTTACATTTCTCAAAATTGATTTTTGGTCTAATGTCCGACTAGATTGGCAAAATACCGCTCTGTGTGTCGTAGGAGCCCTGAAAATATTTCGTCCGATTTTGCTTTGAACGTAATCCAAACCAAATTTTAAGACCCTTAATTGTGCTTTAGTTATGGTTTATCTTCCTTATACAGAGGTACCCATCCCTGGATGAAATTCTAAAATTTATATAAAATTATTGTTTTGTAAATAGTGAGTAAAATATCGCGCTGATAAAAATAAAAGGTGCTGCCAAGTTTGCAGTACCTTTAAAGCGGAAAAATTATTATATGTTTGACCCAAGATACCACGATACCTCCTTACAAAATTTCATTTAAATTCCAGTAGTTTTTTCGTGATTGACATTTCAATTACTTATATCAATTACTAAGTACACCAGCAAAAAAATTTTCAAAAAATATTCATGTACAGAAATGGTCCTGTTACAGTTTTATTATACTTATGTATATAGTGGTTTATTAATTTCATAGTGATTTAAAAGATGGCCCTTCTTTGGATTGTCTGTTTCTGTTTGTGATAATGCACTGTCAAATTATAATAAAACTAGATTTATGTATACCGAATCTAGTTACGAGAATGTTTATCCGTTGCAGTGAAACAGAAAGTAGCCATTGCCCAGCTCCTTGGCTGATAGAGTAACATTTTACCAATAAGCCTATTGCAGCACCCTATTTAAATACGAAGATAGCCTGATCAATAACTCAGCTAAAAATTATGACTACTTGCAGACCTGCTGCTACAAAATATTTTTATATTATCAGAAGTATTGACATAAAAAAGCTTTGGTTTCTGCTAAAAATTCCAAGTATGGACAATTATAAGAAACCTCCTTGGTAACAAAACGTATTCATTTTAATTTTGCCATCTTTTCTGGTTTGCAAGAAAAATGGTCTCATCCCTTAGAGAATCTCATATTTAAAAATTTAAAAAATTCCCGAAATCTCGTTAAAAAATTCCAAGTATGGACAAGTATAAAAGATCTCTCTGGTAACAAAACGTATTCATTTTTATTTTGCCATCTTTTTTGGTTTCCAAGACAAATTGTCTCATCCCTTAGAGAATCTCAAATTTTAAAATGTAAATAATTCCCAAAATCTCGTTCCAACTCGCACTATTAAAAATACCAAGTGTGGATAAATATAAAAGGTGTCCTTTTATATTTATCCATACTTGGATAAAACCTATTGATTTTTATTTTGTCATCTTGCATGCTTCCATGAAATTGCAGTATTGATGCATAAACCAAAGAATTATTCCATTAACGAGCTATGTTAGCATTTTAAGAGGTATGTGTCTAAGCTAAACATCTTAAAATTCATCTTCACACAGAAGAGAAATTTGAATTTAACTAGCAGAGACAAAAACCATTTTTTTAACAGAGCTCATTTTGCAGACAACAGAGTACTGTTATTGATATTCGCTGTAATTATCAACCCAAATCGGGAGAAGGTTAAAAAGGTTAGGTTAAGCAGGCAGCTCCAATACAGCTCACTTGGGTCGAAGTATTGGTCCCTTTGTGTAAATCGTGAGAAGTTCCACCAAAAAAAACACGGCAATGTTGCTCCGAGGGATACTTTTTGGAATTAAGATATTGGAATTTCCAAAGTACCTTAAGAAAAGCAATGAAAAGAGTTTCAATTTGAAAATTTCTTGCGAAGATTAGTAGTCAACATGGCAAAATGGGTATGGGCTGGTATAATACACCATATACAAATGGTGGTCTATATGACTACTTTTTCCAAGTTTTAAGAGGGAGACACATGTTTTTTTGTGAAATGAGTTTGAGGGAGCACTGAATAACTGGTATGATATTATTACATTTATCGTAACAGTCCGCTTTCTTAATAGGTTACTTTCCGACCTCCTTCCCGCCTCAATGATTATAGGCATCCAAATTGTAATTATGGCAACATTATTATACACGTGCTGCTACAAGCTTTTATTCTTGACTGCAATCACTTTCCGCAATTAGTGTCCCATATAGTCTTTAGATCATTTTTTTCTACTCATGCGTTCCATCGGCATTTGAGCTTCCCTAACCTTACTAACTAGGTCCAGAATGATCTTATGCTTGATGTCCGGCCCAAAGCTATGCCAAATGGAAACGCAAAGCTGATATTGCAGCCGTTGTCCTGATAAATAAGGCCAACGGCAGCAAACAGTGCCTCAATTGCTTGTGTTGGACCCGTGCGCATTGCAACATATGTACTCATACAAACAATCCTTTGAACCCCATCCAACTTATGCTTAATTGTACTCTGAGAGGCTTTTGGCCACCAAAGCACAGATGAGTAAGTTATTAAGAGTCGCACTATCATTGTGTAAATCTAGTATGCATCCCTTGGCTAGGTTCCCCACTTTTGACCACACACTCTTTGACATTGATACGAGATCCTTTTTGCTTTCCGTATCTTTATTTTAATGTGTTCGTTCCGTTCATTCTTAAATTCCATATTCAGAGTAACGCCTAAATAGTTTACTTTCCTTGACACTGATTTCCAATCCGAAAAGCATTTCTTAACCCTTCTTCAGACCGTCAGCATACGTGTTTCGTTTTATGTTATAAATGCCATAATTATCAAAGTTATTTAAGTTTATAATTTTTTTTTACTTTTTTATAAGAAGAAATTTTAAAAAATCAATAAACCATAACATTTTTATAATAGTATTAAAATGTTTACCAAGTTTGTTTAGGTCAATAAATTTTGTAAGCTTCATTGCGCTTTGACAATTTGTTTATGCTTTATTTTTATTTCAAGAGAGTTGACAAATTAATTATTCTGAATATTCATGTTTGTAAATGATTACATACATCTGCATCCACAAAATGTTTGGCCTTGTAAACTGTAATAAGTACCGGTATCCTTTTGTGCTTTCGGCATGTGGAGAAGTATAAAAAATCTATTTTTGTTTTAATTTATTTATTATTATGTAACTAGTCAGCCAAATTTCACAAAAGGTAAATTACATAGTTTAATTTAATTAAATTAATTGAACTTTTTATTAACATATAAATGAATTGTTAAAGTTAGGTTTAAGTTGAAGAATAATTTTATACAAATTAGGTAATTAATTTTTATGAAGAAAAATGGGAAAAAATTAATTAAGTCAGTAGAATTGAATCATTTTATGGACAGGTACTTCTGTCATCAGCATTCTTCACATTTATCTACTTTGAAATATATGCTAATTGGTGATAACGGGAACGACGACTGTAGATATTTTTTTTGTGGACAGTCTAGCCGCCATTAAGGCCCTTGATTCCAAAGTAGTCAAGTGTTTTAACGTGCATTCAGTCACTGTTCTTGGACGACACCGTGTAAGGATGGTATGGTTCCAGGGCATGAGGGTATTCGTGAAAACAATATGGTCGATCATAACGGGGCACTATATGATTGGAGGTATGTATGTCCGAGCGTATGGGAATCTTTCATGGTGAGATCTGCAGAAGCTGTCTGGATGAGAAGGATTTAGTTCAACACCTCTGCGACTATCCGGCTGTGCAAGAGCGCAGGCTCAAATATTTGGGTCAAAGATTATTTTAGGATTCGGACTGTCTTAGGGATGCGGCACTAAGTAGCATGCTGAGTTTAACGAGAAGCTCCACGTGGTTCTTACGAACTGGAGATACTGAATTTCTATAGAAAGCAGTGGCGGTAGATGGTCGTAAGGGCATCACAATGGACCCTAATGGCCTCCGAGTAAATTCGCTTCGCGCTTAACCTAATCTAATGAGAGTAAACTCCTATGAGCTAAGTGCCTGATGGTAGCTTAACTATTTTGTAGCTCTGTTAATATTATATTGTGCACATCTTTAACAGCATGAATGAAGATGGGGGGTTTTCATAGATTCCCAGTAGTTCATTAGCGGTCCTAACACCTCCGCGCCTGATCCTTTCATCGTTCTGTAACGAATTATCTGGTTTAGTGTTTCGTTTAATGGTGACTTATCTAAAGGCATACTGTGCTGAAGGATTATTCATTAATTTTTCCAGATATTATTTTTTTTTAAAGCACAGTTTGAACGACTTAATGTACTCGTAGTGTATATTTATTTATCACTTGCTTTTACTTTCAAGTGATGGTGACAGTCTTTTAGTCTGGGGGTTGTGGGTTCGATTTCCACTACAACGAGTGAATTGTAATTATATTGTAACATATAACGGTTAATTAATTAATTACTTTCAAATGTCAAACTGCTTATAATTTTATTCCACTTGGTAAATAAATATGGCTTTTTGTACTCGTACACTTAAACATAATTAAGATTTTTAAATAAATATGGTAGCTTAATTGCATAAAAAACTTCAAATCGCTTCATCAAAAGACTAGTCAAGATAGATTTATCTTACTATGTATTCTCATATCTAGAACAACATGGCATTTTGTTACTGCTTTGTAGTTCGAAATGTCAAAAACCATAAAAGAAAATTTATAACACACAACTTTTGACATGTCGAACTACTAAATCAGCTGGGACTTAAATATTATTAATTATTTGTCTTCTCTTTTTTTTCTTTGTGAATAGAATAGAAAAAAAGGAAATTGAAGCACTTTAAGGAAACAAGTAAATATGGCAGAAGACACAGAGTATAAAAAATTGCCCGTTGAGGAAAGATGTGTTCATAAACTTTGGAAGGCCCGTGTAGATGGATATGAGGAAGCAGCAAAAATCTTTCGTGAAATAGATGATGAGAAATCTCCAGAATGGATGAAATTTTTGGGTCTTGTAAAGAAAATGGTTGTGGATTCAAACGCTATGGCCCAAGAAAAAGGTCTTGAGGCAGCATTAATTTTCGTTGAAAATTGTGGTCATGCTGGTAAGACAGTAGGAGACGTAATGGCAGGCATAGTACAAAAATGCATTGCTGCTCCCAGAACGAAGACCAAAGAACTTTCTGTTCAGGTGACTCTTATGTACATTGAAATTGAAAAACATGAGGCTGTTTTGGAAGAGCTTATCAAAGGCATGGAACACAAAAATCCTAAGATTGTAGCAGCGTGTGTTGCGGCAACAACATTGGCATTAAAGGAGTTCGGTAGTAAAGTTATTAACGTCAAGCCTCTGATTAAAAAACTAGCACCCCTAATGAGTGAACGAGATAAAACTGTAAGAGATGAAGGAAAACAGTTGGCAATTGAATTGTACAGGTAAACTTTATCCTTGGAAAGATTTTTAAACAAAAGAAAAAATAAATAACAATAAACAAATAACAAATAAATTATAAATTATTACTTTTAGATGGATTGGTCCAGCAATGAAACAACAGCTTTCTTCACTTCCTCAAGTAACTGTCAAAGAACTAGAAGATGAGTTTGATAAGCTGAAAGGAGAAAAAGCTGATCCATTGCGATACATTAAATCTCAACAAGAAAAGCAACAACAAATGTCTGCAGCAGCTGCTGAAAATGATGACGGAGGCAATGGTAATATCGCAAAATTTATTTTTGAATCACTACAAGTTAATTTCTTAATTTACAAATTGAGATTTTTTAGACGGTTTTAAAGACAGAAATTTTTAATATAATTTTACAGAAGACTATGCTGATGCTGGCGGGGAAGAGATCGATCCTATAGATCTGCTTGACCCCGTAGATATTCTATCAAAAATGCCTAAAGATTTTTACGAAAAACTTGAAGAAAAAAAGTGGACTTTACGAAAGGAATCATTGGAAGCGTTAGAAAAACTTTTAACAGAAAATCCCAAGTTAGAGAGTGGAGATTATGGATCAGTCGTAACTTCTCTGAAGAAAGTAATAACCAAGGACACCAATGTAGTGTTAGTGGCTATGGCAGGTAAATGCCTTGCTCTGTTGGCTAAAGGTTTGGGAAAACGTTTTTCTCCTTATGCTTTGGTGAGTAGATAATTTAAAATAATGCAATGTTCTCTGTTTTCCTGACGATCAAATTTCTTTCTCTTTCGTAAGGCATGTGTTCCATCATTGTTGGAAAAATTTAAAGAAAAGAAAGCTAATGTCGTATCAGCATTACGAGAAGCTATTGATGCTATTTACCCATCTACAAATTTGGAGGCAATGCAAGAACATATTGTTGAGTTCTTAGGTAATAAAAATCCTAATGTTAAATCGGAAACAGCATCGTTTTTAGCAAGAGCTTTTGCACGAACTCAACCAGCTTCCATAAACAAGAAACTGTTAAAACTTTTGGTAACTACTCTAATTAAAACATTAAACGAGCCTGATCCCACAGTAAGAGATTGTTCGGCTGATGCTATAGGAACTCTGATAAAATTACTAGGAGAAAAACAAGTTACTCCATTTCTGGTGGATATTGATGCATTGAAAATGGCAAAAATTAAAGAGTGTCAGGAAAAGGCTGAAATAAAAGTAAAAGTAGTGGGAGCCAAAAAGGAGAGGCCTGCTACCGCACCGACGAATAAACCAACAGCTTCTGCGCCAACAAAAGCTGGTTCTGTGGATCCAAAACCAGTATCTCGGCCAGCAACAGCAGGTGTCAAAAAAGTGTCTGCTAAGAAATCAATACCATCTGGTACACCACTAACAAAGAGTGCTAGTGCAACGAAAGTTTTAGCTACTGAACGTGACATGTCAATAGATGAAGTGCAAGAAAAGGCAGATGAAATAATAGCTTCAAATGTACTTGCTGGCTTAGGGGACTCTAATTGGAAAACTCGTTTGGCAGCAGTTGAAAGTTTTCAGCAACAAATTGCAGACTTCGACTCGAAAATGTCTGGAATTTCGCAAGTGTTGATAAAAACAGTTAGCAGTCGTAAGCCTGGTTTAAAGGAAATGAACTTCCAAGTATTAAAAATTAAATTGGATATTATTCGCACAGTCGCTGAAACTTTTCCGTTATCGACAATAACGGTTGATGTGGTCATAAATGAAATAACGGAAAAACTGGCTGATGTTAAAAATGGAAGTACAGCTGGTGAAGTTTTGACGGCGTTTGCTGAAGCAACAAAACTGGATTATATTGTGGGAAAAGTATTGTCATTTTCTTTTGAACAGAAGTCGCCAAAAGTGCAATCAGAAGCATTGAATTGGGTTAATAGAACCATTTTAGAATTCGGTTTCCAACTTCAACCAAAACTACTGATTGATGACGTTCGAAAAGCAGTACAAAGCACCAATCCATTGGTTCGAGTGGCTGCTATAGGTTTAGTCGGTACAATGTCCATGTACATGGGAAATAGTTTGATGATGTTCTTTGACAATGAAAAGCCAGCATTGAAGTCTCAAATACAGGCAGAGTTTGACAAAAACATTGGTGAAAAGCCTCCAAAACCTGTAAGAGGTGTGAAAAAATCATCTGCATCAAAATCAGGAGAAGGTACCAGTGAAGCTGATGGTGAAGCAATAGATGATGGGGATGAACAAGAGGTTGTGAACTTAGCCGATATGTTACCAAGGGTTGATATTTCAAGTCAAATTACTGAGTCTTTGTTGAAGGAAATGTCAGATAAGGATTGGAAAACCAGAAATGAAGGTCTTAATAAACTGCAATCCATCATTAATGAAGCCAAGCTTATAAAACCCACAATTGGTGATTTAGCACCCGCTTTAGCTTTGCGATTGCTAGATTCGAATGCAAAAATTGCACAAACGGCAATGTCGATTTGCGAACAATTAGCAAATGCAATGGGATCAGGTTGTAAGAATCACGTAAGAGTTTTATTTCCAGGCTTTCTGCATGCGTTAGGTGATAGCAAAAGCTTTGTAAGAGCTGCGGCCTTAAATTGTATCAATAGCTTCGGCGAGAAAGGAGGATACAAAGAATTTTTTGAAAATGAAATGATTGCCGATGCACTTAAATCCGGTTCGCCAGCGTTAAAGTCGGAACTTTGGGCTTGGTTGGCCGAAAGATTACCGCAATTGCCACCTAAAAGTATTTCAAAGGAGGAACTAACATCAATGGTTCCTCATTTGTACGCTCACATTTGCGATCGTAATGCTGATGTACGTAAAAATTCCAACGAAGCCGTTTTGGGAATCATGATTCATTTGGGTTTTGAGGTTATGGTCAAGGCTTTGGATAAACAAAAACCAGCTTCTAAAAAGGAACTACAAGCAGCTCTTGACAAAGCTCGTCCAAACTTACCGGTCAAACCTTTGCCGAAAGGAAAACAGCAGGCGCCTATTTTAGAAGAACCTAAAAAGTCAATAAGAGGAGGTGGAACAGGCAGTGGTTCTGCAATTCAAAAACCAGGTGTGAACAAAAGTACTGGTGGTGCCAGGGCTGCTAATACTTCATCATCCTCGCGTAAGAAAGAAGAAGATGTAGACACATCTCCTTTGTTGGCTATCAACAACACAAAAAATCAAAGATTAATAGATGAACAAAAAATGCGAGTCCTAAAATGGACTTTCACGACCCCTAGAGAAGAATTTATTGATTTACTCAGAGAGCAAATGAGCACAGCCAATATCAACAGGGGCTTAATGGCAAATATGTTTCACGATGACTTTAGGTATTGTTTAATATTTCTATAGTAATTTTTAAAATTTTTACGTACTACGTGTTTATATTCTATCGTTTACATAGATATCACTTAAAAGTTATAGAATCATTGATGGAAGATTTGCCCCAAAATCCCAAAGCTTT
The DNA here is from genome assembly GCA_949628195.1 of Phasia obesa. NCBI lineage: Eukaryota > Metazoa > Arthropoda > Insecta > Diptera > Tachinidae > Phasia > Phasia obesa. The sequence goes on from OX451215.1 coordinate 216,277,972, forward strand.
AATATGCAATTTGGATTTGATCTTAAAATGGCTGTCGTTACGTTTTTACGATACCAATCCTTCAGTTTTAATTAAAGGTTTAGAGTATCTACAACAAGTTTTTGTTACTTTAGTCGAATATGAATACATTTTGGCAGAAAACGAAGGTAGCGCTTTCTTACCACATTTACTATTAAAGGTGGGTTTTGTAAAGTTCCGTTTTTGGGAGTCTATAATTTTTTTTTTTTAATTTCAGTTAGGTGATTCTAAAGATGCTGTACGTAATGGTGTCCGCTCGTTGCTCAGACAAATTCTCTTGGTATATCCTTACACTAAAGTCTTTGTTTATGTTATGGAAGGATTAAAATCTAAAAATGCACGACAGCGTACGGAGTGTTTAGACGAATTGGGTTATTTAATTGAAAATTATGGTCTTTCCGTTTGTCAACCGTCGCAACAAGTGGCGCTCAAAGAAATCGCCCGTCACATTTCCGATCGTGATAACAGTGTTCGAAATGCTGCTCTTAATTGCGTAGTACAAGCCTATTTCTTAACTGGAGACAAGATATACAAACTTATTGGCCAAATGAATGATAAGGATTTATCTATGTTGGATGAGCGCATCAAACGAGCAAAAAAACCACAAAGAAAACCGGCAGAAATTAACAATTCAAGCTCAAAATCTTCTGTTCATATTGTACAACAAGACAGCATTGAAATTGAAGAATCATCTACAAACGAATGCGATGAATTGTCATTACCGGAAGACAATGACCAAAGGTATTATTTATAGATTGAGCATGCATATTTGAATATGAAGTTTTAGAAAGAAAGTTTTGCATTTTTATTGCTCTTTAAGTTTAATTGATATGTAAATTTTTCATTTTTAATTTTATTTTTTTGCTTTAGTTCAGAGTATGAAACAAACGAAGCTAATAACTCCTCCTTGGCTGAACAAGATGTGCGCGTTACTTCGCTCATAAGACAAGCGTAAATTTTGTTTAATTACGTTATTTTTGTTTTGTTTTGTTCTGTCCTGTTTTGAGTATATTGCAGTATTGTTTGTTTACTTGTTTTTGTTGTTTCGAAATGCTTATTTAATACACAAGAAAACTTTAAAAATATGTAGTTTTAAAAGGCAACCAGATGCGAAAGTTCGAGTTCTGATCTATGTTTGTACACACATATGTATCTACATCATTTGCCTAAACCCGAAATTTTAAGAAAGCATAGTAATTAAACTCTGTCTTAATAAATTAAATTCTCTGCATTTTATAAAAGCTTTGAACTTTCACGTCGATGTGTTCTCTATGATTAAAAAGTTAAAAATAAAATTCAAAAAAAATCATATTTAATATTCAATACCAAATGCAATAATTATATTTGTAAAGTTTGAAATTAATTGAGACTGTGTGTGTATATTACAAAAATAGTTTGTAGCAAGGCGAATTTGTACAAAGTGGCTGCGCCGCGACAACAATTAAAAAAAACAACATGCACTTTGTTTTTGGTTAAATGTATGGAAAATGTCAAAAACACTTGAAGTATTTTTTAGAAATAATTACCATTTTATTTTCCTTTTTTTTAAGTAAAGCTTAGTAGTCTGTTCGAATTTGTGGAAAAAAATGTTGGAAAACATTTATTATTTCACAAGGAAAATTTAACATTTAAAATGTGGTGTCTATCTCGCGACTTGGAAGAATTTTACAATTTTATTGCTTTTAAATATACCACATTGCTTTAAAAAATTTTCCACAAAAAAATCCACATGAAATATTGCCCATTTGCTTTATTTCACAGTTTTGATAAAATGTTTCCAGAAACATTTCAATGTTTTTCCACAGTAAAAACAGAGTACAGAGCACACACAATCTCAGCAAGACTCTCACAAAGAGAACAAAACATATAAGGTCAAATTCATAAAAAATATTTTCAGTTTATAAAAGGTTTAATAAAAAAACTTTGTATGCAAATTTGCTTTATGATCATTTATAAATCAAAAATATTTTTTATGAATAAGGCCCATAGAATTTTCAATCAGTAGCATGCCAAATTCCAACTAAGCAGGTTTATGTCGCATTGTGTAGTAAAATAAGTACACTGAAAATATTTAACCATAACCAAAAATTTTGTCAGTTACATAGAAATAATCGGCTTATTCCCGGCTATTCCCGTTGCCGTTTTAATTTTAATAGTCGTTTCTATGTCGTTGTCCTGAAATATATTGAAATGATGAAGAAACGTTATTGAAAACAAAAAGAAAATTTAATAAAGTACTGCAATATTTTGTGTTGTTATTTATAAAATTTTTGTAAATTTCTGAAAAGTTTGTTATTTCTTTGTAAGTTTTAACAAAATATGGCGAGTACTGAATTTTATTTTTCAAGTTCAAGTGATGATGATGACATAATGGATATAAATATACATCGGAAGATGCTACGACAGAACGTTTACATTTTTGCCATCCCAGATTCTAAGTACGAAACTCGATTAGTAGCGATCTAAATTGTTCATGATCAGCAAATACCACTACGTTTCCTTTCGGTTAAATTTGTTTTTCAAATTTTAATAGGTTTGACACCGCTTCCTCGAACAGAGATAATCGCACCTGTTTATCACAGCCTTCCCCTGTTGCTCTGGATTCAGAGCTTCCTTTTTATCTTGATATATTTTAATAAAAATACATTATAATGGATACTTTCTCCTAATTTACTTTATGCCAACTTTCTCCATCAAGAACTGGAGGCCCAAACGGATTTAATTTCTATTATTTTTTTAATAAATTTTAGGGTTTTATGCCCTTTCGAAAACCGTTAGCATAAGCGGAATGTTTTTCCATTTAAAAAACTAAAATTTCGAACTTAATCCACTTTTTTTTATTTTAATTTTTTTCTTGTAGTCGTTTGAATTTCGTTGCCTACATTTATGACGACAGAGAACGAATTTTTTATTGTCGTTTCTATCTTCGTTTCAAAATAGAGAATACCGATATATTTACGACGAGTGTCGTTTACGCCAACGGTAATGCCAAAATGTCGTTTTTATTTCGATTTCAAACTACAACGCCAACGGGAATAGGGCCGAATATTTATTATTTAAATATTTTTAATTATAAAAATATTTTTTATTAATTTTTGTATTAGATTAATATAAATCACGCTTTCATTTAACGATTTTTTGATAACAGTTGCATATTATTAATTTTGAAAATACGAAATTAGTTTTAATAATTCAGAATGAAAAATAAATTAACGTAATTATGTTATGTGGTTGAAAAAAAAAAAAAAATACTACACAAAAGGCTCTTATGACAGTAATAGGCATTTCTAAACAAGCGCAGGTGATTTCTCTACCTGTTAACATGGCTAATGAATATGTCAGAATTTTTTTCATAAGAACCGCTTGCATGGAATTTTCACAACATACAATTCATGACTATTTGTTATTTCTAAGAATCGTAAGAAAACTGATGCAATTATACATTAACTTAATATTGTACAAAAACCTTTTGTATGGAATTTTTACAACCATAAAATATTCACATGCTACCATTTTTTGCTACTTTTTAACTCTATCTTAACAAAAAACTTAAATTAAAATATGGTTCTCATTCAAAATTAATTTTTGTATTTACTAATGTTAAACAATGTGATTTTTTTCAGTGCAAAACACCAATACATTCTCATTTTAACCAGTTTTAACATAGTAATATAAATTCGCCTTGGTGTTTATATTATAATATGGCCTAATGGATTAGTTTGCAATTTAAGTAAAAAATTCGAATGTAGAATTTTAGTAAAAAGTTGCAAATAAACCATTGGCTTAGTCTAATTCATTAGTGCAAATCATACAGATAGATAATATTGTTAAAAGACCAGTTTTTAAATTCGATAAAGAAATGTTTATGTGAAATTCGAACGCTTTTACCGACTAACTTTCAATTTTCAAATATGGATTAGCTGAATTTTTAAATAGCAAAATCCATTTAAATAGTATATGTATGGGTGGTTCAAAATAGTTTTTATATATTATTTACTTTGGTATAAGAAAGAGAAATACAATTTTTATAAACAATGCTACGCAAGATATAAAATTGAATAAAAAAGTAATTCAGAGCTAACTGATCTTCATCGTGGAAAAGAATTTAGATCCCGACTTTAGCCCTGAAAGCGGTGGAAAGCTTTGTGTCTGATTTTTTTGTAAACATTTCTTTAGTACAAAACTTTAACCTTTTGATAGGTAAATCAAGCACGTTGTGTTCTATTCGCATCTATTAAAGCAATATTTAAAGATATTTTCCACGATGCAGTGCGAACGATCTCAAACAGTTTTTTTGTGTTTTTTCATTAGCTTTTCGTTTTCAAATATTTTGTATGCTTTATTATAAAAACTTTCAATTGCTAAAAGAAATAATTGCAAACAATTTGATTAATAGCTTAAGTTATGCTTTAATAAAATTTAGCGAACAAACTTTTTTGCACTTTCTTATTCGTAAATGTTTTGATTCTTAGTCTTGGCAAAAAATGGTTTAACATTTTGAAAAGTTAATTTTATTTTTATTTATATACATATATAGAACATTTGATCAGCCGTCAGCTCCTGTAATCAACATTATACCGCAACAAATACAGCCCCCAAAAACTAAAGGCCCATTTGGATTGGATCCTAATAAAATAGCAGAAATTGAAAAAGATTGGATAAGAGTTGATCAATTGGAGCGAGTTGAAGTCCCTAAGGTAGACATTTCTCTACTCTTTGAACCCATTAAAGTAATTGCAACTAAAGATGGCTTAAAATACCCAGAAGACAAATTCGAGCAATTGCTTTATCGATCTCGTTACATGCATCAAACACCTCCTTCATCTTCTGCAGGTGGAGTCATTGGAGGTAATGGGTCTTCCTATTTAAGTTCTCAACAACAACAACAACAACTTAATGGAGCTCTTTACGAGCAAACATTGGGAAAGTATGTATCAATGTTTACGTACAATCATGAGCAGATCAGATTTATTCACGAGTTATTTTTACTTTAAAATTTTCAGCTTGGCTGATGTCCTACCTAAACATGATCCTCATTTAATGAAAATCATAAAGGCTACTAGTAGTACAGACACTCTTAAAGCTAGAGCTGCCATTAATGAGATAAACGAAATTATTGAATCCTCTGAAAAACAAGCCGTTCTAAAGGACTATGAAGAGATGTTTATTCAAAACGTGCTGGCACAATTAAAGGTAACCGGATTTAATAAATACAACTCATTTGCAATCGCATTTAAAATTAAATTTAATTTTTTTTTTATTTAAGAATCTTTCTCAAATTCCTATTACTGTATCGCTCGTAGTTTATCAGCCACTGTTATCTATTTTGTATTCATTTTTCAATTCCAAAATGTTGGGGAAAACGCTAAGCGTTGTCTGCATCAAAAATCTAATGTCGGCATTATTACATCTTTTGGCGGATCAAAAACTAAATACAGGTGATGATGGCCAATATAATAAAGTAATAAATGGAATTTGCTTAAAAGTACTGGACAAATCAAATTTTACGAACATGAATTGGTGAGTTTGTAGTTTTAAAATATACTTAATGCAAATTGCTAACTTTAGTTACTGCTTAATTTAGCGCTTTGATACGTCTACTACGTGAAACATGCCCTGAGGCTGGTTTACCCAAATTTACGGATCTTTTAATGAAATGCATTTGGCGCAATGTCAAATCATTGCCAGAACGAAGCAACGAGTTAAACTATGACGCAGTCATACTTGAAGTGCACGAATTCATGGTATATTTGCCAAGTTCTTGGTGGCTAACAAGGCCATCGGATACACCCTTAAGAACAATAAAAACCATTATACACAACATGGCAAAGGTTAAAGGAAATGCTATATTGCAACATTTAAAACATATTCCTACACATTCTGAACTTCACTCTTATTTAATAAAAATTTTAAAGGTTGGCATTCATCTTCAATAAATTCAATGTTGTTCATGATTTCACGATTTTTGGTTTTTTATTTCAATTGTAGAACTTACAAAAAGAGGGTAATTTACCAAGTTCCTCTCCACAACGTTCGGCATCTTTGAGAGATCTATCGAAACAACGGATTTCAAATCAGACTCACGAAACCATGTCTCAAATTTTTAAGTTAATTTCTGACAAAGATACAAAACAACAAGGCCTGCAAAATTTATATGACTTTAAGGTGCGCGTTTAGTTATTAAATTAAATTTACTTTGTGACTTTTTATTTTATTTTCCTATAGACGAAAAATCCTGATATTGATATTTCAGCCTTTCTGAAGGGTGCTAGCCCTAGCTTTCAAAAGTACATCGAAGAAGGTTTAGCTGAAATACAGCGTACAGTTTCAACTAATGCTGATGGAAATCCATCACAAAATTTAGCATTACAATTAAGTGATAATCGTTTGGGTAAGTTCAATAAAACATTGCTTTGCACACACGCTTAAAAAAAGTTTCAGTATGAAATAATAATTTTAACAAAATGGTTTTTATTATAACAATTGTCATTTTACACAAACATACATCTGCCCGCTACTTGAATATGTTTATATGTTAACATACCACGAAATCATTTAAATCTACATAAATATAAACAAATATAATTAATATTTTCATTTAAAAATAAAAATATGTAAAAAGTCGCTCGATCTTCATATCTAACAGATGCAAATTATCAGAACCAAAATGTTTCCGCAATTGCTGAAAATATTGGCATTAAGGCAGATCCGGATTTTTGGATGGATCGCTTAAATCAATTGAGAGCTAAAGCAAATTTGGAACCTCATCGAAATGCTGATGGTAGTCTTGTAACAAATTCACACTTACTCATGATGGACAACAAAGTTATGGATGAGAATGTTAGTTTAAATACAATGAATGCCCAAAAAGTGTCTTTAATACGAAGAGATGTAAGTACACTACTTTATTTGTTGACTATCATTTACGTAATAGGTAATTGTATCTTTGTTTTTTTTTTATTAAAACACAGAAGCCAGAAATGTCTCCAAATCGTCTGCAACATATTCAAGCGAAGCTGGCTCAAATAAAAAAGGAAAGTCATACTTAGATCTATGAGCATTTTATATTTCATTTTATATTGTCCCTAAATGTGTCAGTTTTGATACAGTTAATTAAATTATTATACCGCCTTTTCTTTAAAATGTTTACCTATGCTCCTTATTAAGCTGCATCGACCCTTAACAAACTCTCATTTATCCAACCAACCAACATCTTATAAGATTTTGTGTAGCTACGAGAAATGGATTATTAATATTAACTAAAATGATATTTAATAAAAACAATAGCTAGTACTTTCTTCAAAAAACAAAAACTAATATTTAAATGCTTACAATTTTCAAATTTCAGAGAATAACAAAGTTCAAAATTAAATTAAACATTTAATACGTATTAAAATGCGATTTTGAATTAAATACAATAAGCCTAATCTTTTTTTATTACCCTTGTATGGGATTAGTAATACAAATAACTAAAATACTTACATATAATACATATTGAAAAAAGTCATATACATACATAGTATAAAAAGAGTACGATTTTAACCTAAATAAAATTAATTAAATATTTCAAAACAGAGAAAACGTGAAACAACATAATCATATGAAAAGCAAATTTAGCAGTTTAGACATATTGTTTACCAAATCTTTTTCATTACCTACAGAAGGAGTGTTAATTGATGGTACATATTTAATACGAGAGACTCCAAGCATTCAACCTTGCTTTTAAAACGTTTTCGTTGATTTTATTTAGTTCCTTATATCTATTAAACATTTTATTTCTTATCGAAATTTTAAAGAAAGAACAAAAAACAAAGTATTAATATGATGCAATTTATCAATTCTATTTTAAACGCAGACATTAGCGGTTTTCACGCTTGGTGATTTGCTGACAACCTTGTATTTATCACGAAATGATAGCGTTGTGCATAATATCCATAATTGTTCATAATTTTTAAAATAGCTTTTTTCTTTTTACGCAAATTTCAGTTCTTGAAATGTCAACAGTGAGGATAAAAAGAATGATTATAAAATCAGTAATTTTTAGTCAGGGAATTCATCTTGAACTATCAAGTTAGCATTTAATCATATACCTTCGTTTAAAGCTGCAAAGCAAGCACTGTTTAATTCCAAATTCCTGTTACCGGACCAGATCCCATAATATATCGTTTTCGTTTGCTATACATAATGTGGGCTTCTTAAAAAACAGCGATGCTTAATTAAATGCATTTTTAGAAACTTCATTAAATTCCTGCTGTTTGGCAAATATTCCAACATTTTAAATTCTGATTCTGATTTTTTCAAAGATTTTTAGCATTTATATCCATGCAATATTTTTATATATTTTTTATATTTAACTGCACAATTAATAGAAAAAAAAAATACAATTACTACAGCTTTCCGTTTTTAAATGTCTTTCTTTAGCATGGCGTTGATAATTAGTAAATACAAAGCGTGAGAATCGGAATTATCTTGTTAAATTGCGTTTTTTTATTTTAATATAAAAAATACTTTACTATCATATAGTTTTAATGGTGTCCCAGTTGACCAAAAAACCTCGTGCACGACATTATTTTTATATTTATATATAACATTTTTATATTTGTCCCTTGTCGCAAAGGTTGTCTTCGTTACAAATCCAAATTAAATCATTGTCGATTAAAAAAATGAATGGCAAACTATTGTAAGGTACCTCTCTTAGCGATAGGGTGAATAAGATTTACCTTATTTGTCTTCTTATGACATGAACAACTGATATTTAATTTTTTCCCATACCAATTTTTTCATTTTATTTATTTAAAAAAAAAAAAAAATACATTTTGTTTTTAATTGTCTATTTATTAATTACTTTTAATTATCTTATTGTTTTCATTAACAAGTAGTATATTTTTTATTTTTTGTAGATGTAAGCCAACATTTATACTTTTTTAAAACATTTTCTAATAAAAAACTCATGATAAACCGTTATTTTTAAATTAATAAAAGTTTCATGAAATCATAAAATAAAACTTATATAAATCAAATGTCATGTTTTTCTTTTATATTTTAAAAAGAGTTCATACTTATTTTTATACATGGCATTGTACAGTGGGGCAGAATCAAAATATTTTGGAAATAACCTAGTCATTTATAAACGGCTGGGCCTATTGATCCAAAATTTGACAAGAGCATAACAGAGAAGTATCTGAACTTAAGTTTTAAAGATGGGTACCATACACCCTCCAGGGGTGGCGCTATGTGGCTCAAAGTTGGGAACCTCGCACACGAAAATTATTTTACAGCTTGCCATTTCTTCAGTTTTATTCTGATTTATTTAAAATTATACATGAGGTATTGTCAATACCTACAAAATGGTATCTAAATTTGCAAATAATAATTTAAAATAAATCAGCAGTTTATGTTACTGATTTATGTTATGTTATGGTAACATAAACTGATACAAGCGTGATAAATATGGGAATATTCACATTTAAAAGCACATAGTTTTGAACGTAAAAATGATTTTGAGGTGAATCTTTTTTTGTTTGGTAGCAAATTGCATGATTTATATTCTATATATAAAAAAATTAAATATTACAACAAAATTTTAAAATTTGTTGCTGATATCGAAAAATTATGGTAAAAACGGGCAAGTTTGAGGGAAGGAAAGTATATATATATATAATTTAATTTTATAGCAATTAACACAATGTGCAACTTACTTATCATTCTAGATTTTATAAAGAAATATAATGTGAAAATCCCCGCGTTATATGGGGGAATACCCGCTTTGTAAAAGGGACTGAAATCGCGTAATATGAAATTATTGCTCTCTGATTCTGAAAAAATGCCATTAATTTAAAAGATAAGCAAAATAAAGATTTCCAATATTGATTTACAGCAACAGCAAAAGAAGAAATCGCTGCTTCAGTCTTTAGTTTTACAAAATTCTTTGACAGTAAGAGATTAAAATTATGGCGCCACGTGTAAATCGAAAAAAAAAAATTAATTTAGAAGATCTGCAAAATAAATATTTCCAATATTGATTTACACCAACAGCAAAAGAAGAAACAAATTTTAACTTATTGCTTCAGCAACAACAAAAGTTTTAAAAAAATTGCTTTGCTGACTGCTTTGCAGCAGAAAGAAACACATAGTGAGCTTAAGCAAATGCGTTTCTTTCTCGTTTCTTGGATTTTCTTTTGCTTCGCTTATAAGTTTTTTTATTTGCTGAAAAAGATGTAAGCAAAGCAAAGATTTTAGTGCTGTTGCTATTTTAAACAAGCAATTTAAACCCTTTTTAAAACTAAGTATATAATATATATAAGGGTAGATTAATAAAACTTAAGATTATAGCAACCAAGTCGGAAGCTGAATTTAAAATAACGGTAAATTTAAAATTTCGACTAATTTAGTTGATTTTCTCTCATTGCCTATTGTTTTTTAATTTGTTTTAAGAGAAGTTTTCTTAAGAACTAAATAAGAAAGAACACAAAAAGGGAAATTTGAAAATAGCTTCGTTATTTCTATTTTTATGCACCTAGCAATGCTCCCTACTGTAAATCATATACATACTTATACTATAGTATATGAACCAAAAAAATGGCTGATTTTCACAATTGGTTACGTTAAACAAACGATTTAAATTAATTATAAATAAAAAAAAAGTTTTCGTCAATGTTTTGTACACACCTCAAATCTGTAGCACACCTGCCTCTCCAAATATCACAAATTTTAAAAAATTAACACAGAAAAAATTATCCATAGAAATAATTATCTTTTCTTTACAGAATTTTATATTATTTTAAATTATTATTCGTAACAGCTAAAAATAAGTAATGTGGATCATATATTTTCATTTTTCTTTTACCGTTTCATTATTATCTAAATCATCTTCTATTTTACATTCTCTTTTTAATTTTTGCTGGTCGAACCTGGAAGATATGGTAGCAACACGTATAGCTGCCTTAAAGCCAACTTTGGCCTTCATTTTAGCCAATTTTGTCTTCCAATTTTCATCTCTTGACGGAAGAGCACTAAGCCACTCAACCATTACATCATTTTTTGGATCTACTATTGCTAAGGAAGACATGCAACCATCGACAGTTCCCAAAACAATACAGCGGCCGTCTTTTGTGCTTTTTATTGCTGTCAATTCCGCCTGTAATCGATAATTAGCAATCATTTCGGTGTCGGATGTGCGAAAGACTCGAATGGTTTTGCGGCCACTGTGATAATAGCAAACGTATTCATCGCTTTCAGTAAACATGCAAATGACTGAAAATACACCTTCGGCTACTTTGGGTATAAATGTTTTAACTGTGGTACCCTTCCGCAGCTCTAACATCTCCAAGCCCCCCCTTGAAGGTGCATATATCCCGTATTTTCCATCTTTTGTAATACTACCACCCCATTTTGGAATGGAGCGAACATGTTTTTTTGTTTTAATATCCATAATGCTACCCTTTTCACTACTTATGACTGCTACTTGACTGGCCTTGTGGGGCATGGGCACTAAAGAAATAATTTCCTTAATAAAACACCCTTTTAGAAGTACTTTTGAAATGAACGTTCCATTTGTAGCGCTATAGACGCCAAGACAATCTTTGTTGTTCTTATCTAAAGTGCAAACAATAATGTATGCGGAATCAGCAGATATTACAGCTTGGCGAAAAGGTAGACCGGGGATTATTCGAATGGGGTATTCAAAACGAAATAAAATAGAACCCTCTGTTATGGAGAAATAAATAAATAATGTGAAATTATAAGCACAAAGTAAAATGGGGGCGTACCTGGGACCGTTCTCATTGTTGTGGTAGCTGTAAGACGATTTGCGTCTTCTTCCTTCGACTCTCTTTGATTTATATTTGGACACGAAACAATCAATACTTTATATCCATAGTTCATAAAAGTTATTTGTTGTATTCCGGGTTGCTCATCACGATAGATAACTTGTTCAGAAACTCGATTCCATATAAGAAACTTGCCAGTTTCCGACGAAACTATGTAGCGACCATCGGCAGTTATTTCTGCATGCGTTACAATGGCTCCCAAAGGGCTATCTGCTAATTTAGTTATTAATCTGCCAGTTCGAGTCTCCCAAACTCCTACACAACTTCTCGTAAACGTAACGGCAAAATCCACTTCGGATAAGCTAAAAGTACGGTATAAATATTCAATTTTCAATCCAAAGAAATATAAAATTTTTAACCTAAGATCCAATTACCTGATGTTGTCGATTTGTAATTCATGACGATCAATTACATGTACTTTTTCGAATATATTATTGATGTTCCAAACTTTAACAGAGCGGTCAATCGATGAAGTCACAAGATTGTTCCAATTCCCAATAGTCAACGCCTCGAGTTGTATGATACGACCGAAATGAGCATCCAGTACCTTGACCATTTGAAGCGACTGCAAACACCAAACGTAGAGGTTTTTTCGAACTCCAGCTACGGCATAGTCCAATTTAGAACTGATCATTATAGAGTTTGATTCCAATAATTTGGTGGTTATATTTCTCACTCCATGTGGCAATGCTAAATATATAGATTCATTATTTAATCTATTCCCATCTAGGTCCCCAAAGTCCCAAATGACGAAGCCCTTTCCAGCTGTGCCTAAAAGCATGCGATCTTGGTAATCTAAACGCAATTGTAATAACATTTCCTTTTCGTCGTTCTCGAAGCGTGAAAGCGTTTTTTCGAATTTCCATTCTAGCAACGAGTTGTCTATTGATTCCTCAAATCGGTATACACTAACTTCAAAATTATGCTCGTTCGAACATCCATATATCTTTGTTCGTTTCTTATTCAGAGTTAGTGCACTAAAAAAATATAAAGTTGGTGTGCAAAGTTCACCTCTGTGCGAATCAAAACGCAAACGTGTTTCGTTTATTGAACCTGACCAAAAAATCAGGTTGTATTCGTGTAATTTAGAAAACTCGATGTTAAGAAGTTCCCACCCAATACTATTTTGAGATAATGTAAATATCTCAACAAGATTTCCGCGCATATCGAATTGAGCCCACTTTTGTTTGCAACTTATAAACAGGCTTTGTAAAATGCAAAGACAAGAAAATAAATAATAATAAAAAAATCTTTATCTGTTAAAATACTGTAGACAGCTGATATCAATTACCTTTGATTAAGTAGGTAAATGCTACTTATTGGCCCATCACACTCTTCAAATGGATAATCAATAATAACAAACTCACTGGACAGCATATTTAACAATACCGTTTGATTATTGTTTGAATAAGCGGCGGCCCATTTATTATCAGGGCTTAAAACCAGCTGCTGCATTATGCCTTCGATTCCAGGATTAACATCGCGAGTCAGATCAGACGTTGATAAATCGAATGTTATAAAATGAGTCGATATAGAGACCATGTAGCGCATGTCACTTGTAAGACAAAACGCGAACACTGCAAATTGATGACCTTCAAGGGAATACTAAAATATCCGATAACATTTGGTGGTAATCTTTATCAAAATATTGTGGAAGTGTAAAACCAAAACAATAATTAACCTTTAATGGTCCGCCTGGTGTATGGAGGCAATGGTTGACCGGTATTAGCGCACAGTCCTTGGGACCACTCTGATCACATGCTCTTAACAACATTTTAATGTTAGAATTACCTCCGATTTCTGGTAAGAGTCGTCCGATTAGCTGTGGAGCTAACATATTTGGATACACTGCCAAAATAGCGCCACCTAAGCGCAACGCATCCGCAACTAACATTAACTCTCGTTTTGCTTCTTTATCTTCTATGTTCGACGAAGCATCTTCAAAGTCAGCCAGCACGGATTGTAGTGGACAACTAGAAAGCTTTGCATGCAACCACTCATAATTGAAGAGCACATGCTCAAATAAATCTTTAAAACGTCGAGATCGTACAAAATGGAACGGCAATTCACCAAACTGTTTTCATAATAGTTGTGGAAGAAATAAGAGTGCTATACTCGGCCATGCCGAATCTTATATACCCTTCACCATAGTAATTTTTTTTTTATTTTTTGGTGAAATTTTTTTTAAACATTTTTGTAATTTTTTTTAAATTTCATGAAAATAAAACGAATAAAAACGAACTTAAGCTTGATTATAAAATTTCATTGTATGTAATACATAAACAGTTCGACTAATAATAATTAAAATTTTCAAAATTAAAAATCGGTAGTGGTAGACTTCGTTCTCACCAACTGACGATTGATAATTGAATACAAGTTTTCTCGCATTCCTTTATCTGGGTTTGGTTGGTTAAATATATGATGCTTACAACTAAAAACACTACCCAAAGTAGATTAGATACAAGAGTGCTGATGACGGACGTGGCTGTATAGAAAATGTGCATTCCGCTCGTGCTGGTGTCTAAAAATTAAATTTTCCCAATTTTTCTTTAATATTATCACCAAATTTGTAATTTAATTAATTCTTTCTTAGAGAGAATAAAAACGAACTTCAGCTTGATTATAAAATTTCATTGTTTGTAATACCATGATATAATAATAGAAGGTAATTCCATTCTCTCTCTTCGTCGCCATATTAACGATCTGACGTTTGCGGGAATTATTTCAATTTGTGCTACCATATCACATACTTTGTGAAAACCCATTTTGCGTTTTTTCCTTTATTTGAAATCTTAAAAATTAAAAAACAAAAAAAAAACATTAAGTTTATATGCCTGAATAAACAAACGAAAATTGTTTTTCATACGGTAGTAATAAACTTTTGCAAAAATTCACAAATAAGATTTTTTAATTTCCCTATCTACATATATCTAACAAAAGTGTCTATGTTTCCGTTTTCTTATTAGGTAAAACTTACCAAAGGCACCCCTGGTATGTTCCTTAAAAAAAATATATTTTTTTAGCTTAGATGGGAAGCTAATCTGTCAGGAGAATCAAGAAAAATTGACAATTTCAATATCATAGGAATTTAAAATTAAAAAGTTTGGTTAATTTTATTATGAATGGGGGGCTGCATGCAAGATAACTCTATGCAAAATTGCTTAAAAGCAAAATCGAAAAATAACCCAAGAGATCCGCATGCAGAATTGGGTAATATTTTATATAAAAAGTAACCCCAAAATATTGAGTGCTTTTCGTAATTTTTTAAAATTGTTCAAATGAACAATTATCCAACACGTTTTAATGAAATATGCTGAAACCATATTTGAGCGGTTTTATATTCACCCTTATTCTACTTGGGGACGGCGACATCATCGTCAATTTTGACCGCACATCATTGATGTCAACTTCAATTTGATTATAATTTTGTATTTCCTAATGCTCTTATGACGACGTCGACTGCTTATCGATAACACTGTTCTGTAGAGAAATATTATTTTAAAATAATTTAATGTTTTGGAATGCTTAATAAGAATCTCATTTAAGTTTTTTTCCGTATTGGGTCAAACTTGTTACTTAAATCTTTTCTATTTTAAATTTTGTTGGCACTTCAGTCGTTTTTAAAAACCAAGGCGACGAAATCGCCGTTGGTACAAGAAAAATTCAATATCACATATTATTACAAAATACCAAATAAAATTAAAAAGTTATTGATAAATGTTGATGTCGACAAAGGGAATACCAATTCAATTTAGTGAAAGGTCATCGTATTATTACGACAACGCCAAATGTAATAGGGATGATTATCAAGAAATTCATCAATAAGAGTGTAAATACAACATTTTATGTCCTAAAAACTAGTTAAGTAGTTACGTTGTCTACCTAAAACTACAGAATTGTTAACATTAATGCACTTTTTATATATATATATATATATATTTTTTTTTGCCAAATTTCCAATTTTTTTACGGTAATTATTCATTTGGCGATTGTTAATTTTTGTTTTGTGGCGATTTTTCATAAGGTCAATTAGCTAGCATGTAGCTTAAATAAGATTAATATAATTTTTTTTTTTCAATATAAAAGTGTACCTATGAAAGATTAAGGAAATCATAATCTACAACAAGATTTAAGTTTCATTATAAAACCAAAGTACGTTTTTATTTTATATTATTTATGTAAATTACAGACTTTTTTAAAATAATTTCCAAAATGTTTTTTTTTCGTTTCTACTTGTGGCAACACTATTTTTGCTGTTTACATAAAAACATACTTCAATAATTCCGGCAAACTTCAAACATTTTTGAAATGGAACTACCAAGGTATATTTATCTTACTAGGTAGTGTCGTCCGCCCAGCTGATTTAGTAGTTCGACATGTCAAAAGCTGTATGTGTTCAGAAATTTTATTGTGTAGAAGTGAAAAAGCAATAAAACACATACACGCCTTCTCAATTTTCTTATATGTTTTTTGACATTTCGAACTACAAAGCAACAACAAAATGCCATGTTGTTCTTGTATTGTTGTATTTGTTGTAGGGACGCCACTACCTAGTAAAATAAATATACCTTGGGAACTACCTTGTATTATTATATCATGTGTAATATATAAACAGTTCGACTAATAATAATTAAAATTTTCAAAATATTTTATGAAAATTTTTTGTAAAAATTTATTTGAAAATTTAGTAAATATTTTAGAGAAATTTTTTTTAGAAATTTATTAAAAATTTTTTGTAAAAATTAGGAACTTCCTACACTCTATATTGCGTTAAATGGTCAGACTGCTCCTGGTGACCAGTGGGCACCCTGTGGCTCTATTGGCTAAATCTATGCGTATTGCATTCTATAAAGGCCTTTAATACAAATCAAAGCAGAAAAACCTTACCATTATAAAAATAAACACAAAATCGGCCCTCGCGGGGTGTTATTGATCCCCGAGATCTGTATGCACTCCTTACGATCTACTTGTCGCGGTCTAATATTAAAAAAAAAAAAACAAATAGTATCATTAAAACCGAAAAAAAAACGCAGCCTCCAAAGGTATGATCTGATGTTGCTGAATTACAATCCTAAAATTTTCGAAATTATGCCGTATATTTATTCCTCTAACTCCCACTGGAGCATAGGGCGCTAGATTATGCCTGGCAGGGTTTAAATCTTTTGTATCTCGTCTGGTGCCTTGGAAAACGACATTACTACCCAAACATGGCCAGACGGGCAGACGGACATCGGACACATATACTTTTTGGGGTCGGAAATTAATATTGTAGAAATTACACACGGAATGACCTGTGGTGAAGGGTATAAAAAGATGGCGTTTGGTTTTACCTTTCTCAGATTGTATCTTTTAGAGCTTCCATCTTTACTTGTAAATGCTAACGGTTGTATTGGTACCTTACGGTCAGCAGAACCCTCCTTGTCCGTCAGTCCGAAACGGTGTCTTTGAATTTCAGTAAATTTGAACGGTTTTGGCACTCCTCCGCCCCATATACCCAAGTAGTAATCGGCTATCATAGAATGAAAATACATCGCCATGTTCATGTTCTTAAAATATCGCTCCTTTGCAGTGTCTCTAAACTGTCTATGATACCAGTTCATTACATTGACACCATCAGCCTCGCGTTCGCTGAGGTAATTGGGCAAATCGTTGCGAATACGCGTCCACAGTAAGGGCGGAATACGTCTGACGGGCGGTAAGTGGTATTGATAAACATCGTCTAAAACTTTATCATCCAGTGATATCAAATCCTCAAGTTCACTCTCGGATAGACCCGATTTTGAAGCTGTAATGTAAGCTAACGCATGAAACACCAAAATACGGCCATGTTGCTTTTCAATTCTTTCAAACAACATCATAATTGAGTCCATGACATTGTTTGCCAAGTGGGTTTCCTGTGGGCGCGTGTAACTACGCCACCTACAGATTTCTGCAAACACTAATTTTACAAAAATTGGCAATGAGCATTTGCTAATTGCATTTGCAACTAAACGCCACTGATAGTTATTCAGATCTCTGCAAGCTGTTTTCATCCACATCCTAATGACATTCATCGCTAAATCTTCACCCAAAGCAGTTACTTCGATAAAATTCTCCTCCACATCTATCATTTTTCGCAAGACATGATACTCCTGAGACACAACCGGATTGCTTTCTTCTTTTGCACAAGAAATTATTATCTAACGCAACTCATGGGTTAATGATTTTGTATATGTATTTGTAATTTGTATTGTAGAGAAAAAAAAGTAAACAATACAAGTAAAATAGTATCCTTGAAATACCATGACCTAAATAGCGTTTGAACACGCACCGCACCGCCTCACCAATAAAACAAAGAATGATTTCAGATTGTTAGTCACTTGACTTGTGTCTATGCAATTTGGAAAAACTTTCACTTTTTCTTTTCATGTGGATTTTTTTTTGTTAAAAATTGTGAGATGGAGAGGCAGTTTTGGGGTTCATATTTTAACGGATGTAGACTTACCTTGCAGTGTACTGGCAACCGGGTAGGAATCCAGGAAACGCTATTTGAATCTTGTGTACCGGTAAGTTGATCAACAGAGTCAAGGTAGAGCGTCAAAGGTTGGTTTTCGTTAGCATAAGTTAGTAATTGCTTAAAGTGTGCGGTTAAGGGAACCAAGTCATCAGGAATACATTCAAAAGGTAACATGTAATTGTATGAAATCTATAACACACATAACAGAAACGACAAATTAATCTTTTTCCTAACACCTTAGCGGACACTGCATATGCAGCCGACACCCACCCACCTGCTGGCAAATCGAAATTAGAGTAGGTGTTAATGCACTCGAGTCTGGTGTAGTTCCCAAAAATCGTATAATATTTATTGGTCTTTTATCTGGAAACCATTCTGTTGCAACTAATGAGGCACTTTTAGCTAACAGAGATGTTTTGCCACAACCTCCTTCGCCATAAAGAACAAGTGGTTTATCTGAATCCCCCAGCATATGACGCTTGATGTGTTCTAGACTTACTTCCCGTCCATAAAATACCTTCACAGAATTATTGCAAGCGTGCAAATGCTGCAGGATTTCAGTGACTATCTGTCCCTGTGCACTGGAATCTTCTTTGCGCATAGCTCTATCAACTAGCTTGATAATATTTTTGTAAAAGTGCGATATAAAATGGTTAAGATACTCTTCATGTGTTTCAATGTCAAGACCTTCTCGCCCAATCCACTCCACAGTGTATTTTTGTGAATTACTCGACTCAATTTTGGCGGGCAACCGATTGTCTCGAAGATCGGCCAGAAGTTTTGCTGATTCCGTATCTAAACTCCGGTTTATAATGTCGACAAAAAGGGAGGCCTTTTTAAGATTTTGGAGATTGATATTGTTAATATAGCGCACATATGAAAGACAATGGTTTTTGGTGTTTTTCACATCTAAAATTCCATTTATGACTTCACGTTCAGTAACTAACGAAAACATAAAAATATCCGAAAATTCAACAAAGTTATGTTATTTTTAACTTCGGCGTAATGCTGAAATATGGTCGGTCGCATTTTACCTGACATGAAATAGTTGTGCACTGCATCCTTATCCATTTTACCACTAGCTCCAAGTGAAGCGGCCGCCTTTCGTAACAATTTCTGCATTTTTCCTAACGTATCCCACCAAACGGCTTGATCTTCAGCCTGCAACTTGGGCACTCGTTTATTATTAAAATTAATTAATATAGACGAAATTGGCTGCAGTACAGAAACTGGAGGAACGGCATTGCTGTCCTTTTTGTACCATAAATCCAATAAGTTTCGATCCACACCCATTGAAGTTAATTCTTCGCAAATCGTTTGTAACTCGGATGAAACAATATATGTAGGAATCGGTCGATATCCATATTTCTGACCCAAAAATACCACAAAGTTTGGACCCATCGACAATCTCTGGCAATTTTTTATCTCTCTCATGCAGAGCTCTGTAGTCATGTGATCGTCTGTAGCCTCATCTCGCACTCCCCAACGCATATCTACCACCTGCACATTTGCGAAGTTTCCGTTAGCTTTAAAATATTCCAAAAACATTAACATTATGTAAGATTTATTTATACCTGGAACTCTAAACCATGCTTTTCGCGGCAATAGTCCTTAATGCGCGGATAGCATTTTGCCATTAGCGAATTTCGCTCCATTGTTGTATCTAAGCCATTTTACGTACGTTCGAGTAAATTTTTTAAGCAGGAATATTTTTTTGATTTTTAATTAAATTCGTATTTAAAAAATACTTCAAGTGCTTGCTTGCGCTTACCAGTAAAAGTCGAACTTGTAAAAATGCGAACAATTTTAGAACTAACAGGAGGCAGCGACTCTAAAGATCCAGCAAATATCAAGTCTATTGTTCGATCATCCATTGTATCTGGTGAACTTTTATTCGATTAAGGGATTTAATTTAATTGATGATGTTTTATTATTTTGTACGTTTTAATAGAAAACAACGGACCTTTTTCAATGAGTTTCATTGCAAATTTAACTGAATCTGAAAGTGGCATACAAAAAACCAAAAGTCTTGGTGGTGTTTGTTTGATCGATATTGTGGCAATCAAATTACCAAAACACGAATTAAATATAGAGTAGAGACAATATCTAGTAGAAAATACCTGCAAGATTCATTTGCACTTAATTGTATATTTTACATATCCTGTAACACGCATACATATGTACATAAATTCATACATATGTACATATGTATGTATGTGTATGTTTCTGTATATTCATACATACCCAGTGGTAAACTATAAGGCATGCTTAGACCTTTTCTCGGCCTTCTAAAAGGCATTCTTTGGAAGGTCTTTTAGGAGGCCTTGGCTCTTTCTTCTAAAAGATCCAGTAAACATTCCTACTTCGCTTCTCTTAGTAGGGAAGTAGGAATGTGTACGCATTTTGTATGGCAAAAACATAATTTTATATTTTTAGATTTCTCATTTATAAAACACAAAAGTTCATTGAAATGCCTTTCGATAGACTGATTGGTAGTGTGCTATTCTATCAGCCTGGAAGCTGACGGTTCGAGTCCCAAAAAATGTTAATATTTAATTTAAAAATAATTAAAAGTGCTTAATAAAATTAGAACAAAAACAAAAATCTTGCCCCAGAACATTTTATTTTAGTTTTTGCTACGAAAAGCCTTCTAAGGGTATTGAATTAAAGGCTTTCCAGCAGATAACTTTCGGAAGACCTTCTGGAACGAGATTGGAAGGCCAGCTCCGTAATGATATGAGAATAGAATGCGAACGAAAGACCTTGTGCCTCTAAAAGAAGGAGTAAAGAGGCCTTCTAGAAGGCCTTCATACTCCTTCTTTTTACCACTGGGTACTCCCACATACATGCTCGTACATGTTTATTACGTACAGTTGAGAGTAAAAAAAATTTAAGATGAAATGCTATCTTATAACGGTATCCGAAAAATAATAAGTAACAACAATCTTTTTTCTATTTAAAACAATAAGTTCAAAAAACTAGAGACGACCATACGAAATACAATGAATTACAGAATGCAAAATCCATATTCGTACACTCTTAGAAAATGCACTATTTCCTTAATATCGTAAATCGTTTTAAAAATAAATTAAAACATGTGCAAACATTTATGCGAAAGAGCATTAATGGAATGAGCTAACACATTGTCTATCACATATCGCAACCTAAATACAAAAGGGTCACAACTCAAAATACTATAATTTTCAGGAGAGACAAAAAACTGTTTTTATGCAACACACTTAACATAAAAATAGACATAACTGTATTTTTACAGGTAAAGGAGATAGTGATGTGAAAGAAATTTTTGCAGTAGTTAGAGATATGTACTCTGAATTAATTTATGAAAAAAGTCAGTTTTTGGAAAATTTTGATTTGTGACCCTTTTGTATTTAGGGTGCGATTTGAATAATACGGATAGTCTTTGGGTTTCATCCATCATGTACATATGTAATGTATGCTAAAATAACAGTTACACTCATTCATGTCTGATCGTAGGCATATTTTTGACAAGTTGAGTTGTAATTGATAATACCAAATTGTAAAATTACAACTGAAGTAGAGTTGAGTTGTAAACCGTAATAGGGGCCGAAATCTTATTTATGAGAAATATCATAAATGTTGTTTTTTGAACGCTCATAAATGAAAACTTCTGAACCATGGTTTTCTCTATATTAAAAGAATAAATGGCGAAAAGTGTGGATGAATTGAATTTTTTTTTTTTTTTAACAGACTCAATTAAAGATGAAATAATAAGTGTTGCATTTTTTCCCCACAGCTGTATATATTCAATTAAACATTATTTACTTCCTTAATGTTCATTGAATGTTTGGAATTGAAATAACTAAATGCAGCAACAAGTAGGCAGCTTGATTGTCGGAGGGTACTAATGTGCCTAATACTCTACCAATAAAATTACAATTTGACATGTGTGTTGCGTGATTCCTCTTCTCTAACAGACGTATTTAACCCCTTCCGGTAAAATAACGAATACAGCTCACAAATACAAACTATACTCGTCGTGCTATACTCGGGACTAGGAGCTTTAAATTAGACAAACCAAAGAAATTTCTACAAAAACTTGCACTACCGGATTATAAGACTTAGGAGAAAGCCACAAGATGAGCAAATTTTAATAACTATGAAAAGATTCAAGTTTTCTTTATAAATTTCAAAGTAATTTTATGCACAATTTTAAATGAGTAAATCATACCGCAAGTGGTTAATACAAAACATAAATATTGTTTGCTGAACTTGTCTGAATAAACGTACATTCTTTCTTATGTGTATACTACGAGTAAATGTCCTGTCAACGTTTAAGGCATTTTGAAAATTTCTTTGCAAACAAGTTCAATGTCAAGTAAAAAATAAGTTGAAATCAATTAAATTCTCCAACATCGAACACATTTTATTATGTAAGTTGAAAAGGTCACAGGAAACTAATCAGTTTTTTATCAACATCTAACTACAAAAACATTTCAAAGTCTATGAATAAATAAAAAAAGAAATAATAAAAATTAAATTTATTTTAATTTGTGCGAAATATGAGTCTCATCACAGGATTGTGAAAGGTCATAGGTTAGATTTTTTTTATAAAATTTATTTATAGAAAATACCGTTAATGAATTACAATAACAACTTTCGGATGGTAAGGATGGGACTAGGCCTTCTAATATTCCATATATGTATATATGCATTTTCTAAAATTAATAACAATCTTTTTCGTTTATTCTTTAATATTGTATTTGTGTTTATATCGTGCAATTTTTATTGCAGCAATTTGTATGGATGCATACATTTGTTTATATTTTGAACTTCAAAATTAAAACTACGAATGAGAGAACAAAACGAATTTCAAGAGTACATGCATGTGTGTACCCTTTTTAATTCCTCTCCCCCTCTCGCCTACTAATGAAGAATTGCAGCGACAAAAGTTGCATAATGTAATACGGGATAAACGTATTTTTTGAGTGATTGATTTAGATCGTTCGATTTCGAAATGCCCATTTTGTTTACAATTTATTTTCTTTAATTGATTTTTATCTTGTTGTTCTTCTTCGTCTTGCATAAATAAGCAACAACAAAAGCAAACAATATTACAAGTCTTTCCATATCTCTCAAAAATAAATTCAGACATCGATATATTCTCTACTATAATGAGCAAAACTTATTCTCGTCCACATATTGAAATTTTTATTTTACAAGTCATGAGCTTGTATGGGAGAGAGGAAAGACGAATTGCAGCGGTTACGATGGCTCATGTTCCCGTCCATACATTTAAACCTTTGTTTTTCAAAACATGATTTTCTAGGGGATAGAGGAAAGACGAATTGCAGCGGTTACGACTAGAAAGTTGTCTCAGAGTTTCATGTACATGAGACAAGAATAGAAATTCTTGTTGTTAGCCCTTTTCAACTTGATGACGACTGTATAAAAGTAGACAGTCGTCAGGAACAAAAATGTCCAAAGTGTGGACATGAATGCAACTTCAAAAGAGAATTTTTCTGAAACAAAAACACGTGTGTATGGGGACTTAGCAACTGTTAGCGAAACGTATTTTCTCAAAACATTTTTATTTTGTTCTCAATTTATTTTCTACCTGTGAGCTTTTAAATGAATGTATAGTTCGTGTTTACAACCAAAAACAATACAAAACTAAATAATACAATCGATTTCATTGCATCTGTCTTGGTTTACTGACTGAAACAAAACGAGAGCAAACGTTTCCTTTTTTTCGGAATAAAAGATTAAATAACAAAACTCGGTATTTTTTTTTTTTTTTTTTTGTTAAAATGTTTATTTTTCTTTATTATTATGTTAGAATAATTATTTATTACTGAGGTTTTAGCTATTTTTATTTTAGTTGTTTAATTTTGTATAATGTTTGCAATTTAAGTATAAAATTTTTAATGACAGTAATTTTTTCGATATTATAAAAAAGGTCAAATCAAAAAATATTTATTTATTGGAACATTAGGATTTTCACGATATAGGATGAGTGGTTGGTTAAAGTGTTATTGTTTTAAATGATTTAAATAATATTTTCCTATAATTTCATTTCATTTATTTTATGTTATAGTTGCTGTTTGTTTGTTTGTATGCATGTTGTATGATGGTGTATAATTTTTTATTAAAAAAATTAATCATAACTATTTCAATGCATTTATTTATTTATATGAATAGATCAATAATAACAAAAATAAATAAATTTAATTTTAAATTTGTATTTTTATATTTATGTTTTTAAATTAATTTACTTTATTTTTTAAATTATTTGCTGATTTGCTTTCATTTGTAACCATATATGTAAGTATTTCAATAATTTGTTTCTTAAATAATTTGTTATTAATGAAAATAATAGAGAAATAAACTGAATTGTTTTAATATTAAAGAAAAGGAAAACTATACATATGTATAATGGTAAAAAACAAGATAAATTAAAATATTACATAATAAAAACAATTAACTAAAAAATAATAATAAATTAAAATATATTAACTTTTATAATAAAGAACATTTGTATGTAGGCATGTAAATATCTACGAATTCAATACCTTTTGTCTATTTTTTGTTTTGTTTTATCTTTAATGCCTTTTTTATCAATTCAATATGATAAATCGTAAGCAAACAATTCGAAGATGAAATGTGTTATAAAAATAATTTACTTTATTTCCGTATATATTCATCTAAGTTCTATTAAAAAATTAATCTTAGGTGGTGTTTTTTTCTTTTTTTCTATTTTTCTATAATAGTTTTTTATATTTCTTGTTTTAAGAAATGTGTTGGCTGCACTTGTTTAACAAAAGGGTACTAAATGAAAATTACTTCATTACCGCTAATGTAATAAACATTACTTTAACGAAAGAGTAGATAAAGCGATGACAGGAAGATTTTTACAGTAGTTAATAGAGATTAATACACACTACATGATACTATTTTGAGTCAACACTCTTCTGTTAAACAGGTGCGATCGATGTATCTTTTATATATTTTTTCATTTAGTTTTGTAGCAAATGGAAACACGTGTTGATTTTTAGTATCTTTAATAATCCTTGCGTTCAGTTTAAATAAAACTTGTTTAAACATGTGCCATTTTTTTCTTTCTTTTAAATGAAATTACAACCAATTAGTTTATGTACTTGGATTTATATTCCTTCATAGTGGACTTAAGAAACATCATTGTGATTTAATATATTCTTGCTGAAAGTTGTTAATACAGAGTGTTTGGGGCCATCATCGTTTGATTTTTTGGCAGACAGTGCTAATTTGTATAAATGTGACGAGGAGGGTGAGGTCAATGTGACTCTAAAAGAAGAAAATGCTGAATTTTTTTTTTTTTTTTGATATTCATAACAAACATTTGAGAAACAGATGGCGAAAACTAAGCAAGACATTTTTGTTAGTTTATTAAAAAGGCAGACAAAAAGTAGGAATATTAATAGCCGAATGTTATTTTCAAGAAGTTGCCGAAAAAATATAAGCAAAGCCTTTCATCGCAGCTAAACAGGGTTTCTTTTTATTATTCAATGACCTCCAAGTGCTGGCAACTTGCTGATTTAAAAAAATTCCAAATCAAGTTGCCCAACACCTACCTGGGACTATTATCGGCTTTTTCGCGGACTAGGGTTGTAGTGGTACTGACTGGTCCACCATTTAACTTCTGTAGAGATGATTTTCGTACTTGTATAGGTTTAAGGCGATCTTCCAGGTCGCTTAGAGAACCATCTGAAGTGTGCGAATCCTCGCTAAAATATATTTAAGCTGTGTTTTATTTAACAAATTTATTATGAATCGTTTAACATTTTACCTGTCTGTCAAATCGTCGTCGCCCTCTTCCATTGCTTGTTGCAAATCAGCAATACGTTGTAAAGCTAATCGTAAATCATTCTTTAGAGCAGATGACTCTGATTCCACTTGCTCAATTTTCTTCTCTAGATCCTTACGTTTTGTTACAGATTCCTGTTCTCTACCTGACACGATATGGAATTCTTCTCGCAATTCCCTTAAGCTTTTTTGAGACTTTTTCAAAGCGTCTTGAGCTTGCAATTCCCGAACTTTTGCTTGCGTAACTTCATTTTGTAACCGTTCTAGGGATTCTTTATGGCGATTAACTTGAACTTCCAAACGGGCTCTAGTAGCCTGCTCTAATTCTAAACGCGATTCTAATTCTTTGGTACGTAGTTCCAAACTATAAACGAAACAGAAAGAAGTCATTTCCAATTAAATAGCCTAAAAATTAATTCAAGTTTTTACTTACCGTTTCGACATCATAGCTGCGGAGGGGTCAGTCAAATTTTCAATATTTTCGAGCCTGTGTTGTAACTCCGTTATCTGTTCTTTAAGATTGTTACGTTCTGCTTCCAATTCCGATAATTTGAATTCATATTCAGAAGCTGCAATTTGTTCGGCGTTAAGCTGTTTGACTGTCGCACTATACTTTTTCATTAGTTCGGCCATTTCTTCTTCATTTTCTTCTATTTGGGCTTGCAGTTCAGTACGATCACGTTGGGCGGTGTTTGCCCGATCCTCAGCTTCGTTGCGTGCTCGGTTAGACTCTTCATACATTGCTTGTACTTCTGCTAATTCTGCTTCGGCAGCTTGACGAGCCTTCATGGATAACGTGCGTGCTGACTCAGCGTCCTCAAGTTGGTTACGCAGCTGACGTATCAATGCCTTGCCAGGTGTGTCTGCCTTCAGTCGTTCCAATTGAGCGTGGGCATCTTTAAGAAGTGCTTTGTATTTACGCAAGTCCCGACGCATTTTTTGATTAGCTGCTTCTTCAGCTTGACGATCAATGCGATCTTGGTCTTCCATTGAAGAAACCCGACGTTCTAATTCATGCTTTTCTCGCAGTAGTAGAGTCCTTTCCTCGTGTTCGGTTTCGAGTTGGCACTCAAGGGCTATAATATAACATAACACCTCTTTTAAATATCGTTCCATAGTGCATAGTTAACATAAAACTCACCTTTGATTTTCTTATATGCACTACCACGAGCTTCTTCCAGTTCTTCGTCCCTTTGCTGGGCCTCTCTTCGCGCTTCCTTGCGCATTGTTTCCAATGCCATCTCCAAACGCAATTTAGCTTGCTCCAACAATTGAACTTGACCTGCCATTTCATCCAATTCCTCCTCCTGTTCTTTGACTCTTCTATCAAGTTCATTCTTGGACCGTCTTAACTGTGCAATCTCTTCTTCCGTTCCTCCGCCAAATGTCATTTCCTCTAACTCTCGCTGTAACGATGCCAACTTCTCTTCCTTGAGATCAAGCTCAAGACGAGTGTCCTGAAAAAATAAGAACAATTCAATATTAGTTGTTCTATAATGCTGTGTTTACATAAAAGAGCCTATTAGAGTGTAGTCGAAGAACAACTACGACGACCCTAATTAGGCGATTTTTAATTCACTGAAAGTTTGTTCTAAAAAAATGTTCCTATAATTTTTTTATAAATAAAAAAAAAAATCTTTATATTTTACTCCTAAAACTAAATCGCTGCAAGATCTGAAATGTTTACATCTTAGATAATTCTTGAAATACTTGAAAACATGTGTATTTATGTACATGTTGATCAATTTAGGCACTCGTAATTCAAAAATCTTAATATTAATCATGAATTTGACCCTTTGCATTAAACACATAGATGACAGCGGCTACACGACTAGAACTGCCGTCGATTACAATTGTCGCCGTGTAGACAGATAATTAATTATATTGAAGAGTAGTTGTGCCCGCCACTTCGTCAGCGATTTTGTTCGATTTTGCTTTGAAAGAAATCCACACCAAAGACCCTTACATTTTTAGTTCCGCCTTTGAGTATGCTGCATATCAGTTTAAGTATTTTTTACTTTATAAAAAATAAAATATGCATATCCTGTTAGTTCAACTGTGTACTTTCACTGCTTTTTCTCCACTTTCTCTTTTCAATAAGATATTTTTGCGGAAAAAAATGTATCCTATATTGGGATCAGGATACTTAGCTATCTTCTCACAAAATTTTGTTAAAATCCATCCAGTAGTTTTTAAGTGATCCGAACGTAAAAGAAAAGCAGACATACATAAAGACAGACAGATGGAAATGAGTTACTATTTCATTATATATATGTATAGACGACAGACAGCTATATCAAAATTATGACATTGTTGTAGAAATACATTTGTATGTATGTACATATCGCACTTTATCAACAAGAGGGTATTAACTCAAAAATTTTAAAATTTCACTTCTTGCGAGAAATCAACCCACTTTTAATGCCAATAATTGCCAAAAATTTTAATGAAAAACTGTCTAAATATATTATTAAATGGAATTTGCTTACTATAATATGTATTTTTAAATTATCTGAAAATGTAATCACAAACAGTTTTTTACCTCTACTGAAAATTTTAAAATTTTGAGTTAATACCATAGATAACACATAGATAGTCAACTGAAACGTCAAAAACCTAAGTCTC
Source organism: Phasia obesa (assembly GCA_949628195.1). NCBI lineage: Eukaryota > Metazoa > Arthropoda > Insecta > Diptera > Tachinidae > Phasia > Phasia obesa. Next base: position 216,306,760 of record OX451215.1, read on the forward strand.
TTGTCAAAAAACCTAAGTATAAGAATGTATTCAAGGCGAATTTAAACAGGTGATTGCACGGGCGAACATTCTCATCATCTGTTTAATTTAGAAATGTCAAAAAACTCAATAAAAACCAAAATTATTTTGAAATTAAATTTAAAAATTTTTTAATTGTTTATTGTGTGGAAGTTTAAATAAAAATAGAAACAATTTAAAACAAAATTAAGTAAGTGCTACAACAATATACATAAGCGGAGTTCGGTGTTTCATGCAAACGGTATTGCAAAAGTTCAAGTGTAAAAAATAATAGCTTGTTTGTTTAATCCATCAACCAAATTCAAAATTTTTTTTTGAAATTGAAAAAAGCTATGATATAACGCATTTGCTTTTTCTCAAAGATGGTGCCAATAGAGATACCTATGTGCAATTTGAAGATTTAAAATAACTTCCTTGGTATGTTAATTATTGCAGCCCGAAGAATTTTTATTATTTTTGTTTACGTATTTTTTTTTGTTTCTACGAATGTTTTTGACAAGTGGCATAGATTTTGTAAAAACAAATTGCCTGTTGTTGTTTTTATTGTTGTACTTGTTGTAGCCCTGCAATCACCTGTATATATTCGCTTGAATGTATTGGTAGGCAAAATTGTATAAGTGTTGGTTAAAAAAAAAATTCCCCACAGCACCTAAACTGCATAGTTGTATAAAATATTTCGTATAAACAGAATATTTTTTTACATTTAATTTTAGATGTTAAAATTAAATAATTCTTTTGCTTTTTAATAAAAATATGAATTTTGTATTTTTCTAATATATTACATAGAATGAAATTTTATAATAATCAAGCTTAAGTTCGTTTTTATTCTCTCTAAGAAAGATATAATTAAATTACAAATTAGGTGATAATATTAAAGAAAAATTGGGAAAATTTAATTTTTAGACACCAGCACGAGTGGAATGCACATTTTCTAGACAGCCACGTCCGTCATCAGCACTACTTGTATCTAATCTACTTAGGGTAGTGTTTTAGTTGTAAGCATCATCTATTTAACCAACCAAACCCAGATAAAGGAATACGAGAAAACTTGTATTCAATAATCAATCGTCAGTTGGTGAGAACGAAGTCTACCACTACCTTAAGCTTCCCTCTTGTTGAATATTTTTTTTAAATTTAGATACAAGTAGTGCTGACGGACGTGGCTGTCTAGAAAATGTGCATTCCACTCGTGCTGGTGTCTAAAAATTAAATTTTCCCAATTTTTCTTTAATATTATCACCTAATTTGTAATTTAATTAATTCTTTCTTAGAGAGAATAAAAACGAACTTAAGCTTGATTATAAAATTTCATTCTATGTAATACATAAACAGTTCGACTAATATTAATTAAAATTTTCATAATTAATAATTTTTCTAATATATTTATGTGCGAAAAACGTTAGATTGAATGCAAATTTTAAATATTTATTATATTGTTTTGAAAATTTTCATCCCCTAAAAGACAAAAAAATACAATGCTGTGTAGAAATAAATTTCACCAAACAAATGTCAACAAAATTAAATTTATTTTGTAATAAAAAATTTTAAATTGTTAAATAATTTTTTGTGTAAAGTGCAATGGAATAACGCGTAATAGTGCCTAAATGGGAATAAAAATCTAACTCCCCTAAGTGTGTTGAATTCACACCGTACCCATATGTGTGAAGACATTTGTAGTTTTTGACATTTGGAGCGTTGGCCATCTATGTGGTTAATACCATAGATAACACATAGATGGCCAACTCTCCAAATGTCAAAACGCGGCTACAAATGTCTTCACACATATGGGTACGGTGTGAATTCAACACATTTAGGGGAGTAAAATTTTTATTCATATTTAGGCACTATTTCGCGTTATTCCATTGCACTTTACAAATATTTAAACAAATTTTAAATTTTTTCACAAAAAATTATTTAACAATTTTATGTATTTTAAATTTTTTAATACAAAATAAATTGAATTTTGTTGACATTACTTTGGTGAAATTTATTTCTACACAGAATTGTACTTTTTTTTTTGTCTTTTAGGGTATGAAAATTTTTAAATCAATATAATAAATATTTAAAACTAGCATTCAATTTAACGTTTTTCGCACATAAATATATTAGAAAAATACAAAATTCATATTTTTATTAAAAAGCAAAAGAATTATTTATTTTTAACATCTAAAATTGAATGTAAAAAAATAATCTGTTTTTACAAAATATTTTATACAACTATGTGCAGTTTAGGTGCTGTGGGGAATATTTTTTAAATACCAACACTTATACAACTTTGCCTACCAATACATTCTTAGACTTAGGTTTTTTGACAAGAGACTTAGGTTTTTGACGTTTCAGTTGACTATCTATGTGTTATCTATGGTTAATACCCTCTTGTTGATTAAAAGCGATATGTATCTACTTTTATAATAATAAATTTATTTAAATAAGTTTTTCAAAACATGTCAAAACTATTATGTAAACATGTATGTAAGAAAGGCGAATCTATTTTACTAGGTGGCAGCATGGCGAAGTTAATTATTTTTTGCTTTACTTTTTTTGTTTATTTTTTGTAAATTAAAAAAAAAATACAAAATACTACCGGATATTTTAATTAGTGCTTTTGGCGTCTATCGTACATTTAACCAACAAAAAATGCATGTGGGTTTTTTTTTGGTGTTATATTTGTTGTCGCGGCGATGCCACCTTATATAAATTCGCCTTGTATGTAAGTATATTTCCTCAAAATCTGTTGATTGTAAATCAATGTGTAATTTTAATTTTGTGACATTTTTTTTTTTTTGTTGAATAAAATACCCTAAGTTGGCTACAGCCACAGCGGTGGCCGTATAGCCAAGTAGCTTTGATGGCGTCATCAAGTAATCGCTTTCCTATAAAAGTAGTTTTGGAAATTTCGTAGTCTCTACTATGGAAGTTACTAAACAGATCTATTATAATTTTGGCTCAACAAACAAAGTGGTTAAAAAATGTTAAAAATGTGAAATGTTTTATTGAAAAAAGTTAAACTTATGTTGGTTTGTGTTTCTTACCACTTGTTCAAATTAAAAATGGAATTTCACAACTAACGTTTGAATCTATTTTTCAATGCTGTACAAAAATGCTCACATGACTCAGGTAAATTAGTAGAAATTAGTAATTATTTACGTTTAACAAGATATGCACAGGATATGCACATTTACAGAACACACATAAACATTGTCAAACCAATCTTAATTCATTTGAATGTTGCCACAATTCCTTCAGAAAAAAATTTGTAAAAAAATAACAAAACAGTTGCTGTTGCTTAGCAATTTAAAAATTTTCCACCACTTTTGGAATACATATGTATGTATGTATGCATATTGGGCTGTGAGTGATCAGGGTGGCCAACACTAGATTGTAGTTCGCCAAAACCAAATATTGTAGAAGCGAAGATAGAGCTCGACATACCATAGAACCTTAATATTGCTTCCGCAATTATATAAAATCTGGAATCTTGCTTTTATTTAGTTTAGTTGTGTTGAGTTGAGTAAATAAAGATTGTATGTACATAATACAACAAAGCTGTTCCTTTAGAAAGTAGCATTTTTAGGGTACCGTTCCGAAGGGTAAAAAGGTAACCCTATTGTTTTCGCTAAAATGTCTGTCTGTTAGCGCCTTCTATCTCTGGAACCGTAATAGGTAGACTTGAAATTTTCACAGAAGGTGTATAACTGTGGCCTCTATAGCAAAAAATACTAAAACCTAGAATTGTTACTCGTAGGGTAGACCAAATGGCCAATGATGCAATGGAACAGTTAAAAGACGATTTTGAAATGAATATTTGAATATTACTTCTCCTTAAAAATTATTTATAGCAACAAAAAAAAAAATAAACAACCTTTTATGTATGTATGTACGCCAAGAAAATTTTGGAATATTAAGAAAAATTCACACAACTTAGTAACTTTTACGAGATATTGCATCGTAGACATACATAAAAAAGATATTAAATAAGCCAAAGCAGCAACTCTTGACAGTGAAAAAGAAACGTACATATTATGTCTGTACATATACATATGTATGTATAATGAACTCTTATTAAAGACCCCAGCAAACAAAAAGATAAAAACAATATTTGGTACTTAACTTTAATAATTTAATTAAAATATGTTTAAAGATATTTAAGAATTACATTTTTCCAAACTAATATAAAATTAAAATTTTTAAATATAGTTACATATGTATATTATGCTTAAACTTGCAGTCAAATAAATAAAAAAGAAAAACGATATTTAAATACTAAAATAAATTAGGTATAACCTAAGTACGAAAATTTAGATTTTTTTATTCAATAACACCCTATACTCGGTTTGGCGAAATTGGTGACAAAATTTTATTAATGGGCCTCAAAAGATTCTGATAATCAGTGGGCTCTTAAAAAAATGTGTCACCAGTTTTTGTCTAATATCTCATTCAATAGGTGATACCGCTTAACTTTGTTTGAGAATAATGTTGCTGAGGATTTGGTAAATAAATGCTATTAACATTTTATGCCAAAAAATAATTTATTCCTGTAGTCTTATTTAAAATATATTTATTGTTATTTTTTTTAATATAACTAACAAGGACTCCTAAATTTTCACTAAAAATATATGGGTCAATTGTAGCTACTGTAAAAATTAACAACTTTTGAGAACATACCATTACAATCTGAACTTGTCTATTAGATTTTAGAACAAAGTTTTTCAAATTTTGTTTTATTCTATTACTATTCAAAAATAAAAAGCAACAAGCAAAACTTTTCGAAATCGTTTTATAAAAAAATACAAGCTTTTTATTGTTTTGTACATTAAATGAACGAAAACAAATACATTTTGAATGACAGAGAAGGTGCGCAAATAAAACAATTGGGTTTTTACTCATCTGCATGCTTTTATACATATGTATATATGTATGTATATGCCATTGTAATCGTACAATTGCGAACAAAACAAAAGAAACGTATGTATGTTTGCAGTAATTGGTTGATTTAGTTCGTTTGATTTTCGAAGGCTGATTTTGTTTTCTTGTAATGGGTGATTTTTTTGAGGTTAGGATTTTCATGCATTAGTATTTGATAGATCACGTGAGATTTCAGACATGGTGCCAAAGAGAAAGATGCTCAGTATGCTTTGACATTTCATCATGAATAGACTTACTAACGAGCAACGCTTGCAAATCATTGAATTTTATTACCAAAATCAGTGTTCGGTTCGAAATGTTCAAATGTGACAAATTTTGTTCAGCGATGAGGCTCATTTCTGGTTGAATGGCTACGTAAATAAGCAAAATTGCCGCATTTGGAGTGAAGAGCAACCAGAAGCCGTTCAAGAACTGCCCATGCATCCCGAAAAATGCACTGTTTGGTGTGGTTTGTACGCTGGTGGAATCATTGGACCGTATTTTTTCAAAGATGCTGTTGGACGCAACGTTACGGTGAATGGCGATCGCTATCGTTCGATGCTAACAAACTTTTTGTTGCCAAAAATGGAACAACTGAACTTGGTTGACATGTGGTTTCAACAAGATGGCGCTACATGCCACACAGCTCGCGATTCTATGGCCATTTTGAGGGAAAACTTCGGAGAACAATTCATCTCAAGAAATGGACCGGTAAGTTGGCCACCAAGATCATGCGATTTGACGCCTTTAGACTATTTTTTGTGGGGCTACGTCAAGTCTAAAGTCTACAGAAATAAGCCAGCAACTATTCCAGCTTTGGAAGACAACATTTCCGAAGAAATTCGGGCTATTCCGGCCGAAATGCTCGAAAAAGTTGCCCAAAATTGGACTTTCCGAATGGACCACCTAAGACGCAGCCGCGGTCAACATTTAAATGAAATTATCTTCAAAAAGTAAATGTCATGGACCAATCTAACGTTTCAAATAAAGAACCGATGAGATTTTGCAAATTTTATGCGTTTTTTTTTAAAAAAAAGTTCTCAAGCTCTTAAAAAATCACTCGTTAGTACAAAGAAGGAACAATAAAAATAAAATATCTAACAAGATGTCTTTCAATATCTCTAAAAAAACAAAAGTTTTATACCGTTTTAATACATCCCTACCACCATGACCAAATCATTTTGCAAACGTTTGCAAAAGGGTTTTTCTCAAAATATTTTTATTCGTTACGTTTTAATTTCTACCTGGCTACGTTAAAATGAATGTACAGCTTTTGTTTACGATAAAAAAAAGAATACAAATTAAATGGCACAATTGTTCTCATTGTTTATGTATATTATTTTTGTTTTACTCACTGCAAAGAACGTTTCGTTTGTTTATTTTAGTTCACATGAAATTCAATATTATAGACCATCATTTAAGATTTCATAATTAATAAAAAAATACATTTATCAATTTCTCAAATATGTATGTATGTATATGTATGTATGTATATTCTAAAATTGTTTTCAATTTAATTTTGAAATGTTGCGTGTTCGTTGGGTAAATGCATGTAAATGTATATGAAGAAGCGTACATTATTAAAATGTTGTAAAAAAAAGAGAAACATCAGCTCATACTTGCATCAGCGTAGCACATGTTGTAAAACGTAGACTCATGTTAAGATGGATCGGGATGGGCAACAATGCCAGCTTTAATAAACTCGATCTTAATTATTTTTAAAATGAACTCACAAACACAACTTTAAGATAGATAAATATGTACACACATACTGGATTATTCTTTTCAAATAGCTGTTCTTAATAAAGTTTGTTAAATATCTAGTTGTGAATTTTGTATCAACATAAATTGAATAAATATTTTCACTACACAACGCCAGCTTCTTATAAAACTATTTTTTAATTTAAAATATTTTTTATTTTTTAATTAACTGTGTTGTATTATTATTATTATTATTATTATTATTATTATTATTATTATTATTATTATTTAGTATTATAATTTTAATGTTTTATTTCCTGCAGTACTGCGAAACGTAAGCCCGTGTTAAAAGCGTAGAGTGTTTAAAGAAGAATGAGAATTTAAAAACGCAAACAAGAATTCCCAGGCAAAAGTAAAGAAAATAATAAAATAAAACAAAACAAAACAAAAAAAAAAAAAAATAAGAGCAACAGCAACATGAATAACTGCAAAACAATTCAGAACAATATGTTGTTATACATACTTTTGTACACAATAGTATGTTGTATTTACAAACAATACACAAATACATACATATGACATACAAAAAACAACAACAAACAGCCATGCAAACGAACAGATACGACACTAACATCTGTAGGTACATAGATACATACATACTTACATATTTATGTGTACATATATCGGTCTCAAGTAGAAAGGCCCTAACCCGTATTTTTTACGAAATTGAGTTTTTCAAAAATTCATTGCAATAGTGTAAAAAATAACGCCTTTACAAGCTGTTGTACAAATTACACTGTGAATATTACAGTTTATGTTATGTTTTTACCTTCTCCTGTAAAGTTACAATTATATGAGTTAGGGCCTTTCTATTTTTGAGACCAACGATATGTATGTATCTAAACTGTTCTTTCAAGCTACTTCGATCTTAATCGTAATTTGAGAATGAATTGAAATCAAACTCCTACTCTAATAAAGTAATGAATATTGTTTTGTAATAGTTTAACAAAATAATTAATAGCTTTCTCAACAAACAGGGATACAATTTTTCTCAAATACAAAGATCTATTTTTTATCAACTTATTATTTTAATATTTATATCAAATTCTAAAGTTATTGTAGAGATCTGTAAATAAAGTTTAAAATATCCCGCTGACAAAAATAAAAGGTGCTGTCAAGTTTGCAGCAAAATGTTCTCTTGGAAATGGGATATTCTTATGGAAAAAAGATGTGAAGAGGTACATAATTTTATTAAAATTCATCAAGTATTTTTACCTGATGCGAACACAGGCAGAAAAATTGCTGTTTTGTATTGTACTCCATTTCGATTACTACCTGTACCAGCAAAAAAAATTTTAAAAAAATATTTCATGGTCCTATTACAGTTTTATTAAATGTATGGATTTTTATTAAAAAAAATTTAATTTAATGAATTTAATAAATTTTAACAGATACATTTTTATATTAAAAAAAAAAACGTACTTAAATAGTTTGCTTCTCTAACGACAATAAATAAAGTTTTATAAAAATTAACAACTTAACACAATCCAAGGACTAGATAGAAGCAGATACTGCTAAAGAAGAATATATCGATCCAGAAAATGCATTATAGAATACGAAAATTTTTTTTTATTAAATTCAACATGATCCTATCATTTTCCGTCAGTTAGTTAGGACGAAGTCTACAATACCTAAAGGTTTCCCTATCTTTATATGTTTTCTATAATATTTCTGTGGCAACAAGGAAGAAGTGCTTAAGTCGACTTAAGCAAAATTTAAGTTACTGGCACCTTTGTAATCTCCGTACTCCACAGTACCCATGTACAATGTTTCAATTATTTTTCAGGAAGTTGTAGCGAAATTACTTTTTGCTTATCTTTTTTCAATGTCTAATCGCATTTGGAAAAAAGCTTAAGAAACTACAAGTTATTTTTCCACATAAAAACTTCTTTTACAACTTATTAAATGCAACGCCTGTGTACTTTTGGTAGATATAAGATGTTTTTCCAAAACGTACGTTTGACTCCCGTATGTAAACAAATATAAAAACAACAGACACTTGATTTTATTAAGCCAAAAGCAAGATAAAAGTAATGATAAATAAATGTTCTTATTCTATTATTCATTAAGAAGCTTCTGCCAAGATGTACTTAAGTAGGGGATAAAAACTGGAATATAAAACGTTATTTTCACGAGCCGTTTTGACCAGATGTTGAATTGCTTATAGTGGCATTTCAAATTTGATTTAAAATTAATATTTTTAATATTTAAAAATTAAAAGAAAACAAGAAAATAAAGATTGTCTTTCGCTGTCAGAAAGTTATTAAACAGATAAATGTAATTTGTACTTACCGCCAATGATTGTTCGAGTGTGAATTTTTCAGCAATTAATACATCATTTTCTCGAGATAAACGTTCCTTCGATTGACGTTCTTGCCGAGCAGTATCCTGTAATAAAAAATGTCATAAAATTAAGACAGCTTGCTTAAAATATCTTCTGACTACTAATACAATATTATGTGTAAATTATTATAAAAACATTAAAATTTTAATTATTTGCAAATACATATGCACAAATCCCAATAACAATTATCTTTTTTTATTTTCTAGACCCATCAATATCAACTGGATTTTAAGTATAAGAAAATTTAAAACTTACAATTATAAATAGAGAAATAAAATAGCCTTGCCCTACTCTAAGTTTGAGACACTGCGTATTTAATAAAAAACAAACAAAGCACACATACATACATATGTTCATATTTATTTTAAATATATTTTAACAGTTCATATGGAAAACAGAATAATTTCAGTTCCCAAATATTGTAGAGCTGGTAAACAACAAACAACTACAAATAATGTGAACATTCTGTCGTATGTTTATGTTTCAAAAAACAAAAAAAAAGATGAATTATATGCAATTTTTTAAATATAAATATATTTTATCCTTGATGACTTCAAACAAAACATTAGGATGAGAAAATATATTTTTTCCTGACAATATTTTCGATTTTGCTTTGAAAGTATGCACACCAAATTTGAAGACTCTTACTTTTATAGTTATAGGAAAATTATCAAAAATTATTTTATGTACAGAAATGATCCTGTTACAGTTTTATTATACATATGTATGTGTATTTTAGCCATTGTAATGTTTGAAAAAATTATAAATAAATATTGAATATTTAAATTTTATTAGTCGAAGAATTTATTAACATGCGAATGATTTTTTGAATTATCGCTTAAAGGCCTAGTTACCCCACCTTAATCTAACGGAATGTAACACATGAAAATATTGTTGTTTGATTTTGTAACACACGAAAATTGTCGTCTCTTTTCGCTCTTCGATGTGTTACGTTACAATTAAACAGCAACCAAAGTAGATACATATGTAGATGCGAAGATAACTGAATAAGGGTGCAGAGTTCCAGAAAATGCATTACGTTCTGTTAGTGTCTAAAATAATTTTTTTTAATTTTTTTATCACCTAATTTGTAAAAAAATATTCTTTAACTTGAGAGAATAAGCCCTACTTCAAAAATTCATATGTATAGTTTTCACATATATGTATATTTTTTAGTACAAAATTATCGTAAATTAAAGATTAATGAAATGTTAATGCATCCTAAATCAATAAAATACTATTTTGACATATAATTATAAGTAATAAATGAAAATATAACAAAATGAAAATAACTTGACCAATTTATAAGAAATTAACTAAAATAATAAATAATAATTAAAGAAAAAAGGTCGAATAAAACCTTTTATAAATAACTAGTGTATTTTACCCGGCGTTGCCTGGGTCCACCCTTAGAGCCATTCTAAGTGCTTGCGAAATGATTAACGTTTTCCGGTTTTGTCCACCCTGTAGGTTCACTCTCAACAGAGGAGAAACAATTATAGTTTCGCGACAAAGATTTTGCATACATCTCAAGAACAGCATCACATATCGGGTTCAACCAATCGAGGAGGTGATTCAGGAAACGCAAAGAAAAAAGTAACACATACCTATAATACAATGCAGGTGTATAGCAAGTGAAAAATCAAATAGACAGCGCACAAATAAATTGACGATCGAAGCAACGACTGAAAAGATTCAGCTCAACATTCCAATTAGAAAGACTGAATGTCATTATACACAGAAGACATTACGTAACTTTTCAAGTGACAACAAAAAGTCATAATATGGAAAATTTTGTTGATATTTGTATGGGAATATATAGGAAAATTTAAATGCCATATCTCCGGAACCACTGTTCCGATTTCGTGCAAATTTCACACCATCTACGGACCATCCCCAACATACCCTAAAATTTTGGCTAAAATCGGTCGACCCGTTCCCGCAGTTATTGGTGACATCAAAGTGTACACTTCTTTTTATATATAAAAGGTAATAAAATTGAATTACCTGTAATGCCTGGCATTCAGAATCGAATTTCCGCTGTTTCTTTTCCAATAAATTATTGCGGCCATTTTGCTCCTCTAAAAGCATTCTTAGATCGTTCATCTCATTAGTCATTTTCTGAGCCTTGCGCTTCCATTGACTAACAACTTGACGCTGTTCTTCCACCTCTTCATATGCGTCGGATAACTAAAAGAATTGAAGTGAGATTAAAAACAAGGTTTTCCTTTTTTTACAAATTTTAAATAAGAATCGGTGCTACTTAAACCAGTTACTCATATCATATTCATTTACGTAACTAATAACTGAATCGATTTTTATAAAAATATTTAATATTATATGAATATTATTTGAACTATTTTCGAATTAATAAATTAATTATTTTGGCTTAAGTTCTTAATTATAAAGAGATAAAGAAAAATAAGATACCAGCAAAGCAGAATGCATTTTCTAGACAGCTACGTCCGTCATCAGTACTCTTCGTATCGATCTACCCGGTAGTTTCAATTGTTATTAATTTTCTATTTAAACAAACTTATCCAAGAAATAGAATCTGAGAAATTTTAATTTTACATTATATTTCATAGAAGGTAGAGCTTCTTTTTTTTTTTTTAATTGTTTTACACTTGTAAACTCTATTTCTTTTTTATATTATACTACCAAGCAAACATTTTTCTTCTCTTTATATATTTTCTTTTATTTGAAAATGGTATATATCTGTCTTGCTATTAGCTATCCTTTGGTTAGCAATTAACAACAATTAGATATTTTTTTTTATTTTACAAATGTATATTTTTGATTATTAACACAATAGTGTTTAAGTAACAATGTCAAAGCCGTGCCCGCTCTGTGAAATTATATGAATTTTGTTTAAATAGAAAATTAGAATTGACTCTACCGGGTAGATCGATACGAAGAGTACTGATGACGGACGTAGCTGTCTAGAAAATGCATTCTGCTTTGCTGGTATCTAATTTTTCTTTATCTCTTTATAATTAAGAACTTAAGCCTAAATAATTAATTTATTAATATTTAATATTATTGAAGAAAATGATTATTTTCCAAATTTCCATATAAAGAATAAGTTTTAGAGCGATATCGGCGAAATCCTATTACATTGCAGCTAAAATTAGTCTGAAGAAAATATATATTTTCTAAACTCGTTAGGGTTGATGAAGGCGATAAAGAAATTCATTTAATTTTTTAGAAGAACCCGTTTTCGAAAATTTTTCATTTAAATAGGAAACTCTTGGAAACCGAAATTTCGACGTTTTTGATTTTATTAATACGATACACAATAAAATTTTACAAGCACGACTACTTGCATACACGATTAAAAAATTTCATACCTAAACAAAACAAATCAAATATATAAAGTTGTCTTACCTTTTTCTCTAGTTGTTTTTTAAGGGCAATTAGTTGCTCCAGATCATGTTCGTGTTGTGTTTGCAAACGTCTTTTGGTAAATTCTAGTTCCTTAGCCACCCGTTCATATTTAAGCTTGTATAAACCGCCAGCTGACCCACTGTCCTCATTGTCTAGATCTTCCTCCTCTTCCGAAATGCCATTTAAATCGGATTTAGCGCAAATTAATTCCATTTCCAGTTTTTCGGTAGTTTCTTGCAGATTCTTCACTTTGTTTTCCTTTTCGGACAATTCTTTTTCCAAACGAAGACGTTCCCCAGTTTCAGCTTCCAAACGTTCAGTTGCAATATTAGCCGTAGACCGTTCTTCTGCTAAGTCAACTCCCATTTCAGATAACTGTAAAATACAAAACGAAGAATTAAATTAATCAATTAAATTCCATTTTAAAAACCTTAAATTTAGATTAAAAAAAGTTCCAAGTATAAGGCACACAAAACATGAAAGTAAAATATTTAATACGGGGCATATTTTTAAAATTGAAATACTCTACTGAAACTAGGTGATATCGACCTTAAAGCCCGAAATAGTCCAAAATTGCTATAAATTGGTATAAAACAATGACTTGGAGTAACCCTACAGTAACCCCACAGAAAATATTCTAAAGACGTTAAATCTCACACATTTGGTGTTCAATTGGCTGGATCAGTTCATGGTATAACAAATTCGAAACTATTTGCTTTAGTAAGTATTGTTTTACGAGCTCTATGGCAGTAAATATTCCATCCAAATATTTTTCCATCATAGCTGATTACCGCTCGCCGTTGATAGCCACGTCATAAAGTGCACCAAAAAATGATCAGGCATGCGGACAATCTTTAACTTAATTTTTTTTTATTGAGGATATAGTAATGTGGGCGCTGCGTAAATTTCAACTGTCAGTCTGTCTTAAATAGTTTACACCCTTTTATTATTTTATACTTTTTATTGTGGTCATTAGTGCTGGTAAGTTCTACTACTTTAAATTACTCGATACAAATCAATACTTATTAATTGTTTACAAAATAGTACCCAATGCTGTTGTAAAAAACTCACTTTTGATGAGATTTTTAAGAACTCAATAAAATTTCTACTTAAATTGTGTCTAAAAATATAGAGTTAAAAGTATCGAGTAACTACTCAAAAAAGGACTAAATAACGATAGTCGGTACCCACTACTCAATACTTTGCCAGCAGTATAACAGTTTAAACTATCGTTAAAACACATATAAAGGTGTCACCTATGGGGACACCCTTTAAATGACAATTTTAAATTTTATACTTGTTATAGAGGATATAGCAGTACATATACTGTGTGAATTCCAGGTGTCTATATATAAAGGCTTAAAAGATAAGGTCATATATATATATATATATAAATACAGCAAATATGGGGACACCCTTTTATTTATAATTTTAATAATTTATGTTTGTTATTATAATGAACATAATAATGGACATTCTGTCTAATTTTGAAGTGTTTGTCTATAACGGTTCAAAAGATCAACTGACGGCACCTATGGGGACACCCTTGAATTTTTAAGTTAAGTTTTTTATTTCTTTTTGTTATTCGGAGCTATAAATTTTAAATTGGTGCCCTTTACGTTTCATAATACATGTAAACATCATATATGTTGTATGGGGACAACCTTAAAGTTATGATTTTTTAAATTTTCTTTATTAGAGAGGTTACGACCTTTCTAATAAAGAACAATTTTCAAAATCGGTTCAAAAATTACTGAGTTCTGCGGGCATAAAACAAATACAAAACAAACGAAGCAAAAATTATAAGCGTTCCAGATCTAACAACCGTATCATATTTTAATCCCTTTTGTAAAGTAGAGCCTATTCAAGCCTAACAGGGCCAAAATAACAATATTAGTAAGAATTTGGCCTGAGATTACAATAATAAATTCAAATTAATTGTAACGTCCATGTTCATAAAAAATATATTTTTTTAAAGACGGATTTTTCTACAAACATTTTCAGTAAACTTTTTATAATTCAAAATATCAATTTATGTCAATAATACGGCTCCCCATCATAAGCAATAAAAAATGTTGAAACTTTTAAGAAATATATTAAAATGCTTATATTGTACATAAAAATATGAAGAGTAAAAATGTTTGTATATTAAAATATATATATTTGAAATTTAAAAATAAACATTCCATAGAGATCATGATTGTTGTTGTTCTTCTTTTTAGTTAAAATAACTTTTCTTTATTCAATGCCACATTTAAATTTTAAAAACATAAGTATGTGCGTATGTTGTATTTATATAAATACGAATATGTATCTAGATCTGATCTAGTAGATCATATAGTTTTATCTGCAATTATATATGTATGTATGTTGCGGGTTGTTTTTAATCATGAACTTGACATAGAATGCATACACATACATACATACATGAATGTTTTGACGGCCCTTGCTATTAAATATCTATAAATATATTTAGCTATTTTTTAATGATATTTTATAGCATCTTCAATATAACTTAACTAACAGTATTCATATCTTAAGTTCTGAAAAGTTGACTTAAAAGTTTACCATTCTGAGCTGGTGTTTGGCCAAGGTTTTACTTTTTAGGTTTTTTTAACTTTGCTTTAGCCAAAGCCACGCGCAAAGAAAAAACATGGTTATGGTATATACTAAACGTGAGCGAAAGATGTTAAAAAGTTTACAGTATTGCATGTTTTTGAAACGCAAATATTGATTGTATGTGTAGTCGAATATTACTAAACAGTAAATACAGAGAACAAGAGAGCAAACAGTGCAAAAATCAGTGCACCTGATTGGACCGGACAGTTTTATCAAGTGCAATAAATATGCTGAGCAATTCATATTGTTCACTAGTTCATTTTACTTAAATTTTCTTGAGAGTAAAATCTCTGATTTTTGAGAGAAAAAATTAAATTAGATTTTTTTATTCATCAATAAAAGTTAAAAAAATTCAATCTACTACAGTTTTCTATTTTCAACCACTCAACGCGAAAATTAATATAAAATAACTAAAATACAAAGTACAAACCCTTGCTTTTAACATCATACATTTACATACATGTTGTCTGCTATAACAGTATTTCATATCAAGAGACACTATTGAAACAAAATATTCACTACTGAAATTTAATTTCAAACAACAACAAATATTGTATTGGTTGGAAGAAGAGCAAATGCTATTGTATGTTTTTATTTAAGAGCAGAACAATATTTGTATACACATGAAATCAAGTGCAAGAAAAACGAGACCAATTTATTATTGAACATTATGAAGTTAGTCTAACAAGACGTCTTATGCTCACGTTTAGTATATACATATGTATAAGGTTGCGATAAACAACTTATAGTTGTTTTAATTATTATTCTGCTAACGACAAATAAGTTTTTGTTAATATTTAATCACTAAATAGTTGATACTCCCAAAAACTTTTCAAACTACAACCAAAGTTTTATTAGTATGCCGAAACCATAAAATCTTATTAGTAAATAAATTATGACAAGTTTGTTCGTATGTAACCACATTATGACGAAAAACAAACATATAATGTTTGGTTTTTGTTTTGATGTTTAGTTTTTTTAAATTATTAGAATCTACTTTTACGGGTTTATTTAAAAAAAAAATTTATGAAATATATCCCTTTATATTTATTTAATTTCATAATATAATTTTATATTATAGTAGCTGTGCCCGCAAATACGAGAGCAATATTTTGTTCGATTTTGTTTTGAAAGCAATCCAACACACCAAAAACCCTTACTTTTTTAGTTCCACCTTAAACTTCATGCTTCAGTTATGGTTATGTATTTACTTTATAAAACAGTGCCATCTGTTCTCAGTTGTGGCTTTCTATTAAATACTTTACTATTAAATAACTGCGTACTTTCATTGCTTTTGTCCACTTTCCCTTCGAAATAAGATATTTTATGAGAGTATCCTATATTGGAATCAGGATACTAAGGTACCTCCTCACAAAATTTTGTTAAAATCCATCCAGTAGTTTTTAAGTGATGCAAACGCAAAAGGAAAGCAGACAGACCGACGGAAATGAGTTACTATTTTATTATGTATATATTTTTACTAAGTTAGACAAAAATGTGGTTCAAACATAATATCACAAGTTGTTAATATGTTAACAATAATATGTTTTGATTACAATCATATAATTGAATCATAATGTTTTTTCTTATTATTTTTTATTTTTATATGTTGTTATTAGATTATGGTTACCTCAACCATGTTTTTGCTTTGCGTTTAGATATTTATGAATGTTCATGTTTTTAATATCCCTGCAAGCGTTTTTAATATCCATGTATGTAATATGTGTACCGGGAGTACTGCTTACTTAACCCAACAGTATGATATACAACAACGATGTCCTAGTACAGGACCATATAACTCAGCTGTTCTCTACCAAAAAACAGAATTTTTCAAGACTTTTTTACGTTCTTGTTACGTTTCTAAAAATAAAGTAAAACTCAGCAGCAGTTTGAGCAATTCGATACCAATTATCACTTACGCGTATATACTCGTATGCATTATCTGTACGAAGGGAAGTCACCAAATATTTTCAAATACCTGGAAATTTAAATTAAATTAAAATTCAAAACAGACTTTATTCTAGATAAAAAAGAAGTAGCGCTTACTACTTCGTCGATTACTCAATTCCATTTGTTGGTAATTTATTCGTGGATTTTAGAATTAAACGTCAACTAGGGATGTTGAACGACGGCCACGTTTAAATTTGTCTGTTTCATATGTCAGAGACTTTGTCTGTTATTTCCTTAGGTGCGTTGAATTTGCAGTAAAAAGGTTTAACATTAATATTCATTTTTAAAAACTAGTGAAAGTAATTGACGAATATACATAATTTGAACTTCCCCTCGTAATAACAAGAGAAAAATATTAATAGCAAAAATGGATTTAAATAAAATTTATTCTCAATCATAGCTGCTACTCTACTGTGTACGAGTATGTGACAACTATCATTGTATGAGTAAATTAAAACAAAACTAGATTTTTTTGTTTGCAACCTAGAATAGCGAAATATGTTTTAAATATCACTACAATTGTACTTGACACTTGATCGAGAATACCAATGTGTCTTTCTTAAGTATTTTGATTTTGGGTCATTTTTTTTTTTTTTGCTTAAAAAATAATAAATTTGTGCAAACCCTTTGTTTCTTTGGTATAATGTCACAATCGAATAGAATTAAAAAAATGTGTGTTGGTTTCATACCTCATCTAAATAGTTATCATTCTCGTCTTGAATGGTGCGATCGTCGTCGTCATCTTCTATGTCCGAAATTTCTCTTGCCACAGAATTTGAGTGCGAAGTGGGAGTTTTTGGCAGTGATTTTGAGAGTTGGAAAGCTTTGGTTAAAATGTTTTGTGACGACTTTGAACGTCCGATGAAGGGACAGCGTTCCATGCTGTTACGTTCTCTTTGCCTTTCGATAAGACTTATAGTATCTGTAATTGAGTCATTGTCTTCATATAAAGATTTGGTGGGTGTTGTTCTAGCACTGTTGGTGAGAGATACGGTTGAACGATTTCGAGTGCGCCGACCTAAAGCTGACCATTCTTCCTGAACATGGTCTGTTCTTTTAAGAAAGTTTTGTATTTTTTCACTTAAAAAAGCTGAGGCTGTTCGAGGATCTTCAAACGAAGGGGAAGGCCGAAAAGATTGATGTATGGGTTGTTTGCGGCAACCCAAAACAAAGGAGAGATTAGCATCAAAAACTACTGGCGACTGTTCCATGTTTCTCATTTCGTAAGCATCAAAATGGTTACCTCGAGAATATGTTTGTGGGAAGACGCGCCTTGGAGGTGTCTGTAGTCGAGAACTTGTGGCACTTGTAGCTGTACTGGAGCTTACGGAGGAAGCTCTCGATGAACTACTTTTCACGGAAAAAGCGGGACTTGGTGAACGTGTCAACAATCTAATTCTTTCCGATGGGGAGCGTGTGTAGTTTCCATTTGTTAAAGATGTGTTGAACGATTCATCTAATTTGGGAAGAGGCAGTTTTAGTTTTACTTCTACAGGGACTGTTGATGAGTCGCGCTTAGTGCTATCAACAACAGTCTCTTTTCGATTTGAAATATAAGATGAAGTCTGTAACGCACCTCTGGACGAATGTAAACCATCATCAGAATCGTAATTCGAAAACCGCGTCGAAACACCGTTTGATTTATTTGACGTTTGGGCAGGACTTCGCTCACGTTGTTTAGATATTAATTTGACTTGTTTTCGTAAACGTTTGGGATCATTTGGCGGTATGGGAGGACGGGGAAAAGGAGTAGGCGGTGGTGATGTAATAGCTGAGACATTTGTTGCGTTTGACGATAAGGAAGAATTACTCTCATCTTTACATAATTCCGAAGTATTTGATGCGGAATTTAATTGAACATGTGGCCTGTCAATGTTTTTTGTTGGTTGCTGGAGCAAAGGCTTAGAACTACGCATCGCTAAATGGACACGTTCTAAAAATGTTAAATTTGATATTTCGTGTTCATTGTTTTGTGTGTCGTTGTTAGTTTGTTTGTTGCTACTGCTATTGCTTTTGCTATTATTTGTTTTTGTTTTATTTTTAAGTTTGACAGATCTGGGGGTACTGTTGTTTGACTGTGAGTTGGTTTCAGGTGTGTGTGAAGCGGTCATTTGTGTTGATCTTTCACTTTCCTGTGCCACCACTAATTCGTTTTGTAGTGGGGACATAGGAACAATTTTTTTTATTTCTAACTTTAAACTTTTCTACACGCAAATATATAATAATGATTATTTGGAATAAAGCCAATAAAGTCGTTTTACAATTCGGTATTTGTTGGAAAATTTTGAATTTTGATTCGTTTGTAGCCAATATTTCTTTATTTTACTTTGAATGCAATTTGTTTCATTCTTTAGGGAAAGTAACAACAAATCGGTTTCCTTTTTCGTATTTATATATTTTTATTTGCCACGCTTTTAATCTTTTTTTTATTTACACAATCAATCTTATTCTACTTGCAAATATTTTTTTTTTTTATTCTTTCTCTATTTTGTCACAAAAAATACTTTAGTCTGCGGGCGCAAAAAATCGTTCACGAAGGCACTTAGAGGTTTTTCTTTCTCTACTGCCATACAATGACTGAACGCGTTTATTTCGGTACGCTTAGTGAACAGATTAAATTCAGCAATTCCGAATGAGATTTTGTGCGTATTTTTCTAATATAAATATTATATATTGGATACAAATAAATGTATGTATGTACGCACAGTGGGGGATAAAATTGTTCACGAAAAAATTTTTGTTAAGAAAATACGATACATTTTTTTGTTTTGTTTATTTTATTTGTTTCATCTTTTCATATTTTGCGAATACTGGAGAAAACTCACAAACAATTAATAATTAAAATGTTTGGGTGTGGACAATTATGACCCTGGGTGAAGATTCTTCTTTTTTAGGTCTTTTTATTAAATGTGTCTTCCCCGTGCTACTTTAACTGTTTTTATTATGATGCAATAGTTATCCCGATATTATTAAGCATTCGCCGATGAATATTTTGCTAAGCTTTAATAACTTGCTCCCAAATTTAGCACTCTTCAATAACTATTTGCCTCACCTTTACTATTGAATAAAATACGGTTGTATGTTTAGTGAGAAGTATGTTCAGTGAAAAAAATTGAGTTCACTGCATGGCACACTAGTTTTAGGTAGTCGCTTTACTATAACAACAAAAACCACATGTATATTGTTGACAACGAAATAAAAAATTACAAAGCAATTGTACGTTTTTTTTCTTATAGTGTTAAATGTCACCTCTGCTTTAAATTAAATATATTTTTTTTCCCATTGAATTCAATAATTTTAAATAAAATAAAAAATAAAAAATAATATTTTTTCCCATTGAATCCAATAAAATAGCAAAATTTTTTTAAAGCTCAATTTTTATAAATTTCTTCAAAACAAAACAAAAAATGTGTATGATTATAATGTAATCAATGTTTTTTCAGCTTTCAAATACAACTTAAGTAAGCTTATTTGCGCATATGTGAACACAAAATTAAATTGCTCAATTAAGATTAAATTGCCTTAATTAAGAAAACATGTCCAAACAAGGCATAATCATCGAGACGCATCGCATTTGCGAGCGGGATTGGGACTAAGGCAAAAACAAACAAACAAACCTATTTTCCGAAAACGAACTGTAAATTTTATGAAAAATGTTGACATACACTGACGAATAAAATGTTACACAATAATTTTTGCACTGATTTTTTAAATAAATTCGTGAACAATTTTGTCCCTTAGTGCACATTCACGTTAAGAGAAAAAAAGAGCAATGCATTTTTGCACTTTAAAATATGTAATAACAAAAAACATTATTGAGTAGTTATTACAACAATTGCAATTAACTGTATATGCCACACAGTGGGGGATTAAAAAAAACAAACAAAATAAATTGAATTAAAAAACTATACAAGATATAAAAAGATATAGCCGAATTAAAGTTTGGAACTGGACGCTTGTAATTTTTATGCGACTATGTGACACTTAAATAGGGGGTTCCCCCACCTAATGCAACATTTCATAACATTAATTTATTATATCAAAAAATTAAATATACATACATATTTGCCCTTATCCAAAAAAAAAATATTATTTAAAATTTTATGTGAAAATTTTGACTTAAAGTACACTTCAAGTAGTCTTTATTTCTTTTGCATAAGGGCAATTAATTATAAAGTTAATTTATATCGATTTATTATCGCTACACATATGTATGAGTTATTTCTCCAATATTCGATTTCAAAATAAGCATTTTTAATATAATTTTAATTAATTATTTTATTCGACCTTTTTAACAATAAAAGCTTTTCCCGAGCTTAAGTCAAGTATTTTATTAATATTTTCAATATTTCTCTATAATCTAGCTAGCATTATCAGGAATCTACTATAAATATTATCCAAGCAGTTTTATTTTATACACTAAACAACCGATTCACACTTACCATGAGTAACAATAAACACGTTCACTTGTTTTTATTGTCAATGTTGCACTAGTTGTTTATGTTTTAGTTTATTTAGGTGCGACAACATTGAGCGCAGTTTTCTACATCTGTTTTGTAGTTCATTCTATCATATTTATTTATGGTTTCTTAATTTGTATGATTTCCAATATGTAAAGTTTGTTGTAATGATCCTCTCTTTGTACAATCTCAACCTTATCTAAGTTTGGTTTTTGTTATCTCTGAGCACAGTGGGTATAAGTGCGGTTTTTTTGTGTGTAAAATGTACAGTCGAATTCGGTAAAGTGCATTTGAAAAATTTAACGATTTATGTTTTACTAATACGGAATTTTCAATTATGAGGACTTCGGATAAGTGAAAACGGGTTTCTTTTAAACGAAGTGAGCACTTGACATTAAAAATAAGACTGTCGAATATTAAATTTCAACTTAGACTAATTTTATTATTTATTTTATAATTGTTTAAAACATCGCGCTCTTAAAAGGTACTGTCAATGTCGCAGTACCTTTAAATCGGTAAAATTACGTACTTTCACTACTTTTTCTCTATTTTCTATTAAAAGGTTGCGTCGAAATAGTCTTTATTGTTTTTTACTTGTTCTAGATAATTTATTTTACTTGAAACTTTATCATTGTGTTTAACCCATTATTATTTTTTCTTTTAAGCGGTATTCGCTTCATTAAAATGTCTTTGCAAACAAATTGTGTGACTCTTAACCGATTTTTCAATTAAGCGAACTAAAAGGATTCAAAATTCAAAGAAATTAAAGGATACGAATTTTTAATTTCAATAAAGCAATTTTTTCTTTAACCGTTGTGCGCTTAACCGAATTCGATTGTATTTCTGTTTTTTTAAATCTGATTTATTACCAGCTATTCTTGTTTTTAATTTATTTTTTGTTTTACCAACTTTAATCTAATTAAAGTAGGAAATGATAAAAACTTTCTTCTGAGTCAACTGTAAATTCAAAAATTAATTTTTGTATTTTTTAAGTTGCTAAAACAAATAAGACGATTTACTTTATTTTTAAGCCGTTTTAACATAAAATATTACAAAGGAAAAATAAATTCTACCTGATCCTTCCAAAATGGACAATTTTCTTATGAAGTAATATATTCATAACCATATTTTCTCTAATTTAAACCATATTTTCTCTAATCAAAAATTAAAACAAACTCCTATTTGAGTCTATGGATTCGAGATCCTTACAGACATGAAAACAGAAAATATTATTAGTACTTAAATTTAGTTTTCTATACATACATATAATAAAACTTTAACAGGAACATTTCTGTACATGAAATATTTTTTGAAAATTTTGTTGCTAGTGCAGATAATAATCGAAAAAGAATAAAGTTAAAATTACTTTCAAAGCAAAACCGAACAAAATATAGTCAGGATGCCTACGATGTAGCGGGAACAGCTAGTTTTAATATAAAATGAGATAATATTTAACAACATTAACATTTAAAGAGAAATCAATACGCTGATAAAGCTTATTAATTTCAGTAAAAATTCTTAAAACCGGATCAGAGTTAACATAGTTTGTTCTGAATACTTTAATTGTCAATGGATAAAAATAGGCGTAGTACGAGGTGGAACATTGGAAGAAATATTGCCTATCAAAAAAACAGAACAAACATTTCCTATTGTTAAATTTAAAGCAAAGGTCACATTTAACATTGTTCTTCAACTTTTTAGAGTTGGCAGCTTTATTAAAGCAAGTTTACTAATGTAGGACCGTAGAATTAATGGATTCGATTGTAAGCCTCGAAGACAAAATAACAAGAACTGTTTATACACAGCATATTCTATTCTATATTATTTCTATTACTTCCAAATTATTAAGCTGTATTCTAAAATAGGTGTGACAAGAGAAAGATGTAAAGATGTTTTGTAATATACGTATCACTTAACTCTTTGGACCAGCGTTTTATAAATCCAAGAACTGCACCAGCTTTATTAGTGGTTAATGAAATATTCTGTATAAAAATTAATTAAGTATCCAATAAAATACCTAGATCTGAATCGACATTCAGTTTTTCAAGTTCGTGATCGTTTAAAACATATTTCACCCTTATATGACATCTTCGAAAGAACCACATGTATTTTCACTTTTGAAGGTTCAACTCCGAGAACATTAATCAATCTTAATATTTTAATTTATTTTAAAATTGCACAGCTTTAATTGTAACCAATTATTAAAAAGTGTTAAAAGTTTAAAAAAATATTCATAAAAAGACTCAATTAAAATTTTGTTTCCCCTTTTGTTTAAATGTCTTCTACTAATATTTAAATTATCGAAAATTTTATACTCTTTTGAAAACAAGACACAACTTCATAAACGTTGAGTATAAAGTAGACATTAACTTTGCCTTTTTCTCGTTAGTGATGATGGTGGGTAAATAAAATTTATTGTTTTAACTAGAGATGGATCGTGAGTGAAAAGTCACTCACTCACGCTCAAGAGACAACTAATTTTACTCATCCTCGAACTCATTTTTCGGCTCAGTTTCATGCACGCTCACGTGAGCGCGAAAAATCAGTCACGATCATTTTTAATTATTCATAATTAAATTACTACTACTACTATTTGATTAAGAACCATTTTTTAACATTTAAAATACAAATTTATATTTCACTCACTTACAGCAATTTTTGTTCTGCACACGTTCATGCACCCTCACGTGACTAAAACAAAAAAAATAATCAGGATCATGCGTGATCACGGGGATTCACGGTAATCACGCGACCGGTGCCCATCTCCATTTTTAATAGACATGGTATACTGTATTTATAGGTTTTTGTGTATATCGGACTTATTTTAAAATTTGCATGAGTGCGAATTTGACAAAACAAATAAACAGAAGCATTTATACATGAAATATTAAATTTCATAAATTTGTTTTTATTTTTGTTTTATGTTCAATAGCAAACAGCACATGTATTTAGGCCGAATATGAATTATTTTCATCTTCGTTTGTTTGTGCATGAGTCATATGTATGTATGTTTGTTTACTGATTTTATAGGAGGATAGAGAATTTAAGCCGTAACTTCTGTATATTTACCATCTGTATATTTTCAGCACATTATTGCACCCAAACATTATTTCGTCAGAAGATCACTTGTTTTTTACACGTCTAACGCCTGGTACTCTGGTAGACTTTGTAGAAAATGTTAAACGGCATTGAATTTACAATGTGGTTTATATTAGTGCTTAGTTAGTCTGACTAGATGATACTTAACGCAGTTATCCAGTTTAAGGTGCTTCTTTTATATCTATCCACCTTTTCAGGTTTAGTGAGTTCATCCATTCGCTCGCATTAGGCCATTATCCACTGCTACTCTGGGTTCTGGTCCACAGATTGTACGCATGCAGCTGCTCAAGCAATTCTGCCTGGTGAACGGAAATGTAAAATACAGGACAGATTCAGCACAGCTGAGTATACACCTGCTCCTGAATGTCCGATGCAATCTATCGACTATTTTTCTTCTACTCATGCGTTCTATCGGCATTTGAGCTTTCCTAGCCTCCTTACTAACTAGGTTCAGAATGCTTTTATTCGCGATGTTCGGCCCAAAGCCATGCCATATGGCATCGCTCTCCATAGGCAAATCTGACATTGCAGATCCAATGACTGTAATCCCAACATTGCCTTTGAATTGCAATCCTTTAAACCCCCTCCAACTTACTCTTGATTGTAATCTGATAGTCTTTTAGCCACCAAACCGAGCATGTTATTATGGGCGGCACTATCATTGTGTAAATCCAGTATGCAGCCTTTGGCGAGATTCACCACTAATGGCCACAAACTCGTTTAACTGATGCAGGATCATTTTTTCACAAATTGATTTCCGATCCGAAAAGTATTAAGAATCCAACCTCTCTTATGGTGCACTTACTAAGCCACATTAAAAAACATAACTATGTAAATAAAATAAATCAGTCAAGTGTGAGTCAGACACACACGCGTAGGGTTCCGTACTATGTTTAGTACAACTTTAAAAATACAAGTTGTTAGTTTTTTCACATCTTATGGGGCACCTTTTAGTTTTTAAAAAATCTCATCATATTTATTCAAAAAAGATCTGGACAAATGTCATTTACGTTGTCGAACATTTTCTTAATCTTTAATAAAAATTGCAAGGGGTTGGTTTCTAAATTAACATTAACTGCCTGTCCCACGATGTCGCTCGATAACGTTCGTTCGCACATATACATTTAAAACAAAAACAAAATGTCTTAATATGTTTTTGTTTTAAGTGTAATTATGCGAACGACATCGTGAGACAGGCAGTAAAGTTGCATTGTATTCACTTATTTTGAAAGACATGTTTATGATAATTTATTTAAATTTGAGGCATTCCACTTAAAATGTATTTGTAATATTAATCACACATCTGTATGCGAAAGCAAATATTTTATTTAATAAAATTTTGTACATACCTTGGATTCTAGCTTTTGATTTTCAGTCTTAAGTTCGCTGCGATCATTTTCAATTCTCTCCAATTTAGATCGAAGAATTAAAAGTTCTTCATTTGCAATTTTAAGTTGTTCCTCTGTCCGGTGAACGTTTAATAAGGGCATAACACGCACTAAGAGTCGCCACCATGGCCAATCTCTGACAACCAAAAATGCTTTAACATTGCGTTGTATGCAGCGCACCGCAAGTTCCTGTACAAATATAAGTTTTTATTTAAAATAATTTCTAGACATCATAGCCCACATATACAGATATACAATATAGATATACAATATGAATATAGATTTGTAAGCTCATGTCCTTGTAAACAACCCAGTTGGCCATACTTTTCTAGACGACATAGTCTTCGACGATGTATACACGATTTGTCTCCAGTTGTTAAGGTTTTCTAAAGACAATTTACGATAAATCATCGTTTACGATATTTGATATAACTTTTTGTACATTGTCTTCTCATAACGACAAGATGGGAGACAATGTCTTCAATTTAATCGTGTATTATACTCTGTTGGTAACAGATAAGCGACAATTCTTGAAATTGTACACGTAAAACATTTGTTTAAAAATTTTAAAATAACGGGACTGTAGTTTTAAAAAATGAAAGTATCGTCTCAACTAAGATATGTAACTCTTATCTATGCGTCGTTGTTCGTCAAAGTGGAAGAAATTTTCCCTTAAGATATTGTCAAGATGCAGGAAATTGTCGCTCCTTTGGTTTTGTATGATTTGGCCATTCATAGAAGATTTGTTTGATCTGCTCTCAATCGTTCCTCCACGATTTACTATTGTCTTGTATTATTATATACGTCCCGTCGATTTTTTTCTGCGTCATTTCAGAACGCAGAAGTGTAAATTTTTGTCAAGATCTGAAGTTTAATGGCATTCATAATAATCAATCAAAAATTCGATTTTGCTACGACTTTTTGCATTTTAGCAAACGATATACCGATTACCGATTTATGTACTCACTTGTACTCTTCTTTGTGCCATTGCCTTACGTGCTAAATAGCCACGACAATACGCCTGCAGTTGAATAATGCGATCCGATAGTAATTCATCGCGTTTTGCTTCCAATTCACTTAAAACACCTGAACGAAATAATATCTGAAAAGAAAACACGATAACTTTAATAAATTTGAATTAGCATTTAAAAATAAAATCTAATTGTATACGAGTATATCTATTTTAAGAAGTACCAGCTGTTTATTTATAGACGCATTTTAGCGGTAACAATGCCGATCGTTATAAAATATTTATAAATGTTCAAAAGTACAGTCATTTTAGTTTGAACTTGTGAATTGTGGATTTTTGGTTATTCGGCTTTTAAAATTTTGTGTTCCAACTTAATTTGTAAAATTGCAACATAAAACTGGCTCAATAAAATTGAACATTAATAATGTGTGTTTTTTATAATTTGAAATAAAAAATCAAAAATTAATTAATTAAATTTAATTCATGAATTAAAAGGTTTTGTTTCTTTAGGGAGAAATTCTTTCGCATTTATTTTTAAAACGACTATTTGTTACATAGCCCGTCCTGTCAATCTCTCAAAAGTTGTTGGGTTGTCAGTACTTCATAGGGATGTACCCCCAAACATAATAATCATTATGTTTGGACATCATATATCAGGTAGCAAGCAATCTACCTGTACAAGACCATTTAAATAAACACCACCATAATTTAATTACTATTTAAACTAAAGCAGGTAATACTAACTCTCCAGTACCATTTTAAACGCGGCTTGAAAATGATGTCTTTACATCGAAAGCGCTCGCCAAACGTACCAAAACAACAGCCAGTGACGACGGTCTTCATCGAAAGATATGACAACAGTATTATATTTACTGGCGGAACAAATCCAATCAATTTAATACTAGTCGATGGTGTTTATTTTAATTTTTACCGTGTCGTGTAAAAAAACACCTATTGATATTTTTTGTAATAGAACAAGTGTTGCAAAGTGATTCAAATTTGATAAAAATTATATTTTTTCTTAAGTGATATAAAGAATTTCAACACTTTTCTTTCATCTTATCGTAATTCTTGCACATTTTTAACATTTCTTTTTCTATTTTAAATATTTTTTAATTATACCTTTCGACTGCTTTAAATGAGAGTTTTACCTTGCTAATAACTCAAATTAGACCATCAGTTGCTGAGCGCACGTCATATGTAGTGTTCAGCTTTTGTGCATCTTTTTCGGATAGTTCAGAGTATATAGATGAAATAAGATTTTCGTTGCAAGTTGCCGATCGATCCACTTTTTTCAAAACGCCTAGTTTTTTAAACGACAACGCCTTACACACAATAAGGCTGCCTGAGTGTTTGGAAAACAACAACATTACTGATGGTTCCCTTATGGACGGTAGGGCAGGAGCAAGTTTATACTCAGCTGAGATAAACCTTTCCTGTAGTCTGCGTTTAAGGGAATAAGTCTGTGTTTACCAGGCAGGATTGCATGAGTTGGCTCACCTGCTGGAAGTTCGGGTGCATGAAAGCAAGGTTCTATTGCACTTGGCAACCAGTCGGTTACAAAATAACAGATGTGCCTCGGTTAATGAGGTAAAGTTGATGTGGGTTAAAGGACACATAGGTTAAACAGGGAGTAAAGCAGTATACCAACTAGCAAAAAGAGAATCTGGTATCAATTTCTGCGGACCAGAACCCACAGTAGCACTAGGAATAGACCTAATGCGATCGAAGGTCCTACAATGGGTGAACTCATTAAACCTAAAAAGGTGGAAGGAAGCTACCACATGTAGACAGGCGGGGGTGGTGATCAAAGAGCCCCTTGACAGGAAGACCAGTAAGGTGCTCAGATATAATAGAAGTACCTGAAGCTGGTTGACTGCGTTAATGACAGGTAGTGGAAACTTCAAGTATCTTCTAGGCAAGATGAAACTCGAAGAAGATGATACTTGCAGGTTGGGCCTGGAAGAGGCTGAGACGGTAGCGCACATATATTGGTGGGTGGGATATTAATTTGATTACGGTTTTACACTTTTGGTACAGAACTATAAAAATGTGACACTTTCTGTTTAAGACCTTTAATATTTAATATTCTTACCAAAACAAACAGAACATTAATGAAAAACTAAACACATTTGAAATATTTGAAACATTTAAAAGTATACTCGAATCAAAAAAATGCCGATTAAGCCCAAAAACTATATAGCTCTTCACATCCATACACGTAAAGAAAAACCATGGTTGTGGTAAAGTCACTAGAACCACATTATGTTTTTTGTAACAATATATGGTTGCGATGAATAAATTTTAATGCTTTTTAACACTTTTTTGGTCACCATAAGGTTTCATCATTCAAAAGTTACTACACCCAAAAATTTCAATTCGGTTAACTATGAAATATTTGCTAAACTTGAAACCATAACCAAAGTTTTACAAATATTCCTAAATAATGTAGTATTGTTAATCTTACTATATTAATAATAAACAAAATAGATTAAGTTTATTCATATGAAATTAAAATTTTTTGTATTTATTCATACTAGAGTTAGCCCTGTGGTTGAAATTCGACCAAATTTATTTTTGTAATCGTTTTAAGTATAAATTTTACATAAGTGCACATTCATGTTGCATATTTTTCATACTCATATTATTCAAATTTAGTTATTAATACATACATATTTTCCAGCGTTGTCAACTTTGAAATTTCAAAACGCACCAAAGTGGAGAAAAAACGCACCAAGTTTTACAATTTCTTTTTTATTTAAAATCTTGAATGAATTAATTTTCCAAAAAAAGTATAATATTTTTGTTTTAAAAATATAACAATAAAACAGTCTTAAAGTTAAAGGTTAAAAAAAACAAAATTAAATCATAAAACTCAACAAAAATAAAAAAACCTAAACAAATATGTTTGAATTCAGTTGTACTAGATAATACATTTTTTTTTATTTCATATATTGCATACACAACTTTTTAAATAGAAATCAGCGATCATTCACAATATACATAGTTTAACAAAAAAATTAACAATAACATTTAACTTCAGTCCAAAATTCTAATGTTGAATCAATATTTTTCCATTGCATAAGGTAAACCATTCGCCATCCGTTTTCAATACTAGACAATATTTCGATATCGGATGCAAATTGTACTGCTAATGGCATGATATCATTTTTGCAATGAGATAAAACATTTTTTACGTTTAAAACGTTAATTTTTTGTAAAATTTCAACATAAGAAGGCAGTGAATTTTTTTGTGAATTTACAACAAGTTTTTGATATAATTTTTCTTTGCTTCATTGCTTATTTTCTTTAATTCTTCAAACTTAAAACCCAAATAACAAATATCAAACGATGTATTGATATCACCTGTTAAAAAATTCGAATTCAATGTCAGGCTCAGCGAGTTTGGATATCAAAATTTTGAAGAGATTTTGCAAATCTTTAAATAATTTAGTCTTGTCGGCATTTTTTGATTCAAATGCGAGATTAACACGTTGCACCTCTTTTAAAATATCGGATAAATATACTAAGTAAACATAATTAATATCATCATTGTATGTATATATTTTTTAGTTGGTTAGATAAAAAATATTGTTGAGATGTTGGAAATGTTGCGTTTTTAATTCAAGCCATATTTTAAAAATTGCTTTGACTTTTCTATTAAAAGCCAACGAGTGTCTGCAATCAATGGAACTCTTTATCAGTATTATCAGGATACTCATTATCAGTATTTATTAATTGATATATTTGTTCGCAGGTCTTTTGCCTAACAGCTGAATGGGAAAACCAATGTGTTTTGTAGGGATAGCAAATTCCTTACAGTGAAATGTTTCTTTTTTTTTAACATAACACAAATTAATACAACAACAATGCCGTTTTACTTTGGGCATATGATTTGGTATGTCTTAAACATCATTACTAACGAGTGATTTTTTAAGAGCTTGAGAACTTTTTTTTTTAAAAAAACGCATAAAATTTGCAAAATCTCATCGGTTCTTTATTTGAAACGTTAGATTGGTCCATGACATTTACTTTTTGAAGATAATTTCATTTAAATGTTGACCGCGGCTGCGTCTTAGGTGGTCCATTCGGAAAGTCCAATTTTGGGCAACTTTTTCGAGCATTTCGGCCGGAATAGCCCGAATTTCTTCGGAAATGTTGTCTTCCAAAGCTGGAATAGTTGCTGGCTTATTTCTGTAGACTTTAGACTTGACGTAGCCCCACAAAAAATAGTCTAAAGGCGTCAAATCGCATGATCTTGGTGGCCAACTTACCGGTCCATTTCTTGAGATGAATTGTTCTCCGAAGTTTTCCCTCAAAATGGCCATAGAATCGCGAGCTGTGTGGCATGTAGCGCCATCTTGTTGAAACCACATGTCAACCAAGTTCAGTTGTTCCATTTTTGGCAACAAAAAGTTTGTTAGCATCGAACGATAGCGATCGCCATTCACCGTAACGTTGCGTCCAACAGCATCTTTGAAAAAATACGGTCCAATGATTCCACCAGCGTACAAACCACACCAAACAGTGCATTTTTCGGGATGCATGGGCAGTTCTTGAACGGCTTCTGGTTGCTCTTCACTCCAAATGCGGTCACAATCGCATTAATTGTTTGCTCACTTGGTCGATTATGTAGACCATAAATCGGACGTAAAGCGCGAAACACATTTCGAACCGAACACTGATTTTGGTAATAAAATTCAATGATTTGCAAGCGTTGCTCGTTAGTAAGTCTATTCATGATGAAATGTCAAAGCATACTGAGCATCTTTCTCTTTGGCACCATGTCTGAAATCTCACGTGATCTGTCAAATACTAATGCATGAAAATCCTAACCTCAAAAAAATCACCCATTAGTTGTTCTTATTATGGTCTGTAAAAATGACTATAAATATTTTGCACTGTTGGTGCCACAGAAAATTAAAAAAAGCACCAAAATTTAAAAAAAAGCGCACCATGTACCAACTCGTGAAATTTTTGCTCAAAAAAATTTAAAAAGCACCCAAAATGGTGCGAAACGCACCAAGTTGACAACGCTGATATTTTCTTTCGGTTTTGATTTGTGTTTGGGTTTACAAACTTACATATGTATATTAATAAATTAATAAGTTTTTCCTTCTGAGTGTTTAGTTAATTTTGAGTTTTTTGTTGTAATTTTTTATCAAATTAAGAGAGAAAGAGATATCAAGGCTTTATGATTGGCTAATATTCTTAACTGTTTTTAACTATCTTAGACTCAAAAATGTAGAGTCTAAGTCTAAGTTCACTTGCCTATTTATATATAGATTTAAAAAAAATAATAAAAAAATTGGTAAACATTTTTATATATGTAGTATGCTTTATTAATTTATGTATCAATCAGACATCACCGCGAAAAGAGTCAAAATAGATTCAGCAGACCGCTATAGTTAAGTTTGTTTGTCTCAGCATAAAAAAATTTCTTTTGAGGCCTCAAAAAATTCTTTTTAATTTTTGCGTAAAGTGGACATTTATTTTATATATTTATCTTTTTACTGATGTATTATGTTTACAGCTGAGGGATATTTTAAAAATAGTAAATATTAACATAAATTAGTACTAAGGTTTAAAAAGTTTAAATAAAATTAAAAGTATGATCATTCGAATTCAGATAACTTATCCGATTTAATTTTTGCTTTTCAACGTCATCAGAGCAAGCGATAAGATCCACCAACACACATATTCTTTGGAAAGGATCAAACCTATAAAAATTAATCTATCCAATTTTAGATATAGAAGTACTACTTATCGATCCTTTAGTGCAATATATTCATTTATCTCTTTACTAAAGTTATTAAAGAAAAAGTTTTAACCTTTTTAATTTGTAAAATAAGTTTCAAAGTTATAGCTCAAGCTGAATTGAAGTTTTAGCCGTGAATATTTGTTATCGATTCATATATTGGAGCATACATTTTGTAACCTTCTATGCTGCATTAAAGAAGATGTTTGGAATACTAAATATTTACTTTATTGCCCTAAGTACCGCGGCTCAAGCCCTCAAGACCTTTTCTACAGACTTTATGTTCACCGAACAAGTTCTACGCTACGAATAAAGCCGTTTACAAACTTAACGGTAACCTTTTATTTTAGGGTTGTATGATTTTTGTTGTATTTTGTCAAAATATTTTCTTCAAATTTTTTTTTAAGCAAATATTTAAAATTTTTTCTTGTTTTTGTAATTTATTTTTGCAATTTATTTTCCATGTTTTCGTTAATAGTTTATACTTTCAAGTTTTATATTGTTTGTTTAATTAAGTTGAAATTATGAAATTATAAAAAATTAATAATCTCTTCACGTTCGCATATTTTATTTTACTTTCATTCATTTAGTTTCCTAAACTGTGTACAAGGAAAGTCTTTCGTTTACACATAAAATAAAAAAATACAAATACTTGTGTGCGTGCAGAGCATTAAAATTATAATTTTTTATCTAGATTTATGTATATTAGTTCAACAATTATTTATAATATTGAAAGCAAATCAGATGTTAGGTAAACTGTAAAGGGATCTTATGCCACACCTTTAGTATAAAGCACGAATAAATGAATGTAGACGCGTAAAAACTTACAACTAAAGTATGTTTGATCATTTATGTTTAAATAAATTGCAATTGGACTTCACTAAGTTAGAATAAAAAAACGCCAATCAATCAGACGCTTACATATGAATTTAATTTACATATTAAAACTTGACTTGATGTACGGGATGGATATATATATGTACATACATTCCTTTGCAAGATCACGTATTTGCCAGTCACTATATGATACGTGAACTGTTTACAGGTGTTCAAAAACAATTATATAAAACAAAACTAAACGCAATGTAATATAATGACAACAAAATTGAGCGAAGTGAGTCTTGTAATATCTAAGCATAAGCGACGTTATTATACTCCTGGTGCGTGCTTCACTCGCTTACACATTTTCTAGTTAAACATCTTATAAAGAGCAAAACATATTAAACTAAAGATACGTATGTTCACTATTCCACCACGTGGCAATACAATTTAGTATCATAAAAATACTGAAGTGAGTGTACATGAGCATAATTTTAGCTGTAATTTTTCAACATCATTCCCCTAGTAACATTTCTAGGTTTGAGTTGTTTCTGTTTACTTAATCACCGAGACCCACTTCTCTAGCTATAGTGGAAGTGTCCCATAATATTGATGAGTGAGTCAGTGAGTGATCATATTCTAAAATATACAATTTTTACATCCTCAAGCTTTTGTGTTTTAAAGCACAGAAAATAATATTTGAGCCAATTAATTACTTTTATATAATTGAATCAATTAAAAAAAAATAATTAAATTTTAATTTATAACTAATTAAAACCTTTAATTGATGCAAACATTTTTTCTGTGTCAAGTGTCATTATTTTGGGATAAAGGAAAAAAGTTAAGAGGAGGAGTTCAAACAGGGCAAACAGTTTAGTGTAAGGTTTTATGCGATACCGAAATTTAAAACGATGTCCATGATTGATACCTTGTTTTTTTTAAATCACTTACAAGAAATTTAATTTTAAGTTTAGTTTTCTAAACTTAATCTAAATATACGAGTAGAGTAGACAAAAAGATCAAATTGGCATTGCCTGAAAAAGTGTTTTAGTAACTTTGTAACGTCTAAAATATCCAAAGATCAAATCTAAAATATCCAAAGATTAATTATATAAGAAGTAGTCAAGGCACATTTATCAGGTAGCCTCAATACGGAGGGCAAATTAATATGTAATTTTTTATATACGGATTTTGACAGTTAAATTTAAATGGAAGTTTAACTGTTAAACTCCGTATAAAAAAATATAAAAATTTTCGCCTTCACATTTCCCCTCCGTAGTTAGGCTACCTGATAAATGTGCCCTGGAAGTAATATTTTAAGTTTAATTTCAATTTCAGAATAATAAACCTTAATAATCTGGTTATTAAAAAACACTACTTCCGAAAAAATAGTTTTTAAAATACAGATCAAACTAGATACTAGAAGGAAGAAAATTAAGTTAATTATGTCCCAATCAATCCTTTTAATTATAACAAAAAAGTAACCTGAGGAGCACCATCTATAAAATAGGAAATATAAAAGTTCAACCATTAAAGACACCATTGTTTGTTTATATTTTTAAAATAGATTTATTATTATAAAAAAGAATCATTTACATGTGTATGAGTATGAGTAAGATAAAGACGGTAATAGTACAGGATAATTAGATAATTATAATATGTTTGTATGTATGATTTACTTGTAATAAGAATAAAACTACATATATTTCTACAATAACAGCACCATCAAACTTTAAAATTCTTTTTTATGTTTTCCATTCAATCACTAGAAATAAATGCGTGTAATTTAATTTTCAATGAAGCCTTATAGTTACCTCTTTAGTGTAATTTGGATAGATTTCGACATGTGTCCTAATCACACTAACAGATTCAACTTCTGCTACTCTGCATGTGGTACAAATTCGGGAATCGACAGACTTCTTCGAATTACAATCAACATGTGATTGTTGGGAAGAAGAGATTGTTGATATTTCAGTCTTATTAGAACCGGCTTCGATTCTAAAATTTTTGGCTGATTTTAACTGCGGTCGATTCCAAGTCTTACTTTCGAATTTCTTCAAGACTTCGGACATTTTAAGGGATTTTGTAACAACACCATTATTAGGGGAATACGGCGATTGCGATAAATGTTCACATGAACTGGTTGCTGAAGAGGAATTCGAGCAGTTATTAATGCACGTTTCTATATTTTCATTTGAAATGTGGCCAGAATCATCTGAATCTGATCCCCGATCTTTCATAACCAGATCGTTAGCGGAAGTCCTGCTGAACGAAATTGCCGGCTGACTTTTTTCAGAAATTGTTTGTTGTTTTTTGATGGATAATTGTGTAGCTTTTGTAACTTGCACTAGGAGCTCTGCATGTTTATCAGATGTTTCTCCCAAAACTGGTGGTATAATTTTGCAAGATTCTAAAGGTGGTGAAGTTATCTTCTCTTCGTTTGCGTAATTAAGTTTTCGCAACCATTGTTTACGTTTTGCTGTTAAATTGTCTTTTGAAACTTTATGGCTTGAAGTTGATTTTGTTCGTGTTACAGCTTTTCGTGAACATGAATTAGTTTGAGTTCGATGTGGTTTTAGGGATTCGACTTTTCGGAGAATCTGTTGTCCCTTTTCAAGACATTTATCCAATAACTCATCACCTGTTTGACTACGCCGTGGAGCAGATAAACTTGTGTAAGTAGTAGATGTTAAGTTTGAACTGGACAATGGTAATGGTTTTACAGATCTATAAGATGTCCTTTGACTTTGTGATTTGGTAGCATTTCCAGTGTTTGGCGAAGAGCCTAAAGCAACCAATTTATTTTGTTTAGAAAGATCATCTCTGGATTTTTGATCTTTGTTTCTTGGAGACAATGAAGGTACAGTTTCCACTTGCCCAAGAATAATCGAATTCGATGGTTTTAATAATTTTAAATTCACAGAATCATTTTCAGAATTATTGTAAGAGAAACTTTTGCTTCTCGTTTTCAAAGGGATTGCTTTTAGTATTGGTATTTTTGTGGCGTTCGAAAGTTCCCAAACAGATTTGGATTTCTCATGTTGGGCAAAGGCATGTTGCATTTCCTTAAGACAGGGCGAGTCAAGTGATTGATAGCATTTCCTGCGAGTCAGTGAAAGTGTTGATGACGATTTCTTTAATTTTTTGCACTCATTTGTACTGCACTGTAGCTGAGGGGGACAATCAGTCTGCTCCGATTTTAAACTATTTAATCTGATATTACTTTCCAGCTTTAATGCTATTCCCTCATTTTCATTCGCCTCTAAATCTGATGCATTTCTTGTGTCATCAGTGTCTGTTTTCATTTGGTTACAGTTGTTATTGGTAGTTGATGTTGACATTGATGTTGTTTTAAATGGAGGTTCGTTGTAATCGAAAATTATTTTATCAAACGTTTCTAATACTGAACTCAGTTTATTTTCCACGTGAGCCACCTTTTCCAATTCCTGAAATATTTCATCTTCCAAAGATGTGTTTGCCATATTTAAACTCAACTTGGCCTCATCTTCGTCGCTGTCCGCATATGAATGCAACGATGACTTTGAGAAATACAATGTGTCTTTTAATGTGTTGTAGCATTCTGCGTATGGACTTTGTCCCCGGTTGGAAAATTCACTGCTACTGTTACTATCACTAACATTACATTTCCGTTTAAATTTTCGACCCTCTGTGGAGGTTGTTTCTGTTTCTGCTGAATTTTGATTAGAAAGTGTATATTTTCCTACGGATGCTCCAATCGAGCTTAATGCCGTCAAGGACTTGGAGTGCTTTCCAGCTTTATATAGTTTTCCGCTGATTTTTGGTGTCAAATTATCCTCAATCTTGTGTCGTATTTTCGAGCAAATATTCCCAACACCTAATCGTTTGCCGCTTGAGGTCGTCTGGAAAATCTGCGAAGATGTTCTGCAAGGAATTGTAGAATTTCTACTCGAGGAGATGTTACCAGTTACCAAATTATTTTTGGGTTTAACATAAAATTTGTCCATAGTTTGCGCAAACTATTATTCAAATGTCTTTCATTATATGTTTTTATATTTTTTTAATGAAGTTATTAGGAGAAGAAAAATATTTCTGATTTTAATTCGCTGAAGGCAAGCCTGCTCAATTATTTTGACCAGCAAAATATAAAGATTATTCAAGCAAAACTGAATTTATTTTGGAGAAATTGTTAATATTTTTTTATTGCACCCCTTTTAAACTTCCGTAGTTTGTTAATCGATTGTTTTAGGATCGCGACTTGTGTCCAACTGAATTTAAGTTGTTTCAAAGTTAAAGGTGTTTGTCCAACAATTATTTATTGCTAACAAACATGAGCAGCCAGCCAAATGCAATCTGTGAGTATTGACAAAGCATTTTAAAGGGATTTTCAATACAGGCGGGGAGATATTAAAATAAAATTTTTTCTTATTATTTTAAAAGACTATCGATGATTTTATGTGTAAAACGTAAGGAGTCGAACTTCGGACTATTTGCGAATACCTTTTGCAATTTCGATTTTGGCGAAAAGTCGAGTTTATGTGCGCAGTACACGATTGTATTATGACCAGAGACCGTGTTTTCAACATATGTATGTATCTTGCGTGTCGTTGACGGTGTTTCCCAAATTTGGTAACCAAAACTTTTATTAGTCGCTAAAAAGGGCCACCATGTAAAACAACAAACACTCATTTTAATAATTAAGTTTTATCATAAACACATGCTGTTGCTTGCCAATGTTTTAACAACAAAAATATAAAATAACCTGCTGTCGAAACCTGCCTTTCCCAACTGGAGAACTCGTTACAAGTGTTTTAAAAAGTACACACACAGACGCACAGTAAGCATTGAATGCGAACAGTAGAGTAAAAAAAGAAGAAACCTGCATTTGATTGAAGAAATTTAAGCCAAACCAACCAAACAGCCAAATAATAACAAGCGTTTGGTTATTTATAATTATTTTATTATTGGTTTTGTTTTTACAGTGTGAGTCCATATTTTAAATAACTAATGGGTAAAATAATATAAATTCACACATTTGAAAAATATAAATTAAAAATTATATATTTTTTATATAGTTAACCTGTTTTTAGTTAACAAATATAAAAAAGGAGTAAAATATAACACAGATGCGTTTATTTGTTAAAATGAATATTCTGAACAAGAATAGCGATTAAAATCAGATCTAAACCATATGTTGGATTTGAGCTTTTTTGATTCATTCTTCTTGTTTAGACCCAGTAGTTCTTGATAATGAATCAAATTTAATGATAAGAACATTTCAATAAAACATACAGGGACTCTTATTATGACTTGAATTCGATTTTCGATCTTCGCTGGCTAACTAACATTGAGTGTTAAATTCGTATTATGAGTTAGAAGCACAGTCGAAAATCTGGTTGTATAACAAATTTTCAATCGAACACAATTTTGCTTTCGATGCTTATTGAAAATGCGAGTATTTGTAAATTTTTTATTTTTTTTACAAATGCCAGTAGTAAATTATGTTATTTTAATTTCATGCAAGTTTAAGGTTTTAAGTACAAAACAACAATTGGAAAAGCTCGTTTTACTAACGGAATAACACTATCAACTGGCAAAAGGAATATGCCCAAAATTTCAAGCGGCAAAAAAATTGAAAGAATCGAAACAGAAGCTAAATTGTATGGGATCACCCGTTAAAACAACAGCAAAGATGTCACATTAATTAATTAAAATTTTCTTTATAAATTAGTATTACAATATTTATTTATAGTGCCAGCTGATAAATATGTACTATTGTGAATTGTCCAATTGAGCCAAATTCACAATAGCGCTATATTTATAAAAAGTCGTTCGATCAGCTCTTTCGACTACCGAAGCTCGAAAGTTACTCATAATAGGCACCATGGTGTCTTTCAATTTCGAGTTTCTTTTTCAATATTCTTTTTCCTACGAATTGAAACATTGAGAAGAAGCAAAAAAACTAAGCTCTGATAAGATTAATAAAATAAAATATTAAAGTGATTCGGAAAATAACAAGAAACTTTTGATCGTCTAAAATAAACACTTACGTATCCGTGGACAGTGAAGATTTTATAAATTTAAGGCACATTAAAACAATGGGCCTCATGCATAAAAACGAGTAAAAGCGCTGAGTTGAGGCAGGTGAGCAATTGCTCGTAAGTCGAGTTCAATCAAACAGCAAAAGCTTTTGCTCAATTTTGTATGCATAATAATGAGTTCAAACCAATTGCAATTACTTGAGCAAAGGGAGATCAAACGTCTAATTGTTATTGAAGTGCAAACATGCCGTCATGTGAAAGTGAAGTAGAATCATAATTTCTTGCTGTTTGTTGTTCGATATCGTTTCCTAATTGCCATATATCAGTATTGTTGTAATCGTCCTTGATAAGGATATAATCGTCTTTTAAAAATTTAGCTATGTTATGCAAAATGAAACAACTGGCTTTACGTGGGGCGATAACTCTGTCGATACACGAATTATGTATTGAAGTATCAAAAATCTTTGC
The DNA here is from genome assembly GCA_949628195.1 of Phasia obesa. Taxonomy (NCBI): domain Eukaryota; kingdom Metazoa; phylum Arthropoda; class Insecta; order Diptera; family Tachinidae; genus Phasia; species Phasia obesa. The sequence continues at coordinate 216,346,726 of OX451215.1, forward strand.
TTCAATTGCCCAAAACACCGATCTATAATGACACATTCTCTTGTAAACACTTTGTTGAATGTCTTTTCTATGTCAGTTGTTGGGTTTCGGAATGGTGTCATTAGCCATGGGCATATTCCATAGCCCTCATCCCCGAGAAGTAATGCATCGTTCGTTGCATTTTGCATTATTCTACAGACCTCACTGTTTCGTAAGATACGTGAGTCATGAACTGAACCAGGCTAGGATATCTCAACGCTTGTAAAAAGTTCTTTTCCATCACAAGTTGCCTGCACATAGAGTGGAAACCTTTTTCTACAAATATACTCATCGCTTTTATATGAGTACAATCAATCACTCCAATTGCAAATGGAAAGCACTCGCTTGCTTTGGCAGATATAAGTTTCACAACTTCCGCAATAGTTCGCGACACAGTTGATTGATGGACTCCAATATCTGTGGCTATACCATTTTGGAATCCAGGATCTGCACAAAATCTTAAAAACAGCCGAATTTTAGCAATCTTGCTTCTTCTTAACCCTTAAAAAAAATAATTAGCCAACCAGCAGATGCTACTATCATCAAACCTATATATTTATCATTTTATTATTAATTATATAAAAAAATTAATAATTAAGAATACAAACCTGTATAATTTTTTATCCTCACTTGCTAAATTTCTTTTACGCTGTTGATAACATTTTGCATTTCTTTGTGGCACAAAATATTCAGCCATGGCTCCTTTTTAGTGTACGCGTGTCAACTATAAGGCAGGCTCAACAAAATTTGAGCATATGAAAATGAACTCAAGCTCATCTCACTTAGTTCAAACTGAGCACGACGAGATCAAACGTGAGCTGTGAGTAAAAGCAAATACTTCAAATTTTATTATGCATACGGCAAGCACCATTTACTCAAAAAATCGAGTCCGAGCTCAAGCTCACGTTTTATGCATGAGACCCAATATTTCGAAATTAATATAACTCCCCCAACGATGACTGATTGCAGTACTTGCAAGTCAGCAATTAGGGGTGAAACCGGCATTAGATGCCATGGTGTTTGTGATAAGGTGTATCACAGTGTAAAAAAATGTTCTGGTGTGGATCAATATTCTATTGGAATGATAGATTCTAATAATTTTATAAGATTTATATGCAATGATTGTATGGAGTATATAAAAAATGTAGATTTGATGCTGGGTCAAATTCAAGATGGTGTCCGTGTTAATAAACAAAATTTAAAGGAATACAAACGTGAATTTGAAACATCGTTGAGACAAAATGAAAACGAAATTAAACAATTATTAGAGGCCATTGAAAAACGATATGAGGAACGTTTGGAAATTTTAGAGAAAACTCAAAAAGCTTGTGAAAAAAATGTTGCTGAAATAAAACAACTTTTCGGCACGATCAAAGAACAAGAAAACAAAAATATAGAAATGTGTAATAACATAGAAAAACCAACGTCAAAATGTGCAATGAAATAAAGAAAGTGATAAAGGAGACAAATGTCAATACAAGTAAGATGTCATTCTCAGATGCATTGAAGAATAAATCAGTGTTGCCAGAGGTAAAAAATCAGGTACCCCTAATAATAAAACCGAAAGAAAAGCAAAACATTGAAAAAACAAAAGATGATTTGAATAAAAAAGTGGACCCAGTAAATTTCAAAATAACAAATGTGGAAAATAGAAAAAATGGAACCGTAATTATACAAAGTGAAAATACTATTGAAAGAGAAAAAATAAAATCGGCTATAGAAAATAAAATGAGTGAAGGATACGAAGTTAAAGTGCCGAATAAAATTGAAATGTCTATTGTTGTAACCGATATGTCTTTTAAATACGATGATAAAGAAATAATTGAAAAAATTAAAAAACAAAATCAGATTTTAGAAAATAGTGCAATTGAGCTTATAAAAGTTTTTGAAACTAAAAGATTGAATAAAACAATATATAATGCAAAACTATTAATTGATAATGAAACATACCCAAAAGTTTTGGCGGCACAAAAGATAAATATCGGTTGGGAGAAATGCAGAGTTTTTGATGGCACAGAAGTATTACAATGTTTTAAATGTAGAGGATTCAACCATAGAGCTAGGGACTGTAAAAATAATGAAGTATGCCTAAAATGCCATGAAAATCATGCAACGAAAGACTGTGATAAAGAATATTTAAACAAGTGCATAAACTGTATAAATTCGAATAAAAGGCTAAATTTGGGTCTTGATGTGAATCATACCACAACAAGCAGAGTCTATCCAGTATACCAAAATAAATTAAAGTTAAAAAAGAGAACAATGGGGTTAGTAAATTAACAACTAAAGAATATAAATGGAATCTACACAAATATACAAGGATTAATTAACAACTTTAACCAGATTGAGGTAATTACAGATAGTGATAAACCGGATTTTTTGATATTTTCTGAGACACATTTAACCAATAGAGTAGATGAATCTGAAATACAACTGGAAGGATACAATGCATATGTAACACTATCGAACTCTACAAGAACAGGTGGAATAATTATATATTTTAATAAGAAATGGCAGGTGAATTTGATTTGTAAAAAGGTACGAAACTTTAAATATTGGATTAGCGCCTATAGTATAAAATTCAGGAGTACGTCAATGATAGTTGCAGCAGTTTATCGATCACCAAGCAGTCAAGATGCGGAATTCTATGAAATAATTGAACAAACCATTGAAGAACTTTGGGATGAAAACATAGACATAATTCTAGCTGGAGATTTTAATGTTGATTGGGCGAAGGAAAGCTTTTATAAAAACAAACTGGAACAGATTATAAATGATAATGGACTCAAGCAAGTAATTACCGATTACACGAGAGTTACGCAAGAATCAAGAACATTAATCGATTATGTGATAACAAATAATTTTAATGTTAGAGTAAATAATAGTAGAATAAATAAAATATCTGATCATGAAACAATAGAAATCTGTATTGAAAACAAAGTGGAAAAAGAATGTGAAAACAAAAAACAAATAGAATTTTTTAAATATGAAAAAAGTAAATTTAGAAGAGAAATTAATACATCATTAAATTTTGAAGACAGAACTGATTTAAATAATAATGTAATGAGTTTTGATAACTGCATTGAAAATATTATCAAGAAACTTACTGTTAGAAAAACTACTAGCGGAAAGTATGGTGGAAATAAGTGGTTTAATAGGCAATTACAAACACTAAAAAATGATAAAATAGCAAAGTACAATACAGCAAAAATTTAAAATACTGTTGCAGCATGGAATAATTACAAACAAGCAAGAAATATCTATAAAATAAGATTAGAAAATGAAAAAAATACATATATTAATAAAAAAAATAAGCAATACTAATGATCAAAAGCAAATGTGAAAGAACATCAAAGATCTAGTGCTAAAAAAGAACAAACCTGTGATAAAAAATGTGATATTTAATAACATAGAATATAATAACAGCACCGATATAGCGAACCAATGAATATTTTGTAAATAGTATTAAAGAAATAAGAGATAGTATAGAACATGTTCAATATAGTAATCAAACAAATGTGATAAACAGTAAATTTATTTTTCGTACAATAACTATTTCTGAACTTAAAGAAATATGTAAAGCTATGAAGAAGAAACCAGATAATAATAATGTGAATATATGCTTAATCTTAGATAATTGGGATTTGCTTGGAAATATAATGTTGAGAATAATTAACAAGTCTCTAGACACGGGAACTTTTCCAGAAAATTGGAAAACGACAATGATTACCCCAATTGAAAAAATAGCAAAAACTAATAAATGTGAAGATTTTCGTCCGATAAACACTCTCAAACTATGTGAAAAAATTCTAGAAAAAATCGTTAAGCAACAACTAGAAGACTATATGGAAACAAACAATATATTATCGAAATATCAATCCAGTTTTCGAAAAAACTTTTCGTGTGAGACAGCAGTGAACTATGTTATTAATAGATGGAAAAATATCAATAAAAATAAAAAAGTTATGGCAATTTTTCTCGACTTTAAAAGAGCTTTTGAAACTATTGATAGAGACATATTATTGTGCAAACTTTATAAATATGGAATCCAAAATAAAGAATTAAACTGGTTTAAATCATACCTAACAAATAGAAAACAAGTAACCAAAGTAAATAATATTTTTTCTAACACTATACACAACGAATATGGAGTACCTCAGGGATCTATTCTGGGGGCTCTTTTATTTATCATATATATAAATGACTTACCCAATATACTAGAGAAATATGAAATAGTGTTATACGCGGATGATACTTTAATATTTAGAGAATCTGAAACCGATGAACAGTGCCACAGAAACTTAACTTATGATATGGTAAATGTAAATAATTGGTTAAAAATGAATAAGCTAAAACTAAATGAAAATAAAACAAAAATATTAGAAATAGACATGAACAGCGAAATACCCTTTAAAGTTAATAACAAAATAATTGAGAAAGAGGAAAACATCAAATATTTAGGATTTATAATAGACAAAAACTTGAACCTTAAAGATCATATAGATTACATATGCAAAAAAATTGGAAATAAAATTGGCTTTTTTAAAAGAATAAGAAATAAAATATCAACAATTACTGCAATAAATATATATAACACCATAATTAAACCACATTTTGAATTCGGTTCAACAATATTATACACATGCTGCACAGACTTACAAATAGAGAGATTACAAAAGTTTCAAAACAGGGCTATGAGATCGATAATTAAATGCAATAGATATACTCCAATACAACTCATGCTGGATACATTAAAATGGCTGAACATTAGGCAAAGACTTCAACTTAATACCTTTACCTTCATCTATAAAATGAAAATGGGGAATGCACCTGAATATTTAACAGAGCAATTAAGATATGTCAACGAATGTCAATGTCAAGAATACATAGAGCAACAAATAGTGCAATAAAAGATGTCTATTATATAAACGATTGCAGTTATTTAATCTATTACCCATAAATGATAAAAATAAAAGAAATATCAACATATTTAAAAGAAACTGTGTGCATTTTGTGAAAAGTAATACATATCAGAGCAATTGAAATAATGAATAATTTATTATCATTTAGTTAATAAGAAAGTATTTCAAATAATACTAAAAAAAAAAAAAAATTTGTTATGAGAAATTTTTCTTTTGTTTCTACTGGCGGATCTGTGATATCCACATTTTGAAAAGTTGTGGATATTTTTGGCCGTTATAATTGTTTTATTACTGAGGCTGGAATAAAAATATTTACCGTAAAATATGAGTCAACACGATCAAAAATCCAACCTGAGTATATTCCACCTGATCGTTTAACTGAAAATATCGCCGCTTTAAGGGAAAGTATAGAAGTGAAATCAAACGAAAACTAATTTTCTCACATGAAATTCCAAATTTCCATTTGAGTGGCCACATAGTGGGTGATACAACACATTTTATTAGTTAATTTTTTGATAACAAGACGTTGCGACATGCAAACGACATATCTGACAAGAATAATTTCACAAAATTTTGAAGCAATATGTCAGCCAAAATCGCCAGATTAAATGCCTATGGACCATGTTATTATGAGGATATCTCAAATATAGAGTTTACTAAAATAAATCAAAAACACAATATTCGGCGTAAAATTGCCATTTATTTTCAGTATACGAATATTAATTTTTATCAGATTTCTTTTTATAGACACTGTTGAGCATGCGCAGATACTGACAGTAAGTAGTAGATTGTTTGGCATCTAAAATGTTACGTGCTTTCAAAACAATTCATTTATATGAAATTTCACGGCATTAAAAGAAAGTTTACCTTTTGCTTTCATAATGATGGTATGTATTTACATGCAGGTATGATAATATGTATGAATAATATGTATGTACTAATGTACATACATACATACATACATACATACATACATACATACATACATACATACATACATACATACGTACTATTAAATCTATTTGAATTTGTTACTGGCCACTTTCAACACTGTTACTTTGTTTGATTAATTACAAATTTTCATTTAAGTCGAAATATTTTGTTCTTTAAAAAAATTTTATCCGATTTGCGCAAAGTCAGACATACATTTCCTATTTTGATACTTTTTATTTGTTTAAAACATTTTTAAGATTTAATTTCTTGCTGTTAACAAGACAGTTTTGATATTTAATCAATTCATTTGGAGAAAACATTTACAAATTCAAATTCCAGATCCTTAAACGATACTCTTCCATGATACTCGTAGTAAGGCGACATTCGTTTGATATATTCTAATACATCATTATAGTCAGTCAAAATAAAATAATAAAAAAATATACAAATAAAAAGACATATGCATACGTACTATGTATGTACATACATATGTATATATATTTTTTTTTTTTTTTAGCAGTTAGTTTTATCTGGAAAATATTTGTAGAAATGTCTGCCTCTACAACAAGCTACACATTACAAAATAATGAAACAATGAAAAAATGTGTTAAGTCCAGTTAAATGTTGAAGCATTATTTGAAATAAAATTTAAATAAAATTTAGTAATTTATAATTTATTCGTACTCTTTATATGCAGAGGCAGAGTATTTTTTTTTTAATAAATTTAATCAGATGGACCATACCCCAGGTATGTTATCTCGTAGAAATTTATTTTGAAAGTACTTCTTTGTGTGCCGGCATATTTATTTTAAATAAATTTTGAATGTTTGTTGTTGCACTTTCTAATGGTCAGCAGCTTTTTACACAATTTATATTTTTATATTTTATATTTATATTGTTGTAAAGACCAAATGATTTTTCATCATTCGACACTATTCGCATTATTAAATAAATAATTTCTCATAAACGCTTTGAAAATACATACATACATACATACATATGTATGAAAATACTTACATACATATGTATGTATGTATGTATGTATGTATGTAATTGTCAGTCACACAAATAAATTGCTACGACAAAATGCAAGGAGTGAAAATGCTATATAACAGAAATCTATGTATACAATTGCTTACATCCATAAATTAATACATATGTATGTATGTATGTATGTATGTATGGCTTTAGAAATGTTTTCAGATAACAAACTTACCTTACCGTATCACTTAAATTCACGAAAACTTTAAAATGGATTTTTTGATTGATATCAATCAGTATAGATATCAGCTGCATCGAAATGCACGACTTTCAAACTATTATCTTAAAGTTGTAAAAAGCTTTCGAGTAATCGAATGAAAAATAATTCAGAAGTTTGCCCACTTAATATCAGCATTATTCATCTATTGATGCATTAAGCTTTGTGCCTTTTACCATACCACTACACTAATTTTTTGAGACTTAAGCTTTTGAATTAATATTTCCAAATAATGTTTGGTTCATCTCAACATCACGCACACCGATCCAGAAATTTTTTCTTTGAACCAAATAAAGATTTTAATTAGTTTCAGATACAAATTCAATTAAAACCAAGTAAGAGTGCTATATTCGGCCGTGCCGAACTTTCTATACCCTTCACCACGGTGATTTTATTTATACAGACATATACAGCATACAATATGGATATTGTTGACTCTTTACATATTTAAATTAAAAAAGTCGTATGAAAAAAGCGGCGAAGGAGCTAAATAATATTGAAGACCACAGCTACATCGTAAACTCTGACATTGTTGTAGAAATACGTTTTTTGCTTTTATAAAATTAAATAAATTTTTCAAAATATAATAAATATTTTCTTCAAAACATTTTGTTTGTATATGAATTTGTAATTTATAATTTTGTGACATTTTTTTTTGTTGAATAAAATAAAATTGACGCATACAAACATAGAAATTAGCCTAAGTTGACTACAGCCACAACAGTGGTCGTGTGTGTAGCCATGTAGCTTTACTGGCTTCAAAATAATCGTTTACCTATAAACGGTTGTATTTTTTTTATGACAATTTGTAGTCGGTATCCTGATGTTGTATATGTGTTTTATGCATCTAGGTTTTAAAATAGAGATCTCATCTATTTAAGAATCAAAAGCATTTAAAATAATATGCTACTTAAAATATATATGTATGTATACATACATATATTCTTAATATTAAAAATATGTTACATGATTTTCATTTTTGCAAAAATTTTTTCCAAAAATATTTTTTGAAAAATTTGATTAGAAAATTTTTTGGAAAATTTTTTAACAATTTTTTTTTTCAAAAAATTTTCTGTAAAAATATCTTTTTTGAAAATGTTTAGTAAATATTTCTATTACGGTCTGTAATACAAATCAAAGGAGAAAAATCCGATCAACCTAAAAACAAACCTGTTAAAATGTTAAAAAATATATAGGTAGGCGTGGTTGCCGGCTGCCTCGAATTGAGTGGTCTGATGTTGCTGAATTTCATTAGCGAAATTTTCAAAACTATGATTGGCAGATTGGTGTGCTTAAATTTTCTGTATCTCTTCGGGTGCTTTGGCAAAGTTGATTCCAACCCGAACACAGACGGACAGGCGGACATCGCTAAATCAACTTCTCTAATTATAAAGATCCATAATATATATGTATACTTTATGGGGTCGGAAATTAATATTGTAGAAATTACACACGGAATGACAAACTTATACCGTTTCTACCTATGGTGAAGAGTATAAAAAAAACAATTTTCCAATTAAATAAATAATTGATTCAATCAAAAATTTAATAAAATTTGTATCAGACACTAATTAAAACTAAAGAATTGTGGAAATGTTTTCTTCTTTATATGTAGTTTTCTTCTTTATATGTATCTATAAAGTGTTTGTTTAAGTGGCATACTTAATTCAATAAGAAAAAACGCATTTCCATAACATTTTTTTTATAAATTCGATTATTGTACGATTCTCAATTTTTAATTTTAATCCATTTTCAGCTCTGTTTGTCAACCCATATTTTGTCATCATTATAATCGATTCGGAATTTTGGCAGTTGGCGGTTACTACAAACACAACAAATATAAAATAACGGCAACATGGCTTGACTTTTGAAAGAAATAAAAACAACAATTAAACAGAGGTTTATCTTATTTTCTTTGGATATTTTAATGATAAAAAGTTTCAAGCACTGAAACATAATTTATGAATACTTGATCAGCAGAGCCTTATACCGACAAAATGTAATTCTCATAAGAAAAAAAATACATTTTATATAGGGAAAACACACCATCATAAAAGTGCGCGTATAACGTATATTCGTGAAAGTAGACCTTTCCAACCCATGTACTCATTTGAAAATCGGTTGAGTGGATCTCGAGTTATAAAATCACAAACATATACATATATATAGATTTAAAGAAATCTTGTTTTTTTTAATTATTATTTTTTTACAAATCATTTCTTAAGGTATAAATCCCTTAACAATTTAATCGTAAATCATTTAAATAATGCTTCATTAAGTCGAAAAAAAAAAATAAAAAACCAATGTTTTCTATTAAAAACAAAATCAATGAATTTCTTTTTTTCTTGTTGTATAAAGTACATTTAATTAAAAAAATACGTTAATTAAGCGGTAAACGATATATAATAATAAAACAAAAAACGAACTCCAGTTCCTTTTCGCGTTCAAAACTATAAAAAACCTGCTTAGGAGCACAACCGAGTATAGATAGATACTATTCGATATACATCTATAACTTTTTCTGTTTTACAAAGCGATAAAGTTTAATCAACTTAATATGTTTTTGAAAAATAAATTGATTCGTGTAGTTCGAAAACTTTCAAATCATACATACACATTTGCTTACAAGAAAAACACTTGCCAACCCATACAATAAAACAAATAATCGCCACAATTCTTGTGCAACATTGCGTTGGCAGCTTATTTGTAGCAACATGTTGATATAATCGTAATGCATCATAGGTACATTTATTGTTACATTCCAATTTTGCTCATGCACATTCAATACTGCCGCGACCGATGGTGGATAACCCGTTGAACATGTTGCTTCATTACTGTCTATGGCTTTATTATCCATAAAATATTAACACGTAACAACTGCAATCAACAACATACAACCGTATACTTTTGTATATGTATTATATGAATGTATACATAGGAATATTTATATATGCAAATATTACAAATAATTGGTTTTATTAATTATAGCGACTTTTAGATGTCGATACATCTTCACTGTGGAAAAAATTCTTCCTGACTAGTCTAGTATTAAAGAAAGAACAACTTAAGACACAACTCCTACATATGTACAAATATAAAAGTACATAGTACTATGTAATGGATACAATAGATGGATAGAATAGATACAATATAGAGAATTAGCAGTAAAGTTTTCTTTTTAATTTATATGTCTAGTTTCTTTGTTATCAAATTACAAAAATTATGCAGTGCACAGTGCAATCGATCGGACTTTTTTTTAAACAAATTTAAAATTTTCTTTAGTTTAAAGGACGTTAAGTAGTTTTTCTAAATTGAGTTTTTTACACTTTTTTATTAAACTCACAAACTCAATTTAGAAAAACTGCTTATATAGTGTAATTGTAGGGACCCTAGGCAATACTCTCCATGAGTATTGCCACCTCTTCATTTGGCCACATTGGCCAAAATCCTTCATAGACTTCATATAGTACAAAAATTGAGTTTTTTACACTTTTTTACTAAACTCACAAAATCAATTTAGAAAAACTGCTTATATAGTGTAATAGTAGGGACCCTCGGCAACACTCTCCATGTGGTGGTATTGGATGCCACCTCTCCATTTGGCCACTTTAACCAAAATATTTTGGAGAAAAAAAATTTGCTAACTGTTGTTCAATAAAAAAAATATGAATTTATGTTCATTTATCTCAGTAGGGTTTGAAATTGCTGAAATATCATTATTTGCAAAAAAAGTTGTTAAAAATATTTTTAAATTGTTGAAAAATTCATATTTTAGTAAGACGTTACGTCATATACGTATTTAACTTCACACGTAAATATGTTTTACGTAAGTCGTTACGTCAAAAACGAATATAACTGACATATTTAACTTCACACACATCCATCTCTGCACGTATTGGTCCAAACCACAGCCACCTCGTACACCCCGATGGATCCACACCAAGAATAAGTCACAGAGATAAGCGGCTCTTTGTTGGGCTACGGGTTCCCGTGATACCAGTCTTTTGGACACCGGTCGGGCCTCGAACGACCCTGCATTACAGAGATTCAGGTTCCAGGGAACCTGGCGTCTAGTGCTCCCATTTTCTTCGCAATGACAATTAGTGCCCCCTGGTGGACTTTAAGTAGATACCATTGCATATTGCATCCACAAAACTTGACCTTTTTGTGTGGATTGTCAACGGCATCTTCGGTCCATATTACTTTCGAAGTTAGGCAGGAGCCGCCTTTACAGTGTACATGTTGACACATGTTTTATTCATTTGTAGCGTTACGTGTCATGATACAATTGAATTATTAAAATGTCATTTCTATGATATTATTTCACGAAAACGACCTGTTTCTAGGCTTCCAAGAATATGTGATCTGATGACTCTTGATTATTTTCTTTGGAAGTACGTTAAGTCCATGTTTAAAGCTGATAATGACAAAATTGGAGGTCAACGTTACTCATGCAGAAGTTTTTTAATTCTTTTCTTGTTTTATTTTAAAGTTTGGAGCTCTTATAAAAATATCCTTTACATTTACAGCATTTTCCTAAATAAAGTTTTGAACATCAGGTAAATATTCTTAACCACTGTAAATGCTTTTGCATTCATACAACTTTTGCTTCTAGTGCAACTACATTTACACAGACTATTTATATACATATGTATGTATTTATCTCTTCGTGTGTGTGTGTATTTGTAGGTGTGATTATCTGAACATAACGTGTACATCTGCGATATCAGATTGTATGAACATGAACTTGACCATGAAAAGAAGCTGGAAAACTTCCACAATCGCTTGTAGTGACGTCAGAAATAACAAAAATACATACATATGTATATACTTACATATAGATGTGTGGATATCAACTGCACATCAACTTACAGAAGTGAACCCTGCAAACATTTATGTATCGACTGAGCAATACCGCACCAGTATTCAAGTGGTTTAAAAATATAATAATAAAATGAATAAGAGAAACGAGAAACTTATTAATTAATTAAATATTTCGGAGGTGTAAAATTAGAACGTGTTTGTGTATGTATGTGAGCTGAGCTTTAAAATTTTATTGTATTTTATTGGCATCTGTCATTGTCAACTCTGCTGATATCTTTTATCTGAAAAGTGTCTCCAGAGAAGAAAGTTTTTCCATTATCGAATCTATTTTTCTAAAAATAATTATTCTTCTTCGCTTTTAACCGATTTACCTGAATTACTACTTATTTTTTCTTGCCACCGAGTTTATTGCAAAATTTAAAAGATCAAATTATTTACTTGAAAGAATTGTTTTTAATCGAATAAAACACTATCCTTAAGCACTTCAACGTTTATTTTCGAAATACATAAGTTTATTATATTTATTTTAAAATATATAAGCAGTTTGATCTTAGACGATGAATAAAAAAGTTGCGAGGATACTGCTTTTAAAATGATTTGATTTTAGTAAAATTGCGAAATATCAAGAGTCATTGGATCAAATTTTAATCCGCATTTTCTTTTATTGTGTGCTCTTCCACACAAAAATGTGACATGTCACAGTACTTGTGGTATAAGCATAATGTAAACTGACAGTATAAAAAGGCAGTTAAAAGAGATAATGCTTTGTTATTATTTAACCACTAGCCGCGTCGTGGCCATCCTGACAATATGTTGTTTGACTTTGTTTTGAAACTAATCCACACAAAATTTTAAGACTCGTAATTTAAGGGGTTAAATTAATATAAAATTATTGTCGAGTTAAAAAAATAACAGGTGTTGACAAGTTTGCAGTACCATTTAATCGCTCGAATTTCGTACTTTCACTACTTTTTCTCTATTTTCTCTTGTTTTTATAATTAATAAATAGCACTGTTATTTTTAGCAATATTATAACCTAATGAAATATACAATAGTCCATCTTATAAATTTAGGGCTACCAGTTAAAATTTAGGTCTCCGACTTGTATTTTATTTTGTTGTCCTTTTTGTTATGTCTTTTCATAAAAGAGTAGATAGAGTGTCAAAGTTTTGTCCGAATAGCCTCTTTATTAATGTGCATAATTGAAATTTTGTATGAATAACCAACCACCGTATTATTGTTCATAGACAAGCAAAACTCTGGGTAGATTAGAAGAGTGTGGGCAGATTTGGTAACTCCCATACAAAGAATATCTTTGTCATTACTTAACTTGAAAACAAAAATAGGTAGACTTTTGTATTTTCATTTCTCCGGAGTCCATTTTATTAAAAATCATGCATAAGTGAAAAAATCCTCCTAATTTTCCATTAACCGATCTCAAATGTATATAACAAAAGAAAAAATTTAGATTAGCATGTTATGCTTCAAATCTCAAATTTGAAAGTGTTTAAAACGATAATATAATTTTTAATTAACATATAATATCAGGGATCGCAAATAATCACATCATTCAATCAGAAAATAAAACTTAAACATCAATCATTAAATGGCGAGCAAAGAATAAAACTCAGACAATAATTTTTATTCTCTGAGCAGAAAATAAAACTTAGAGATTAATTTTTATTCGCAAAGCAGAAAATAAAACTTAATACATAATCGTTATGTTCTAAGCATTAAATAAAGCTCAGAGAATAATTTTTATTCTTTGAGTAGAAAATAAAAATCAAGAAATAATCATTAAAACCCAATTTTTAAAATAAAACTCATAATCATTACAATCTCTGTATAATATAATTAGAGAATAATAAAAATTTGTATGCATTGTACTTTTGAACTCTTGTTAATGGAGTAATAAATGAAATGAATGCATTCAAACTGATAAATCTGTTGTACAGAATTACTGCTTATAATGATTCCATTTAATTTTGTTTATACTTTCTTTTCTATAATAAAAATAATTAAAAGGTCTTTAACTTTGATGATCGTACAAATATTTTAATTTGTATATAAAGCAGATTCGAATTTTTTTCTTGTAATAAACAGTTAAAATTTCAAATTTTTTAATTTTAAATAACGGCAGATAATCTGTCTATATAAGTATAACTATATAATAAAACAGTAACTGGATTTTTGGAAAATTTTGCTGCTGGTGTAGATAAAATCGAAATGAAATACAAAACAGCAATTTTGGAATGGCTGTCTGTTTGTCTGTCCGTCTGTCCATTGGGTAGCATCGTCAGGTAATAAAAATAGTTTTATAATATTTAATCGAATGAAAAAATTTTAAATATTATAAAACAATTTTTATTTCCTGACGATGCTACCCAATGGTGTAGCGAAATATTGAATATAAAAATAAATTCAAAAATTTTTATAAAAAAGTCCTAAAGATTAAAAAACATAATTATAATATTATTAAAAAGATAAAAATTACAATAATTATGCTATATAAATTTTGAAAGTTTATCCAGGGATGGTATAACTGAAGCACTATAAAAGTAAGAGTCTTAAAATTTGTCGTGGATTACTTTTTAAGCAAAGTCGAACAAAATATGGTTAAAGCGCCTACGACGTGGCGGGCACTTAAAATTTTTTTAATGGCAATAAAGTGAACAAGTCTGTTAAGGAAATGGTCAATTAATTAGTTAATCTTAAATAACTTAGATCCATGTGGTAAAACTTGAGTGTTTGCTTTAAGAATTTTAATAAAAAATTTCAATTAATTTAAATGAATTTTTTGTTTTGTTAAAAAAGCATTATTAGTTATCAGCATTTAAAATGGAACTTCAAAACTAACTTTTACGTCAAAATTAAAATTTTAAACTAATATTGGTTAGCTGAAGCAACAACAAATATAAGGTGGTAAATATTAAAGAAAAATATTAAAAAACAAACAAGAAGGAAGCTTTGGGTTGTGTAGAATTCGTTTTCACCAACTGCCGATATATGATTGAATACAGTTTTCTCGAAAAGATGATACTTGCAACTTAGAACTACCCAAAGTAGATAGATGCGAAAAGAAGGCGGATGTAGCGATCCAGAAAATACATTATACCCTGTTCAGACATGTTTTCTTACTTAAGACAATTTAATCTTAATTGAGCAATTTAATTTAGTGTTCATACATGCTCAATCTGCTTAATTAAACTTACTCAGTATTTGACAGCTGAAAAACTTTGTTTTTATTATAATCGTATACAATTTTTCGTTTTGTTTTTGTTTTGAAAAAAATTGATAAATGTTGCGCCTTAAACAAATTTTGCGATGTTATTTAATACAATTAAAAGAACTAAAAAGTAAAAACCCACAATTTGATCAGCTCTTTTTGACATCTGAAAATTAAATTTCAACCAGAGTACTGAAATGTTCACTCACTGTTCATTCATGTGGGAATGTGTTCATTATATTTTTTAGCTTCTCATACATGTGTGAGACTACAAAATATTTTGGGATATTTATGGATGCGATGATTTATTTTTTCTCTTTCTGTTCAAAAGTGAATAAATGAGAAAATATTTTGTTGTTCAAGCAAGTGCACATATTTGAGAATTTATAATGAAAAGATCGTAGAAAAATTTGCGCTAAGCATTCGTATACATATTTAGTAATGTGGAACTGCCGTCGTATGCAGTAACAAAAAGGTTTTCTTTAGTTATTTCTTCTGCATGTGCGATCGTAGGCAGAAAATTCTTTTATATTCATTTATGATAAATTTTATAAATGTTCAGCGTTCCTAAATGAACGTGTACATTATTGAAAAAGAACATTAATGAAAAGAAGTTAATTTATTACTCTTCATGTATGTATCTATTTGTTAAAATAAATATTCTTGCGACCCTATTAGTAGTCAGTGTCAATAAAAGAACTGAAGCCTAACTTTGACAATCCTTTAAATATTAAAATAACTTTTGATGAAAAATATAAAAAATATATATATTTGTTTTATATCATTAAAAATGTTACTTAGGGTCGCTGATTTATAAGAAATTTAAAATAATAGTATTTTCAGTAGAATTAAAAACATACATACATACACCATGCAAAACACAAATAGACAATTAAACTTGGTAGACTGTGTCATTTAAAATATTTAGTATATTATTTTAAGAACAAAAACAGAAACTCGTTTATAAACCATAAACGAAAATCAAGCATTCTTAGCTGCAAATATAAGTATGCATTACATGCGTACATGTTTGTATGAGCAAAATTTATATATATAAAAAACAAAATTGAATAATGTAGTAAAAAAAGTTCAAAGTTATTTGATAGATTTTGCAACAAAAATTGCTCAACATCATGTTCATCAATAACGTGTAGTCATGGTTTTTGTATTCATTTTTAATTGCAGAAAATGACCTTAGCTGAATGCTAGTGGCTATTGACTCGCTCGTAACTCGCTCAATTGTCCACTGATTACAGGCAATGACCGCAAAATAATCAAATACAGTAGCATTTTAGTTAATTCCAATGACAATTTTCGATTTTCAGTCAAATCTTAAGAAACTGACGTTTATATTAATATGAATGTCAGAGTAAATGCATTTGTGCTTGCATGTGTATGTATAAGTAACATAATCATAGCTAAAGAATTGGTAATTTTGTTTTTGTTTTATGTTAAATGCATTTGTGCACTACGATCAGTAGCCAACATAGAAAAGGAGCTATTCTAGCTCGAGTTAAATAAATATGTACCTTGTTAAATACTTGTTTAAGTTGCTGAATTAGTCTAGTGTAAGTATAAGTGTGAGTGCACAAATTTAATGTTGTTTAGTGAGACTGTGTAAGAGTGTGTGATTTTTTTTTTAAATTAACCAAAATTAAACATTCACACATCTACAATTTTTTATTTTTTGCTGTAAAAGTGAATTTTTATCTGCCAAGAAGTCTCCACAATATTCTTTTAACTAATGTTGCCTTTAGAATTAAATGCATTTGTTGTCAGAACGAGAAACGCGAAGGTAGTTTAATTTACCGCAATAAAGTCTAATTCTCGCTAAAAGTGAGTAAGCGGTAAATTTATTCAAGTTGGTTGGATTTGTATTGCTCTGCTAGCACTGTGTTGCATTCGAAATCAAGTCAGAGCCATGAAATTGTTACTTGTTTATGCATTTTTATTAGGGGCGTATGTCAGTGGTACGTCTGTAATTAAGTTTAAAAACATGGCAAAAAGCCAGCGCAATAATTATAAAAATTATAAAAAACCTGTAAATTGTTCTTATCTTTTTTTAATGTAGAGTCGTTAGCTGCTGATTTATCTTATAGACGAGGATACTGTGATGTTTCAATATTTAGTGTTATACAGGAAATGTTGCAGAAGGAGGTTAAAGCCCTGTTTAATCCCAGTTTGCGTCATTTGGGCAGTCAAAGCATATATTATGATCTTTATACTCCTGAAAATACCAATGAACGACAAATATTGCGCACCGGAGATATAAGAGCTTTACGAAATTCCAACTTTAATCCTAATTGGCCAGTAAGGTAAAGTAGTTGTGTAATTACACACATTACACACGCGCTCATTAAATGTAAGACACTTAACAAAACATTAAATATTTACATATAGATTTTCTATACATGGCTGGGCTGGAAAAAGTACATCCTGCTCTAATGCCGCTGTAAAAGATGCTTACTTGGGTGCAGGAAAATTTAATGTCATTTTAGTGGATTGGAGTGATATTGCTCTTGATATCAGTTACCCGCGAATATCACAACAATTTTCGGAAATCGCTTCACAAATAGCAAAGTTCATACGCTTTTTAAGGAAAGAAACCAATGTGGAAATGAATAACATATATTTAATTGGTCATAGTGCTGGCAGCCACATTTCGGGTTTAACTGGCAAATTATTAAAGCCACTAACATTAGGAGCAATAGTGGCATTGGATCCTGCAGGTTTGGCACAGCTTGGCCTATCTGCGGATTTTCGTTTGGCTCCTAGTGATGCATTGTACGTGGAGTCAATACATACTGATATTTCTCATTTAGGAAATCCTAGTCTTGAACTAAGTCATGCAACATTTTTTCCGAATTGGGGTCAAGGCCAACCACATTGCCCAAACGCCACAGCGGCAGAATTTGATTTTGCTTGTGATCATTTTGCATCTTTGTATTATTTTGCTAAATCAATACGCGAACCAAATTTGTTTGGTGCTATAAAATGTCCAAATGCATCTAGCTTGAAATACAATAATTGTGCATGTAGTTCGGGAGCAGACGAATGCCATGCTGATGTTTACATGGGCGGTGAGCCAGTGGAGCCAAAAACTGGATTTTTTTATTTAAGCACAAAACCTAACTTGCCATATGGGTTAAGAGATGTTGTACGTATACGTAAAGTAAAATCACCAAATTTTTTGGAAAGCAGTTATTTCTCACCCCAACTTTTGGGTGGTTTATATCAGGGCACCAGGCGTTTACTTTAATAAATGTTTTCGTGCTTTTATTTCAATGTACATTTTATTTTAATCAATGTCAAAATAAATAATTATTTGTGTAAATAATATTATTATCTTCTTTTCCTAAGACAATTTATGACTTACCTGACTTGGTCCAATTCGATATGTAGTAGGGTCGATTTCATTGAAGGACAAAATTTGTTCAACTGTAATATCCTTATTCGATTCGGTCACCAGTAACCCAAAACGTCTTACGAATTCAGCAAGTGGTACAGATTCTGGAAAGCCTAAGCGATGTAATCTGGCAGCGTCTAAAACCTGAGATCCTCTCAACTAGAAATCAAAAGTGAAAAAAATGTCATAAATTTTGATTACAACTAGATAATTTTCAACTATTTTTACCGTACCTGACTCCGCAGTAATGGTACATTGACCAAGTCATCTTTGGAGTTTGCAACACATGATGTATTAGGGGAACCATTATATGAGAAGGCAGAATGTTGTCCAGCATTATGTTGCAACAGATAACAATGAACAAAATGTGTTCCAGTCCTTCTCAAAGTATCAATTATCCCATCAACTGTAAACTTAACTTGTAACATAATTGAATTTCGTTTTACTCCTGCTGAAGTAAAGGATCTTCTAATACTTGACACTCTTCTTAAGGATTGGGTTCCTTCAAGACCCGCAAATGAACCACAGAATACAATTCCACCAGAACTGCGGGTAAGAGAGCCTATATAAAGGCGGCTTATTTCATCCTTTGATGAATCTTGAAGCAAAGAACCGGCGTTGCGAATGGCGGGGTGTTCTCGACTATTACGCACCCAACCGTTAACACTGTACAATACGGGATTAGTTCCTTGTAGATGCTGTAGAACGAATTGCTTTGGACCAGAACATTTGCGTAAAAGTGTTTGATGTTCTCGATCACCATAATGAGAAAACAAACGCTCAAGGAATGTATCGTCATTTGAATTTGGATATATTGATTCTTCATCCAATAGCCACAACAAACCACGCCGATCTTGTTCTCGTAGGTCTCTTTGAGATGAACGTACAACATGATTTTGAGGAGCTTTATCTATGAGTGAAACCAAAGGCCCAGGATTGGAATCACTTACACATCCAGTATCAATTTCAACTAATTCCTGTGCATATCGGTCTCTGGGAGCGACCAAGGAATTGTGGTAGAATAATAACTGTAATCGCTCCTGCAGATAATTATGTTTCAAGTCCGATATAGTTGCTCCAGTTTGAGAGCCACAGCTTGCAGGATTTTGAAATCCTGGCGTATCTACTAAAACTATTGACGCTATGGTGTGTGCTGAAGTACATATAGCTTTGTTTATCAAAGCTACTACAGCCGCCAAAGCCTCTGAATACAAGCCAGTGACCAAAGCATCTAGACTTTCCCATGCCCACTCAATATTATCCCCAGATGTTTTAGATGGACTTGTGCTACCAGATGTGTTAACATTGAAAGCGGCGCCTGATAAATCTTCCAACGACACCCCTAATAACGCAGCTGCCTTTCTGGCTGCTGACGGATTTGCAAATTGAGTTCTTGCGGTGGGACCTGAACCTGCAATAGTCACACCAGCTAATCCTAAATGATATATCGAAGCTAATATACTCCATATGCCCTTAACAGCTTTTGAATCAATATTCAATGTATCAAAAGCTTGAATGGCTCTCATAAATTCAGCAGCAGCACGCTGTCTGTCTTCAAGTTTTTGTGACAACGACACAAATGGATGATTATCTTCCGCGGGTAGACTATCAATTAGCAACTCTTTTTGCAACGTTCCAGTAGCACCAGCCAACAAGCGGGACATAATATGAAAGCAATGCTCATTATTTAGGCGGCGTGCTGCCCTTTGGCGTTCCGGCAATAGAACCTAATAACATTCTGTTAAATATGTTGAAACAAATTTAAATTTATCACCCACCTGTAATGACGCCGATGCTATTTGTCCAGATTGATCAAAATCTAAACTCAATAATTGGGTTAAGCGCGTAGCATTCGCATTTAAACATGTTTTTGCATTTCCAAAAGCTTCCAGAATAATATTTACTGAGTTCACTTTTTCCGCATTTAGGAAGTTATTAACGGAACCTTAACAAAAATAAGTTGAGTAAAGCTTGATTAGAAAATAAAAATATTACTAATTTATTTCAGAATTCTATGAAAAGGGTTTTTTTGCAATTCGTAATTTCGTCTAATTCTTATAGCAAATGTTTAAAAATATATTATTTAAATCCATATTTTATACATTCCCCTTTCAGAATGTACAGGATTAAATTGTTAAGTTCCGCGAAAAAGCCAACCGTTTTTGTAATTTATATGCTATTGAGCATAAATCCAGTTCTCATGAACGACATTTTAGATTCGCTTTTCATTTTCTTATTTAGCACACATTTTTTCATCTCGAAATTGCTCACACAAAACATTACATTACAGTGAAAGTACGCCGATTTTTACCGATTTAAAGGTACTGCATACTTTAAGGCATCTATTATATTTGAAATAATGAGTAGCTAATTTTCTGTCGTTTACATAGCTTTACAATAATTTTTAGAATTTTTGAATTTTATGCAGAGATTAGTGCCTTTATATAAAGTAAATAAGTGAGAGTCTTAAAATTTGGTGTGGATTACTTTCAAAGTAAAATCGAACAAGATATTGTCAGAACGCACACAACGCGTGTGGGTACAGCTAGTATACTAACTATAGAACACCACAAGAAATATTTCACTTTCGAGTGAGTAGTTTAAGATTTCCAAATGTAAATGTACTATTAAATTTTCATAATATTTTTTTTTATTGGTTAAATGCTTAATTTTATATTATTAACTTTTTCTCTCTTTATTAAAAATATATACAAGTACATACATGTTATTTTTAATTATATACACGAACCTTGTAAATTTGCAAAATACTTGAGATTTGAGAATTGTAAACTTGCAGTGCACAGGGCAGAATCAAAATATTTTTAAAATAACTCATTTGTAAAGGGCTGCTCCATTTGACATCGAAATGCAACATGAGCATAGCAGAGAAGTATATGAGCCTATGTTATAACGCTGGGCAAATTATGTTTTAAAATGAGCGAGTAATAAGCAATTTAACCATGTGAGTAACTTACTGGCAGTTTCACAATATCGATAGAATTCGTTCTTTCGTACAAGTACATTTAAAAACAAAATTTTTGAATTTGTTTTTGTTTTAAATATAATTGTAAGAAATAACGGACTCTGTCGACATTGTGAAACAGGCCCTTAATGATATGAGCACAAGTGTATGTATGTAATGGGAGTTTTTTAAGCTGCATACAAATATCGATAACTATGGTTATACAGTTCAATAAGGTTTGGCAATTCATCATGAATCGTTAACGAAGGACAACGCTTCCAAATTGTGGAAATTTATTAAAAAAAATAATTTCTTCGCGAAGTTCCTAGAGCATTTCGTTCATTTAAGGGTCAACATAATCGGGATAGCAAAGAAATGTGCGTATCGAAGAAAATATTGATTTGTCGTCGTTCTCAACTTGCTGGCCTTTATACATCGAATACGTAGAAAATTTTACGAAAGGATCTTGGCTACGTGCCAAGAGAGAATTGAAGCCAATCGACTAGCGCTTCCAGCAACTTGCAATATAGCTCCCTTAACAATCGATTTATTGCAAAATTAATTTGGTGACAACTTTATTTCAAGAAGTGCCTGTGTTCACTGGCCGCCTCGTTCATAGGATTTAACGCCTGTGTTTTTGACGATAAACCGGCAACTCTTTAAGAATTGGAAGCCAATATTCAAGCCAACATTGACGCCATAACTAAAGAAATACCATTCTAACAATATTTCTTGTCTTGTATTATAATGGAGCTAAAAAAACACTCGACACAAATGGATTTCTATTCGCGTCCATTACGAACATAAAATGAAAAAAGATTTCTTTTCATAATGGCAAAATACATCTAAACAATGCGTAAACGAATAATTAATAAAAAAAAGGAATGACAACTTACCAGCTGCCAACGCCAAGTAATAAAGTGCGTGTTTAAAACTGGTTGTTTTGCCAGAACCAGAACGACCCATGAATATTAAACTTTGATCACGACGAGATTCAAGCATTGCCCTGTAGGCGGTTTGAGCTAATGAATATATATGCGGAGGCATATCTTCTGTCTTACATCCTCGAAACATTGACACCACCTAATGGAAAAAATTAATTTTATTAAAATGAACAGTGGACAACAAAACAATCTGAGATAATTGGAATACCTTTTCAGAATACAAAGATAAAGGTGCCATTGGGTTGACTACTAACAATGTCGGCCCTGCTTTGGTATGAATAAGATTGCTAGCAAAACGTTGGCGTAAACAATGCAACACTGACGCCTCGTTTAAATGTTTTAATTCACAGATGTCTTCCACTAAATCTAATGATGGAGAATTTTGTTTTTCCACATCATCCTCGTCAACGGTCATCTCTTCACCGTTGTGTAAGAGTTGTATAACAACCTTGTGATTATCCAGATGAGCTTTGGTTTGTGGCAAACGCAATGCTGCACAAAATCCACCACGATGTACCAACCAAACACGGTCATTATGACCGTTTCCTTCATTTGTAATACAGTTAGAGTTGCCTTCTTGTGAACTTTGTTGTTGCAATTCATTTGCATTGTGAGACTAGAAGACAAGAAAAATCAAAATATAAATTAAACAATTCATAGGTACTTACATAATATATACACATACATATGTATACATATTTATAAATTAAACTTATTTTTGTACAGTTGCAAGCAAAAAAATGCAACAATGCAATGAGTTAACGTTGGATCACTGTCTCCTCCCTAACTAAGTTTAAAGGTAACATTTTTTTGCTTTTTAATAAAAAAGCAACTGCGAGCAAAAAGGCAAGCACCTGCTTGTAATTCAATATGTTTACTAATATAATTAATAAACATATAATTTTATTTGCTTCTACAACATATAATCTGGAAGACATATAATCAACCAATTATGCGAGGATTTAAAGGTTAGTTTTATTCCGTTTTAGTTTAAATGCATAACTTTCGGATGAGGTTTCTATTACCATGTTTTAACTTTGTATTTCCTCTCACCGCATTCAAATAAAACCCAAGTACAAATCCATTTTGTATAAGTATAATTCCATTATCTATACATATGACAAAATTATAACAGGCCCATTTCTCTACATGAAATAATCTTTGAAAATTTTTGTAATTTTTATCTGTCTGTCTGTGTTTGCATCACGTAAAAACTTTTGGATGAATTGTGTCTATCTAGAATTTCCTTTAGGAATTTAGCAATAATTATTTTGCTGTCAATTGACAACTGCTTCTAATACACAATTAGTATTTGAAAAGAAATAATCAACTCACTTTTACTGTTATTTCATTTTGTTGCTTCAAAAAAAATTAATTTTTTCTTTGGTTTAAGGTTTTCTTGGAAAACTCAGTACATCGAGAATGAATTGCAATAATAAAAAAAAGTCAAAAGTATAAATAATCAGAAATTAATTAAAGTTTAATTTTTGCAGGCAGTTTGATTATAATTTACTAAAAATATATAATTAACTTAATGATGAAAACGTTACAATGCAGTAGTAAGTTGCGCTTGTAGTTTCGTTTTCTATCCAGAGGGCAAAATTAATTTCCACTTTTCTTTTGACATTCAACATTCTGTTATTCATATTTACACAAAAGAAATATTGAAAGTTTTAGCCCTAATGAATTTTGTTGGGAGCAGACATTATAATGGCATATGCAGTGCTGAGTGGCAAGAGAAAATACATATACATTTTCATCAAAAACTCTGCTGCCTCTACTTCATAATATTTATGTACTTTTGGTATACATCTAGTGCGTTATTCTATTTTTAGATAAAACTTCTATTTTCCTCATATTAATGCACAATATTTTTTATACGCCACACACACAAATGTTTGTCCATAGACATTTTTTTTGTTTTTTATAAATTTCATATCCTAATTAACCAAATAAAAATCAAGAATACCTAAGTATTTCATTTATTAGGATGCTCCAAAAAAGTGTTCGAAATAATTAAATAGTTTCACGTTAAACTGTCAGACACTTGTTTAGTCGGGTCATCATTGTGGGGCTTTAGTGCCCGTTTCTTATATCGCCTGAATAAAAGTGTTTCACATTATCAAAGTTAAAGGCCGTATGATGTGTTTTCTTCTTCTTTATTTTCTACTGTTATTTGCGATGTCTGACAAAATCTTTGTATAGAGCATCAAATTTTCGCTTTCGATTCTGAAGACAGAAAATGGAAAATTAATCCAGAGCGTCAAATATTTACTTGTTCCAAGGACGGTTACTGTGTTTTTATGGCTTGAATGTTGCGTTTCGAACATATTTTCAGAAAGTTTTTGCACCGAACACTACTATTTTCTTCTGATTACTCAAAGTCCAACAGATGTTGCTGTTAGAATTGAACACTGAGTCGTTCACATTGTACCTATAAATCTCAATCATAGGGGTTATATGAAAATTAATTATTAAAATTATTCATTAAAATTCGTCAATAAAAGAATTATCAAAAAATTTGAATAAATTTTAAATTAAACCGCTGTTATGCTGTTTGCATAAATCGCCAGTTTATAAATAAACAAATGATACCTACAATTGACAAAAACAAAGCAAAATTTGAAATTGCATATTTTTAATTAAAATTGTGAAAAAATGTTAAAAGTTTTTCTTCAAATAAAAACAGAACATATTAAATTTTAATTTTACATCAATTTATTTTCTCTTTCAAGTGCAGTTTAAATAAAAATGACCAGATCGCTTCAGCATACAGTAGCGGTTTGAAAACGCCAGGTTTCTAGCGTTTTCGTTTGCCAGAAAACCTGTTTGGCGTTTTCAAATTGAAAACGCAAATTTTAAGCGATATGCGTTTTTCAGAACATGGGCGTATATCAGAGCTACGGGAATGTTCACGCATTCCTTAGGATAACTACGAAAATAACAGCAGGATACTTTGTTTAGTTAAAGTATTCAGACAATTTAAGAAACTTTCCATTAATTTCGCAGTAACAGTATTAATAGTTAACCTTTAACTACTGAGGTTGTGGTGGCTGTGCCCGCCTTAACAACATTTTGTTCGATTTTTCTTGGATTACTTTCCAAGAAATTTTAAGGTCCTTGCTTTTATTGCTTCAGTTATGGTTTATACATTTTCTTTATATAGAGGTACCCATCCCTGCCTAATATTCTAGAATTATATAAGATTCCAATATTATATAAAATTCTAAAACTATTGTAGTGTTCTGTAAATAGTGTTTAAAATATCCCGCCTATAAAAATAAAAGGTGTTGTCAAGTTTGCAGCACCTTTAAATCGATAAAATTACGTACTTTTACGACTTTTTCTCTATTTTCACTAGGAAATGACACATTTTTGTAACCTATATTTCAACCGAGATACTAAGGTACCTCCTCAAATAAGTTTATTAAAATACATCCAATAGTTTTTAACTTTCAAAAAGTCTTAATTAAATATATATAATTATTCCTGCTTTCCACATTTTTAATAAACATGAAAAAAATGTCAGGATAAAAGTTATGTTTAAAAGCAGAAGAAAAACTAAAATTGTTAAGTGACATATAAACCTAAAAACATACAATTAATACAACGAAAAAAAAAACTTAAAAAATGCTTAACAAACATTATATGTCATTACTGTTTTAGCTTTTTAAACTTATTTTTTTTGGAAAATGTTTAAATGTTCTTATTGTCTACATCAATGCGAACTGCTTATTTGGACAAAATATTTTCATTATATTTTTATGAGGTAAATAGATATGAACCCAAAATGACTGTGTTACCACTAAAAAGGTGCGTATGATCACAAAACCCAACATACTCAATAAATGAGGAAAGAAAGAGGAGTCATTGACCGGAATATAGCATAATATGACAAAGAAAGCAGAAACACAGTAACGACAAATACGTTAGTATAATGATCATAATGATGATTTAAGCAAATACTTTTATCGAAATCAAAAGAAATATCATGCTCATTATACAAACCCATACACAAATATGCACTTATTAGGGTGGCTCCAAATTATTTTTTTTATTTGTTCAATATGTACTACACATTAAACTTTGTACAAACAGTTGACACACATCTTATTTTGATAAAAATATAATTCAAAATTATTAAGTACTTGATTTAATTTCGCCAAAGTTACTAGTAAAAACTTATAATAATTCTTGCCATTTATTTAATGCTCATTTATAATAATTCTTCCCAAGTATATTTTTTATTACTCTTAAACAAAAAAAAGAAAAATCGAAACATTAAACGAATTTAAATTAAACCAATTTCAATAAAACTTTACTTGTTGTCTTCCATATTTATATGTTTGTTGTACATATGTATGAATTACAATTTCCGCTTTATTATTAAAACACAAATAGATATAAAAGAAAATGTAATAAAATATTAGGGAGGAACCTTTGTATGCCCGTTTTAAATTCTGCAAACTGCTATAAGGTATAAGTAGAAAATTAAACATTTGTTTCCAAAAATTTGTCGATTTGAAAAAATCTATTTAGCGGATGCAAAAGACATAAAAACATTTTTATGCTCGAGTTATACAACTTCGAATACTTTTCTCACTTCTATTTGATTTCTAATTAAGAATATTTTCCGAAAATTTAAGAAGAACAAAAGAACATTGGCAATTACGTGGTTTATAATTATATTTGAAATACTGTGCAGTATTAATTAAACATCATATTTTAATTGCCATACACTGGGCAAAGCGCCAACGCACATTAAACTCATATTGTAATAAACACACCACAAGTGGAAAGAGGTATACATATATACATATGTTTGTCATTCCGTGTGTAAATTCTACAATATTCATTTCCGATCCTATAAAGTATATACATATATTTTAAATCCTTAAACATACAGAAAATTATTAAGCGATGTCCGTCTGTCCGTCTGTGTTCGAGTTGAAATCATGTTTGCCAAGGCAGCAGAAGAGATACAGAAAATTTAAGCCCACAGATCTGCCAGGCATAGTTTCGAAAATTTCACTAATGGAAATCAGCAACATCAGACACTTCCATTCGCGGCTGTGGGCAAAAAACCACGCATACCTATATTTTACCACGTTGTTTTTTATTTTTTTATCGGTTGTAATAATTCTCTTTTGCTTTTTTTGTTAAATAAATATTAGACCACGAGTACTAGATCGCATGGAGTGCATGTAGATCTCGGGGGATAAATAACCCCCAGCGAGTGGCGATTTTTGTTTGTTTTTAGGTTGGTAGGGTTTTTCTGCTTTGATTTGTATTAAAGGCCTTTATAGAAAGCAATAACATAGAGGTATTCCACAGCTTGCCCACTGGTAACCAGGAGTAGTAAAAAGACACATGGGGGGTCAATATGATGCGTCTGTACATTCAATCGCAATTTAGATTGCAGAAAAGTCCTGATTTTTAGAAAAAAAAATTTTACGAAAATTAAAAAAAAAGAAAATTACAAAAAATAATTTCCAAAATATTTTCTATCAAATTTTCTATCAAATTTTTACACAAATTTTTCAATAAAACTTTTTTTAATAAAATTTATACAAAGATTTTCTATAGAATTTTTCAAACGATTTTCAATCAAATTTTTAAAATAGTAACAATAAAATTTTTACAAAAATTAAAAAAAAAAATTTACAAAAATTTAAAAAAAAAATTAAAAAAAAGTTCAAAAAAATTTTACAATAAACGTTTTAAAACAAATATTTCAAAAAGTTTTTAAAAAATTTTTCTATAAAATTAAAAAAAAAATTCTAAAATTTTACAAAAAATTTTAAAGAAAATTGTTACATTGATAGGCATTTCAGGTGACGATATAAGTATGTATACCGTATACGAAATATTGCTGATTAATGGAAAAAAGGTGTTCTTTTTTTAATGCATTTGTCTCTTAAATTAATTCAATTTTGTACCTATGTCTGTAAAAATAAAATCACCGTGGTGGAGGATATAGAAGATTCGGCACGGCCGAATATAGCACTCTTATTTTTAGCCCTACCAACTTTCGCGTTCACACTTATACCCCTAATACGCCCGGTAAATAAGCAAAAGAGCCGTTAACAGAAACTAACTTTATAGCTATACCTGATATATATGTATGCATATACTTGAGGCTGAATAGGATATATGTTGCAGAAAATTCTTTGAATGGCCAATAATTTTGAAGCTATTAATGAATTTCTATTAAATGTAAACATTCAATATTTACGATATAAAGCTGTAAAGCTGATATAAGCTTGAAAATACAGACATTATAAACATCCCCTCCCCATGAGTGTTGCCCTTATTGGGCTTTTTCCTACCACATTTTGTAGATTTATATGGATGATAGGCTGAAACTAATTTTGTTTGACTTAAGAAAATGTATTTAAAAAATTTTGTTTATGGTTAAAAACAATTGGAATCCTTAAAAAAACGTATCTCAATTTAAAATTGTACAATAGCTTACGAGGTTCCAAATATCTAGCTCATCCTGGTTTTAATTTAAAAAGCATGTATTTCCTAGAGAAAACGGAAATTAAACAAATGAAATAGAACATCCAAACAAATAAAAAATTAAGTTAAAAAAAATGTAATACAAACATGAATGCAAATAATGAAAGATCAGAATCAAACCTTTTTCTTAATAATTTCATCGAAGTTTTTGAAGTATCCGCTGTTTATCGATGAAGCCGATCCTCGCATGTGTAGTGACCGCTCCCATGTTTTTTGCCACGAAACTGTTTCGTTGCGACGACGTAACGATGAACGAAATGCATGATTATTAAAGAAGGCGCCCGTAGAAGGCGAAGTAGTTTTAACTCCAGCAGCTGCACTATTCCAGGGAGGTCTGATGTTAGTTGCTGTAGGAACATTTTTACAATGTCCATTTACTTTTTTGGTTGATCGAAAACTTCGATATTTTTGTGTGCGTTCAAATGTGGTGAGATTTGAAGGCACGGGAGAATGAAGGTCACATTCAGAATTTTGTTCTCCTTCACTATGCAATCGGATTCTAGTGCTGGAAATACTTAATGATCTTTTAAGATCAGGCGATAATACGGATTTGTTTGTTCTTCTGGGAGGTAATGGCGATCTTTTATCAAGACCATTTTTAATACTTTGTGCCACAATTTCCTTAGAGATATATGTAGATGCATCAATGACATTCAATATGACTGAATTATGATGTTCGGATCCACTGTCACTTATGTTCTCCGAACTAATACTGCTTTTTCGTTGACATTTCTCACCTCGAGGCGGAGGTTTTGGTTTTATAAGTTTCGATTTGATTGTTCCGCATGCGTGAGCCTTTCCCGTGCAACCTTTGTGAAACGCCGGATTTAGTCCCGAACCTGGCTGAGCAGGCGTCGCCGGTATAATAGGCGTTCGTAGAGTGTGTTCAAATTGTTTTGGCAATAAAAACATGTTGCTTCACTCTTTAAAGTTAAATTTTAGGTCAATATCATTGATATTTCTTCGTTTTCATTCAAGTCATTTTAATATTATTTATTTATCACTTTATTATTTCGTTTTTAAACGTATTCTGTATCGAATTATCGCAAGTTATTAGTGGAACATGAATGTGTATGTATGTACGTATGTATGTATGTATGTATGTATGTATGTATGTATGTATAATTTAAAATTTTTAGCAAATGCACACTTTTTTTCTACTAAACAACATTTTAGCTTATTGTTAATCTACTTATTTTACAACAAAAATTAACTTCCCAAACCCAGCATTAGCATTCTAAAAGATAAAAAACTTGAACGCCAACAGCAATTTAGCTTTGGAACAGCAAGCACATGAGGCATATCAACACAAAGATGCATTTAACTTAGTTATTCGATTATTCGGTCTGGCAATTTTATGTTAAAGTTTGAATAGATAATCTTATTTTCTTTTATTAACATAACAAAAAAATAAAATTTCAATACAGTTTTAACAATATTTGAACCTACACTTCACACTTAAAAATTTAATAATTTAATTTGTTGGTGCTTCGTTTAAAATTATAAAAGGAGCATTAATGAATGCGGTTACAGAAACAAAGAGAAAAATATTCGAATACTCAGTTATGCTTTGTACAAAACACTACATGTCCGTATTAATTGAAATCATACGCAAGTAAAAACAACATTAAGTACAACTTTGCAATGATCGTAACCTTGATAAAATTTGATTTAAACAACAGTAAGACTTTTGAACAAACCTACTCGGTTGAGATGCTGAATGTTGGTTGGCTTGCTGTTAATTCGCCTCGATCCACATACAAGCACTTACATGTGCACACATATGCCTACATACCATGCTTATTTATATATACATATGTACATAGTATATGTATGTATGCATATAATTACATACTTATGTATGTACTTATGTATTTACATTAAACTAGCCCTCCAATGTATGAACTCATTTTGTATTAAGTACTTTTGATTTTGCAAAATGCCGGCTCTTAACTTAAGCTAAATACAAATGAATCTCTTATTTCGAAGATCGCTTAATTTAATTTTTAACATTAAAAGAATTCTTTTTCTAATTGTGTCTGTTTCTTTCTTACCGATATATATACATATATTGAAATGAGACATTATTTAATAAAAAAGATCTTCTAATACATCTAGAGACTCAGGTCCTCTAGTTTTCTGACACCATCTTGTCTGATAACGAAACTTAGAAAAAATGACCCCACAAGACTTAAGTTTTCAAATAAGTTCTGACATATTATTTTTCACTATTTCCGCAAAATTTCCCCTTGTCCGCAAAATTTGAAAAAACTTTGTTTTTAACAAAAAAAAAAAATTAGAAATAATAGGGTATGTTCCGTAATCTGAAATCGAGTGAAATTGAAATCGAATAAATTTTTAAAGAAAAATATAACTTAGTTGCGCCTATTATTTTAAAACATTAGCCATCAAGGAAGTTATGTGAATGGTCTTTAATCAAATGTATAAAAAATAATATCAAAATGTTGTAAGATTTAAAAGTTATGACAACTTAAAAATTCATTCGGATGCAATTTCACTCGGTTTCGGATTACAGAACATACCCGAATGATTTTTATTAATATTTGTAAGACTCTCTTAGGCAGTTATTTGTTTAATAATAAAAAATAACCCAACTTGTGCTCTATTTATTTTACTTTTAATTTAAATTCATAGGGTGAATCGGTAACGGGATTGGTGTCGCCGTTTTTTGAGTATGGGTGCATATCTAATTATAAACAGGTATAAAGAGGTGATCGGTCGTAGAAAATCAATAAATATTTCAGCAAGGACAATTGCAAATCTTCCGTTTTTATTTCTTGTAAACTATCGAAAAACGATAAAAATATTTTTTTTCGCCACAGCTCTTTGATATCTGCTGATTTAAAGATCATATTTGCAAATTTATGTATGGGTAATTCCATGTCAAATAAACAAGGCACATTAAAAAACATATCTAAATTAAAAAAAAAGAAATTAAAAAACACCGTTCCAAAAATTGTAATAATTCCTTTTTTAAATATCAGAAAAAATTTTGTTAAAAATTTGTTTTTTTCGTGAGTGATGTCAAATTAAAGCGTATGAAATCCCCTTTTAAATTAGCTATTACTCAACGGTCTAGGGCTTATAGAACTGGATTTAGAATATTTTTCTCTTTTGATAACTGTATAGCTAAAAAAATTCAATAGATAGAATTTTTTTAATTATATTTGGTTCAGGGCAAGGTATATTTATTTTACTAGGTAGTGGCGTCCCTACAACAAATACAACAATACAAGAACAACATGGCATTTTGTTGTTGCTTTGTAGTTCGAAATGTCAAAAAACATAGGAGAAAATTGAGAAGGCCTGTATGTGTTTTATTGCCTTTTCACTTCTACACTATACATTTTCTGAACACATACAACTTTTGACATGTAGAACTACTAAATCAGCTGGGCGGACGACACTACCTAGTAAGATAAATATACCTTGGTTCAGGGAGTCAAGAAATATAAATAAAAAAGATTCAATAAAATTGAGAGTGTTAAATTTAAAAAACATTTTTTTTTTATTTATTTTTCATGGAATTTCCCTGAAAAGTAATTTTTGATTTTTTATGTAATACCATGCTTTCACGACAAAACGAAGCACTATACCGAAGAATTATACCGTTTTCACGACGCACAAGTGCTTCGTTTTGTTTGGATTTTAAATTTTATTGCACGATTTTGCTTTCTACCACTTGATATACTTTTGTTTTTGTTTTATTTATTAATTTTAAGTTGTATTTTATTTATTTATTTATTTTTTTTTTTTGATTTATTTTGAAAACTTTAGTAAGCGAAGCCGGAGTTGGTTATATGAATAAAAATAAATTGAAATTGAAATTGAAATTGAAAAACTTTAGTAAGCGAAGCCGGTGTTGGTTATACCACAGAGGAGAAAATCCTTGCGCCCGGCCGAAGTCCGGCTATGCAGGAAAACTTTAATAAGCGAAGCCGGTGTTGGTTATACCATAGAGGAGAATATCCTTGCGCCCGGCCTAAGGCCTGCTATGGAGGAAAACTTTAGTAAGCGAAGCCAGAGTTGGTTATACCATAGAGGAGAAAATCCTTACGCCCGGCCGAAGGCCGGCTATGCAGGAAAACTTTAGTAAGCGAAGCCGGTGTTGTTTATACCATAGAGTAGAAAATCCTTGCGCCCGGCCGAAGGCCGGCTATGCAGAAAAACTTTAGTAAGCGAAGCCGGTGTTGGTTATACCATAGAGGAGAAAATCCTTGCGCCCGGCCGAAGGCCGGCTATGCAGAAAACTTTAGTAAGCGAAGCCGGTGTTGGTTATACCATAGAGGAGAAAATCCTTGCGCCCGGCCGAAGGCTGGCTATGCAGAAAACTTTAGTAAGCGAAGCCGTTGTTGGTTATACCATAGAGGAGAAAATCCTTGCGCCCGGCCGAAAGCCGGCTATGCAGGAACACTTTAGTAAGCGAAGCCGTTGTTGGTTATACCATAGAGGAGAAACTCCTTGCGCCCGGGCGAAGGCCGGCTATGCAGAAAACTTTAGTAAGCGAAGCCGGTATTGGTTGTACCATAGAGGAAAAAATCCTTGCGCCCGGCCGAAGGCCGCCTATGCAGAAAACTTAGTAAGCGAAGCCGGTGTTGGTTATACCATAGAGGAGAAAATCCTTGCGCCCGGGCGAAGGCCGGCTATGCAGGAAAACTTTAGTAAGCGAAGCCGGTGTTGGTAATACCATAGAGGAGAAAATCCTTGCGCCCGTCCGAAGGCATGCTATGCAGGAAAACTTTAGTAAGCGAAGCCGGAGTTGGTTATACCACAGAGGTGAAAATCCTTGCGCCCGGCCAAAGGCCGGCTATGCAGATAACTTTAGTAAGCGAAGCCGGTGCTGGTTATACTATAGAGGTTAAACCCTTCCATACGGCCGAAGGCCGGCTACACAGGCCGGGATGGGTCAATGATCTCTCTATGGTATATGGAACAGCGGATTAGGTAACAAAATATTGTCTGTATAGCCGGCCCACAGTGGTCAATTTCGCGAGATGACCGGATTGGTATTTTTTTACGCAATTTGTTTTGTTCAATAGGAGGGACTTTAAGCTTCAATTTGCGTGTTCAAACGTAAAAATCGACTGATAGGAACGTAAGTAATGTGGAGTTAAAAATGCATTTTAATTTTTTGTTGAGTTTCCATGTAAAAGTTGAATATTTTGACATTTTAAATAGGTATTTTTTATAATTTCTTATTTTCTTCAATCGTATATTACAACCAATACTTATTTATTATTCCTAAACTTAATTTTGGTCAGAAAATGCCAACATTTGGCCCCTGACATTTATTTAGTCTCAATATTCACAGGGGCCAAAGGTTGGTTTTTTTGGAAGAAAGCTAATTCTTGTGAGGATTAAACTGAAAAATAACACTGAAATTCCCAACAATATAATACCATTTGGATATATTATATACAGAACACAACATCGATAAAATTTTAAGTAAACTTTTACTATTGATTTAAAGTGCACATATATTTTATTTAAATGTATTAATAAAAATTTATACTAAAATTAGAAACAAATTATAATTTTTAAACTAGTATTAATTAAACAATATTAGTAAAAATTTCTTCCAAATAGCTTTGATTTTCATTTTGCAGTAGTTGTTTTGCTTCTTCATCTAACTCTAATGAGGTTGATTTCCATTTTTGTCGAATACTGGACATATATGGGTCTGATGTGCACAACAAAATATTAATAAGATCTTCATTTTTCCTAACCTCTTGGCGATAATCGGTTACAATATTCTGCTTACATATTATTAACAATTAACATATTGGGCATATTGTAATAAATTTAAATAAAAAGCTAAATTTAATAGTATAAAAATTAAAAAAAAAATAATTAATAATGAAATTAATAACAGAAAAATAAATAGAATCTAAACCCAAAAACTTTTACAAAGCACTTCTAAATGATTATTCTCAAAACAAATTCTACAATAAAAAAACAAAAAGATATAATAAGGCCATAGAAATATTTATTTATATTTAAACATCACTTTTAATTTTATTTTTTTCTTTTCAGATAAACTTGCGATAAAAATTAGAGAAGGTAGAAATTATTTATGCTTCGCAAGTAGATTCAAACTGAATCATCTCAAAATGAAGTGCTTCGCTCTCAAAATTTTGTATGGCGAAGCACGTTGATTTAAACATGATTGGAGTATGAAGCACGAATGAGAGATCGAAGCATGAATATTGGGCTCCGTTTAATAACGGAGTGTAAACAACCTAAGGAATGAACTTCTTCAGTTCATCCAGTCCAAAACCTAGAATACTTGTGGAATCATAGCATATCTAGACAACTATAACATCAATAACTTCATAAATTTGGCAAAGACTCAAAAAGCCGGTTTAGGCTAGGGAACCCAGAAAGGTAGAACCACTGTCCACCCAGTGTTCTCATTGTAATTATGCACAATTACAGTAGGCAAAACTTCGTGCATCAAAGTTATAAGGCACTGTAGAGTTGAATAGTTTTTTTTTTTAATCAAATGATTACATTTTGAATTTGATATTCAAAATCCTCAAAACGCAAAATCTCTCTCCTTCTTTTTTTATTATTTTTATTTTTGCGGCAATGAGCAAGGCGAATCTATATAAGGTGGCATCGCCATATGCATTTTGTTGTTGGTTAAATGTACAGCAGACGCCAAAAACTCTTAATTCAAATATTACATCCAACAACTAAAAATACTTCTTACGTACCTTTTCTGGTAGTATTTTGTATTTTCTTAATCTTGAAATATTTTTTTAAATAAATTAAATAAAATTTTATTTCTTAAGGTAAAGCAAGAAATAATTAACTTCTGCCACCTAGTAAAATTAATACGCCTTGGCAATCATAATTTTCTAACCAAAATATAAAAATTATTAATTGTACTTTATATTTATATAGATATATAGTACATAAATATGTACTTTACATTTAACAAATGTATGTATGTATGTATTGTTATATTTATATGTATTTTTATATGTTATTATAGATTCCAGAAACACGTTAATTTCAAGAGCAGGTCTAATGCACAAACATATATACGTATATATGTATGTACGTGAATAAAATATCACATTTCTTTATTATCTGCATTTGTGCTCGTGTGTATATTTATTTGTTTAACTCAACTATTGGTCAAGAACTGAATACAATACTTATATAAAAAATATTTCTACTCTTCGACACCATGTAAATATTTGAGGGATACCTACATACATGCATTTGAAAGATATAACTGTAAGTGAACATTTCTACATAGATATGTACATATTTAAATGAATCAGTCAATTGATAGACGGACTCACGTCTTTTAGAGGGCACCCTTTAATTAAAAATTTAATGTTTTTAATACTTGCTGGTTAAAATTTTAAGTGCCTGCTTGTTTTGGTTTATTTAGACGTCACAATTACGTCTTTAACTTTTAATTATTATTTTTATTACGTCCATATTATATAAGGTCAAACAAGTGAAAATCAAGAAACTATTGCTATACCCTTTAGTTTTAAGTTCAATGTTTTAAACTAGTCAATATAACTTAGATTCTTATATTCTGTTAAAATTTTAAGTATCTGCCTCTTACAGTTAAAAAATAAGGTCTTATATCGAAACAACCTTTAAATTTTAAAAATTGTTATAGCGGCGGCTATTTATTTTTCAGACGGAAAGATATTGTAGCGGTCTCCTTTTGACTAACTACATAGTGCACCATTTAAGGTTTTTATAAAAACATATTAATCCTTAGGAAATCGATAAATGCAAAAACCACGTAACTAACATACATATCGATGGTCTCAATGAAAAGGTCCTAACTCGAATTTTTTTCGAAATTGAGTTTTTCAGTGATTCCAATACATTTCACACAAATACCCCTCATCACAAAAATTGATTGCAATATTGTAAAAAATAATGCCTTTACAAGCAGTTGTACATTACAAATTACATTGTGAATATTACAGTTTCTATTATGTTTTTACCATCTCCTGTAAAGTTACAATTACTTGAGTTAGGGCCTTTCTATTTGAGACTAACGATATTTGCCTTGTATAAATTTAATGTATAAATCAAAAGAATTGTAACATCATTTGTATTTCTCTCATAAATCTGCTATTTTTGATTATAAAAGTCTAAATAGATATGGTGCTGATATCTGATTATGATCAGTCAAAAATCCAATTTCGAAATTTTTGTTAGTTACGTGGTACGTTTAAGTATTTTAACTAACGAAGTATTTATCGTATATATGTATATATGCATGTATTACATGTATATTTATGTCTATCTACTTAGATACATATGTATGTATGCATATATACATATGTACGTACATTCCTATCTACTTCTTTTAATAAAATTTAGAGTTATATTTAACATTGCGTCGTTCACGACATAAGTACTTAATTAATTTTACAAACATTAGTTGAACACCAAGTCTTCCTTGAAAGATGCTACGACAAAAAAAATGAAGTTTTAATGCAAAATGTGTTGTACGTGAAATTCATATGTATGTATGTATGTATGTATGTATGTATGTATGTATGTATGTATGTATGTATGTATGTATGTATGTACATATGTATATATGTATCTATATTATTTTGTTGTGTAAATCGAAACAAAAACAAAATAACAAATATTTATTTGACACGTGATGCAAAACGGTATAAAAAAGGTGGACAATGTTTACGTTTCATTCTTGTTATTCTTATTAATATTTAAATAAATATGTATATATACATACATACATACATACATACATACATACATACATACATACATACATACATACATACATACATACATACATACATACATACATACATACATACATACATACATATGTACATAGTCGTACATACATACATAGTCGCACATCCATTCATAAATATGAAAAATGGATGGATGGGTAGGATATCAATATTAAAATTATTTTATATTTGTATTATTTTTAAATTTAAATTATGGGATATAAACTATTGTTTTACTGTCTTGAATAGTTATCGAGTTTTTATTCACTTATAAGCAAAACGAACATATTTTTGTATTATGTATTAACATAAACAGTTAACAATAATTTTTGCGTCGCGAAAAAAACCTCATCAACAAATAGTAAATCCGAATTAGAAAAAATTTTAATTAAATGGAAACAAATTGATGTCGCCTTTTAAGAGTATTACGAGCACGTATGTAAATATGATGTATGTATGGGATCGGCTATCGATTGATCTAATGAATGGTTAATATTTAAAGTTAACAATATCTGCGATTACTCCGGCGAAGTATCGTTCGTACGTAGAAACGGTTTGAAACATACTGGTGATGTCTAGACAAAAGTATTCCCCACAAACGGAAAAATGACTTTGGCTGCAACAACAGAAATAACCAACAACAAAAAGCAAAACAAATACAAAAACCATACGTTTAATAAGCTTAATACCTAAACAACGACGACAGCAACAACAGCACAACAAGTAACAGCAAAGTTATATGGGGGATTTTAGAAAAGATTTGTTCGTTCGCCTATTTGTGTATTGTAGGTTAAGTTAGCTCTGTCAGATGTAGGGAAGAATAAATAATATGTAGGTATTTTGTTAATGTATATGTATGTATGTATTTATGTAGATACATTTGTATGAATGTACACTTCTGATGGCTGGCTTGCTTTTTTTCTTGTTATTTTTATTATTTTCGTTTAAAGTTGTTTATGTGGTTCCAAAGTAGACTCACAAAATACTGTTTAGTTTAGATTTGTGTTGTGTTTGTCTGTCTTCCTAATATTTCTTTTCATTATCTATTTACACCAGTGGGCGTTCATTTATATTGCACAGGTTACGAAGCCGATCGGGTATTAAACTTAAACAACTTGAATATGACAAACAAAGAAGTCATTCGTTGTATTATAAAGAGTTGGGTGTATGAGCTTAATGAAGTTGCATTCATTGCTCCTTTTCAGCTTATCTTTTTCTATTAAACTTAGTCCGTCGGTCATTAAGCCCAATAGCTTCAAAGAATTTTTGTTAAAAAACTCAGTTTGAGTTGGAACTTTATACTGATCAGAAATGTATAAAGGCACATTAACAGGTAGCCTCACTACGGAAGATATTTATTAAGTCAAACATTTATTAATTTTTAATTTTTTATATGGAGTTTGACGGTTAAACTACCACTTAATTTAAATTGTAATGTTCCCCCTCCGTAGTGATGCTACCTGATAAATGTGACTTGGAAATGTATCATCAGATTATCCTTTATTTTAATAGTTAAATCCAAACTGTGTACAACTAAAAATATTACAAAAATAATAACACAAACTTAACATTAAGTAAGCTGAAGAGATTGAGCAGCCTCAGCCGCCCATTCGGACATTGGACTTTGGGGTTACTACGTATTTCGATTCGAAAGAAAAATCATTAGAATTTTTATTGAGCTTAAAGCAAACTATGTCGAAATTTGAGAACAAATTACTCAAGGCCTATTGATACGGTGACCATTCGATCCATTGTTATAGTGGACAGTACACTATTTTAACCTCTTGTACACTATTTTTTATGCGTCCACAATTTGTTCACTTTTTAATACATACATTTGACATAATTTTCACTTTTCACTTTTGTTCTCTTTTTTCATTATTTCCAGAATATTTAGAAAAAAAAACACTCAATAGGGTAATTCCACATTAAATCAACAAGGCACTCAAAATGACTACTTCAGATTTTATTGAAACTTTTGTTATTTATATTCCTTGACTCTTTGAATGCAAATATAATTTTAAAAAAAATTTAATCTCTTATAGTTTTTTAGTTGTACAGATATAAAAGTCGGAAAATATCGGAACATTACAACATGAACGATGTACTACTGAATCAGTTAATACTAAAAAAAAAAACAACTTCATTTAGATACGTGAATAAATCAACAAAGATATACACATATAATATGTGTCTTTAAAATTAAAAAGTTTATGTTTATACAATTAGATTAGTGGAGATTGTTAGAATTTTCAATTAAAATTATTTTTTCACTCAAATTTGCTTCATTCAATCTTTTATTTCTCTAAATGCCGACCACTTATTTGCGTACACGAAAAAATATTCTCGCACTCCATGAAATGAATAAATTAAGTACCAAATATTATACAGCGATGTTTGTACAATATTGTTTGTTTACTGTAAACGTAAAGGTTTCTGTAATAATTTACGTAGGTTCAAAGAGTGTGCATTTTAAGTTTAAACAATCTTATGTACATACATACGTATATCACCTCAAATTATACATACACATATATATATAAAAAATGGAAACACACCTACCTGTATATAGACACAGCCATACATAAAAATATATGTAAAATCCTTAAAATAACATTCTTTTATATCAATTTTGTATCGCGATCAATCTAATTTTAGTAGTACACTACTGTAAGATTTTTCTGCATCATATGTAAACGAATAATATCCAGTTACATTTTAATTAAAGTGCACTAGAGTTGGAAATAATAGCAGAGGTGTTACAAAATATTATTTGTACAAATAGTAAACAAATAAATGAAGATAGAATAAAATAAAATTAAAAAAAAGGTAACGAATTCATTGCTTCTTCTAGCTGTTCATTCTTTCAATCAAGTGTATTAAACTTAACTACAATTAGTTTTAGCTTCTGTTATTTTATTGTAACGGTAGATATACTTAGTATAGAATAGTATAGTTTATATAACAAGCTCTTTTCTGGATTTAAATCTTACAACTTCTCATGTTTATTGTAATATTCATACAGCGAAAACATCCCACTCCTCGATTTATAGTTGTTCGAGTGGTGTACAACAGGGACGGATTCGTGGGCCCCTGTTGTTCCTTTTTATATGAATGTCTACGTAAGCTTTGTTCGTCCTCTAAATGTAGGATGTTATGAGGGCTAGATCAATTATGTGCTATCCTTAATCTCTTAATTTGTCTCTTTTCAACACCACATTTAAAACATTGCAGCTAAGGTGCTGCTAGTACATTAAGAGCTTTGCATTGTTTTCATTGCTAATAATCTTTAAAAGTAAAATTTAATTTCACGCACTCTATCCTATTCTTTACTGCCTGGAAGTTTATAGTGAATTTAACTCATCTTACCTCCGACGTGACCTACATTTAATCGGATAATTAACAATGTTTTAAATTTTTTATCACGTTCCTTACTACAGCAAAATATTCTTCAAAAAATAATTTTTAATCATTTTTTTTAAATCAAATTCTTTTATACTCCAATTTAGGGTGCCCCAATAAGCTAGTAGATAGTAGGCATCTGCATGAATGCATTTAAAACGCCTTTTATATTTACCCCTAAGAATCATATATTTTTTTTACATTAACTTATTACAGTTTTACTGAATTCCAAAAAAATAGCAAACAACTTCCTTAACTGCATACTATTAATGACATTGAAGAAGTAGAAATTAATAATAAGAATAAATAATAATAAAAATGTAGAAAATAAAACGAAAATCCTTAATTTGTTTCTTTGAATTACATTTATATATGTATTTTGTTTTAATATAGTTTATTTGACCTTTTTAATAATTTGTATTTAATTATTTTTATTTTCAAGCTTTAGGTCGTTAATTATTTTTATTCTCGATATTTCGCTACTCCTTTGTGTAGCATCATCAGGAAAAATTAAAAAATTAACGTTATAAAAATTACAATTAAAAAAGTATTGAAAAAATTTTCTTCAAAGTAACATATTTCAAAAAAAAAAAAATTGTCATAAACTTATTAAAAAAATTTTAAACAAGTACAAACAATAATTAAATTATTTCTTATTTACTAAATGTCTGTAAATTTGAGCTACATTATCTGTGTCTGCCTTAAAATTAATTCTCTGTGTGTTGGGTGTATTAATAATTTGTAACATTTCTAATATGTAACGACGTTTATAATTGTTTTCTGAATTAAGTACTGAAACATTATCAAAATTGGGATAGTGATTTAATTCAGCACGATGAGAAGATAATGCTGTTTTTTGCGAATTAATATTCCTATATTTTTGGTCTGATTGAAAATAAAAGCTTGAAAATAAAAATAATTAAATACAAATTTATATATTTTGTTTTATATATTAAGTTTAATTTTGTGAACAAGAAACAAATTTTAATTTTCAAATAAATCTATTTTAAAAATAATAAAAAAAAATCGTTTGTTAAAAAAAAAAGATTCTTTTAACAAAAACACATTTTTAAAATAAATTTTGTGACTACTTTTAATTCTTAATAAATAAATTATTGAAATATTTACAACAATCTTCGTAAAAAGCTTTACATTAATTTTTTGTTTATTTTTAATCAAAATGTAGCATATTGTCGTTTAATATTCCACATACTCTATATGTCTTCATAAAAATTGCAAACGAATGATTTGAATGGTTTGTGTCATTCTATTGGCACAATGTTAATTTCAACACACAACCGTTAGTAAAATTGCAAAGTTTTAGTTAAAATAAAATGAGAGGAAACATGTTTTATTTCTCTATGAAAAAAAATTTGTTTTGATTCACTCAACATGTTTGTATTGCTCACTCTAACACATAGTTTTATAAAGGAGTTTCTGTGTGTTAGTGTGATGATTATATATATATATATATATATATATATATATATATATATATATATATATATATATATATATATATATATATATATATATATATATAGAAAGATATATATATGTATATATACATACATATGCATATAGATATGTATATATTTTCACAAAAAGTTTGTACTGTGAAAACTGAAATGATCTTGTATTTCATAAAAAAAAAAGTGGAAAAAAGTAATTACAAGTTACTTAGTTTTCACATTCTATTGGCAGTCCCAACGACTGCCCTGCACTTTTTTTTTTTTTTTTGTTATTCCTTTTATTCGTTAGATATCATTTCAAAGTGATAATGTACAACGATGGAATAAAGCAAATTGAAAAATAAATATAGAAAAATGTTAATACAGTCTGATTGAAGAGGAAATCTATCGCTTTAAAAACGTATAGTAACAGTAAATTAAGTATAAATTTACACAGTTTCAGAAATTGCCTTCCAATGAAAGCAGGAGAAAATATTTTGATGATTCGTAAGTAGAAAAAGTCATTTGCAATGAATTGGTTCTTAATCACAAAACTAACCTATATACATTTTCAGTTTATTGTTTTATTGAAAGCATTATCATAAATTTCTTAGTTATATTGTTGTAGTAATTAGTATCAAAACAAATTTTTATAAATAATAAAATAGAAGTGTACACTTTGGTAACTGGGCTTTAATCGTTTAGTAGCATGAAATATGTCCCCATTGAATTTAGATATATATTCGATCAATTATTTGTATTTGTGTGTTATTTTAGATGTTTTTCTTTATTAAAATAATACGCTTAATAGTTTAACATTAAGTTTGACTTAAATCTTTGTGATGGAATGAATATATATTTGTACACTACTTACTTTTATTCGTTTACTGGCACTACGTTTCAAAGTATTACAATTATTAACATTGAGAACTTTCTCAGTTTCGTCGATGTCGTTGGTAATGTTTTGAGGCATACACCGACGACTAAGTTCAACAAGTTCCGGGACAGGTTGAACCTGAAATATATTTAATCGATTAACTTTAAAATTTTTAATAAATCTTCTTCGTTCAACTTACTTCGACGGTAACGGATTCACCACTATTTCTTATCATTTCAATTATAAGTTCTCGCGATAAATGGCAAACTGGATTTCCATTCACTTTTAGCAAGCGATCACCGGGTAATAAACCTGTAGAACTACCGCCAGCACCGGGTTCAGCAAAAATAACCGCTTTGAAAATTGGATTTGATAAAGACTCGGAACGGTCCAAACAAATAGCTTTACGCAAACTAAAGCCAAAATCTTGCCTTGGAGATTTCTTGCGACGAATTGTTAATGATCTCGGCGGTGGTAATTTTACCAATTTGATTGCAGGCAAAGGCAAATCAGCATCTTCGAATGCTTGTACCCTGGACCAACGTTCTATGCCCTGAGATTCTCCAATTGGGCTCAGTGAGAATGGCGGTGTGGCAAATGAGGAATTTGTAGTATCTGTAAGACTATCAGCGCTTGGGGAAGGTGAGGTCATAATTCTGAGATTTGAATGAGGAACATGTGTTGTATAACGGGCACTGGATGGCAATGTCATAGCTCGTTGTATGCCACCTTCATCACTGCGTAAACTTTCTACTGATGTAAAAGAGGTTCCTTGCTGACTGGAGCTGGAACCAATAGATCCAGCACCCCCCATACTTCGATTTCCGTCAAAAATCATTTCATTTTGGATTGTGTTGCGAATGAGTGCATCTGGAGAAGCAACCTTTATTTCTTCGTGTATATTGCTAATGTTACTACGCGATCCTTTGAGAATAC
The DNA here is from genome assembly GCA_949628195.1 of Phasia obesa. NCBI lineage: Eukaryota > Metazoa > Arthropoda > Insecta > Diptera > Tachinidae > Phasia > Phasia obesa. The sequence goes on from OX451215.1 coordinate 216,391,181, forward strand.
CACGCTTAGGCGGTTTTGGTGGAACAGGAAGCATGTAACGAGTCTGTTGTAAAGACATGAAAGATAATATAACAATTATTATAACAATAAGTTGGTGACATTTTTTACAATATGATCTACCTTTGTTGATACGTCTCCAATTCCACTTATAAAAGCAGTTGGATCTGAAATGGAATGTATACTCTTATTACCACTGCCATTATAACGACTTTCTATAGTCGTATTTACAGATGCTACAATTTCCTCATTTCCCCGATCTAATTCACTGCCACCCGATGCGTCCGCATTGAGTGCAGCAAAGAATTCGGCACTGTAGTCAGCTGTTATGCCACTAGGCAACTTTTCCTTCTCCTTTCGTCGTCCCCGAATTTTAAGAGACCTTCGGACCTGCATGATAAAAGAAAAACTCTTTAAATAATCTTATATTTTCATAATTTCTTACATGTATTGCCTCATCCAAGCGTAACAATTCCTCCGTGCTCATACTGCCTGGAACTCCCGATGCATTTTTTCCCTCTTTCCTTTGTTTCTTTTCACGTTTACGTTTTTCTTTTTCTTCCCTTTCAGCCTTTTCTCTATCGCTAGCACTTCCAGACGACACTGATACACCTTTTTTCATAAAATTAAACATTTTCTAGTGGCTCTGTTAAGCTACTTTCTTGCAATAATAAAATTATCCAAATCATCCAATGAATTTACATTACGCTTATACTTATACTACATATGTATGTTCTTAATGTCCTTTACCTGAAAATAAATTCAACACAAATTGTACCTATGTTAATTTTTCTTAATTGGTAGTTAGAATTATTGTTATTTATTTGTAGTTTAGTACTTTCGATATTAGCAATCGAAGTCAATCATTCAATCCACAACATCTATATATGTGGGTGTGGTTATTTTTTTTAGCAAAATGTTTTTTATTTTTTATTAATATGTGTTGCAATACGTTGGTCTGTTTTTGTCTGGCTTATAGCGAAGCTATCAATTTTTAACGGCTTATTGTTTCTCTTATGTCTGACTTTTCCTATATCTCAAGTAAAAGACTAGATTTTTTATTTGTGGGTTCTTTAAAAACAGTTTTCACTTTTTCAGAAACACATAAGAACACACAAATATGGTTACATGAGCATATAAACTTACAACAAAACTATACAATAGTTTTATTTTCTTTTTGTAGAGTTGAATATATTTCATTATAAGAAAAAGAAGGTAAGAAATGTACCTTTTTTATATTCTGTATTGGGTTGATGTGTAAGCAATTAATTTGTAATTTATTTAATTCATATTTGTCTAATTTAATTACAACATGAATGATTTTAGTTTTTTGAGCAACTTAAAGTGCGATAAATTTAAAGCCATACACACACAAATCAAGGCAGTTATTTTCATCATTTTAATATATGTACATATGTTCCTAATTCATTCCACTGTCATACTTTAGAAAAGGATAACAAAAATTCTACATTGGTAACACTGACTTTTAACCACTTCACGAACAGTTATTTGTTTTCCGGTATAATCGGCTTAAATGTCCTGTATTAAATTTTTCATAATGAATAATAATTTCTTAAAAATTGCATATATGAGATTGTTTAAATCGCTAATCATTTATTACAATACAATTATATACAATGTATGTGGGATTGATTTATGTATGAATGTAGGTACAAGTACTAAGAGTTTTAAAAGTATTTTCCACTGTTTTTGTTGTTATAGGTATTAGATTTTTTACAAATATGTTTTGTCATTGGCTCATTTTTAGTACGTGTGATAACACAGTGTATTAAACTTTTCTCTTCAACTTTCTTTTTTCTTTAGTCCACGAAAGAAATATAATAAAAATTGTAGAAAAATATTTACATATTTGGTGCGCAAAAAATACAATAAAGAAACCGTGGTACAAATGCAGCACTGGATTTTTAGTGCTGATGAAAATATAATAATATGTCGATTCGGCCAACTCTTAAAAACCCGGGTATAGGAGTTGTTTTTTTTAATAGAATTGTTTTTTTTTTCTGAAAAACAAAAATAGTTCTTATCAGAAGCAGGTGGTCAATAAGAAATGCTATCTAAAATTTATTGAAGGGTGTGCTTTAAAAGATATAAAGTTTCGTCCTCTAGAAGTTCTTAGAACTGCGCAGAACATTTGAGAAGATTACGCAATTTTCGGGAACATCCCAAATCGTACCTATGTATATTATAAATCTCATTAAATTTCGATTAAATGTTGGTTTAAGCGCCAATAACAAAAATTGTAATGAAATTTGAAACGTGGATACTTCTAGAAAGTCTATACTTGTATAAAAATAACTGTGCCCGCTACTTTGTCAGCGTCCTTACAATATTACAATAAGTTGTTTGATATTGCTTTGAAAGCAATCCATACCAAATACCCTTACTTTTTTAGTGCTTCAGTTATTCTTTATGTACATATTTACTTCATATAAAGGGTCTCATTCCTACAAAAAGTTGTCACTTTAAAATATGAATATCGGTAAAATTGCGTACTTTCACTGCTTTTTCTCCATTTTCTCTTGGAAACAAGTTTTTGCGTATAAAAGGTATCCTATATTTTAATAAGGATACTAAGTTAATCCTTACAAATTTTTTTAAAATCCATCCAATAGTTTTTACGTGATGCGAACACAAACAGAAAGACAGACAGGCAGGAAGTACATAACGTACTTCGCGTTCAATAATATTGTCCTAGATTAAAGATAACAAGCAAAACATTGTTCTAATATTAGGTCGTTCGGAAAGTAATTTCGTTTTTATCAGAGATATGATATCCATTTCCCGATATCTTACCTTCCACTTAACCGCAAAATCAATAACGGTATAGGATACTCACAAATCCTGATTTCAACATAGGATACTTTTTTTTGCAAAAATATCAAGAGATTTTATTTTAATTTTGAAAACGGTTTTGAAATAAAGTCATAATATTAATATAATAATATTGAAAGGGAGTTATTGTAAACACGGTTGAGCAACAGACGGCGCCATTTTAAAATAATGACGAAATATAAATTACTTACTGCCAAATAGCCAATAGAATAAAATTTGTATTTTATTTGTATTTTTACTTTGTTGAATTACATTGTTATTTTAATATTTTAAATTACTTTTACAGAGCTTTACAATAATTTTTAGAATTTTATAAAAATTAAGAATTTTATCCAGGGTTTGGTACCTTCATATAAAGTAAATACGTAAGAGTATTAAAATTTGGTGTGGATTACTTTCAAAGCAAAATCGAACAAAATATTGTCAGGAAGCACAAAACGTGTGTGGGCACAGCTAGTTATAAATATTATTTGTAATTAAGAAAAATATGGTGGTTTAAGTTTTCAAAATTTAAAGTCTCATAACTCATAAACTTAAATGCTTAAATTTCTTATTTAAAGCTCTATTGGCAAACCCAATATTAAAACAAACTGGTGCTGTTGAATATGGCTTTGTGAAACCGAATATAAGTTCTTGGTATTTTCCAACATCACTGCAGTCCACGTAAATACTGCATTTACCTATAAGCATACAAAACCATAGACAAACAACATTCAAACAAAAGAAAGAAAAAACATGCAAACAAAAAATACCAACTAATAACCAGTATTACACAAAAAAATTAGCAAATTTTCTTTTACCAATCACATTTTGTACCTTTTATTATGATTTTTCTTTTTGTTTTGAACTGAGTTAAAAACCAATTAAAACGAAAAACACTATAGAATATAAAACTTTTTAAATCTTTTCATATTGATTTTTAGCACAATAATTTTAACAATAACAACAGCAAATTTCACCTTTTAGTTATCATATGCAACACCTTAAAATTGCTTTATCTTTGTACATTTTTATAATGGATAGGTTGTTTTTTAATAAAAAATAATCCTTTTTTAAAAAAGCTAAGTACAAGAACAAACTATTCACTTCACAAATATTCTTTACTAATTTGCCTATAAATTAAATTAAAATATAAAATATGCGGAACTAACTTTAACTAAGAATTGATTTCTATGAGTAAATAATATTGTCTCAAATTCACAGTTGCAAAAATAGGTACTCTTTTTTACCCCTACTTCCATCACTGGCTTACTAAAATATAAAACGAAACAAACGTAAACGTTTTCAAAAACTATCTGTAGTCTATAATTTTTCATTTTGGTATCATGGCACTCGGTTTCGAATAAAAAGTATGGTAATTTCATTCGAAAGAAAATGTTGTTAAGCCGTGTTTTCTTGTTAACTTGTTGACATATTATTAATCTATTACAATTTGATATAAATACGATTCGATACATGTAGAATGGCATAATTTGTTTACTCGTCTTGTATCGAAATGTTATTCGATATGATAGTTTACCCGATTTCGAAGGCGGTGATATTTTTCCTTTCTTCAAACCTTCAGTTTAACTGCAGTAGGGAAAGTATTGAACTCCCCCTACAACAATGATAATAATTATAACAATATGTAATATTAATAATTGTAATAAAAATAAAAATAACTAATAGAAATTTCATGTTATAATATTAAGAGTAAAAAATAAAAGAGTAAAAAGAAAAAAGTTAAAATCGATACTACTCCAAAAAATGATATTAACCACAAATCGTCAGAAATGTTTCTACTGTGTTCATTTTATCGCAAATTTTAATTATAAAATAAAATTTTTTATTAGAACAAAAGAAATTGGACTACAATTAATAACTATGGGAAAGAATATAAAATATTCGCTACAGAATATAGAACAATTTCATAACATCATAAGATATAAAAATATAACATACTTAACCAGTTTATTTTATTTACCTCAATCGAACATAGCGGCGAAGAAAATATTCAGACGTTGTGTGGTGAAACAGACCAAAGCCTTTGACCGGAATTAAAACCGCAATACCCAGATTAATAGACTAGCAACTACTGGAGGCACACAGCTAGGCACTTACGGTAAAATAAATTCGCCTTAAAAGTAATACTATATTATTTTTACGTTATAAGCGCTTCTGGTGTTCTTTAGGCGAATTAGTTGAAGCTAGCATAGCCAATTAATAATTATTTTACTTTGCCGGCGATTTAGTGCTATTTGGTAAAACCGTTGATTTAGTGCTATGTGGTAATACCGCCCTTTTTAGTTTCGCCTTAAGATATGCTACATATCAGTTTATGTATTTTTTGCTTTATAAAAAATAAAGTATTCATATCCGGTTAGTTCAACTGCGTACGTTCACAGCCTTTTCTCCACTTACTAAAATATTTTTGCGGAAAAAAAGTATCCTATATTGGGACCATGATACTTAGGTACCTCCTCACAAAATTTTGTTAAAATCAATGAAAAGCAGACAGACAGACGGAACTGAGTTACTATTTTATTATAAGTATAGAAGATGTATAGATATAGATTGCTGAACTTAAGTTCCAATAAAATGAACGAAAAAACTTGCTCCTTTGTCAAATATTTCATGCTAGTAAAATTAAGATTTTTAAGTGAAATCTAATTTTATGTTGAAATTTTTATTTTTAGTGAATTTATAAATTTTATTATGTTTAAAATATATTCATAAATTAATTAATTGCACTGGGGGGTTACTGCGTATTTCGATTCGAAATAAATCTTTTTCGAAACACAATGTTAAAGTCATACAAATTCGAATGATTTCCTTTTCGAATCGAAATACGCAGTAACCCCCCTGGTCTGCAAAACAATTGTTCCCTGAACATATGTGGAATATAGTGATCTCAACTCGTTAAATTCAAATCCGCTTTCAGTTTCCGCGTATCACGTACAAATATTTTCCCTTAAATAAGGCGCCCACGCTAACTTATTTCTAAATAACTCTTTAACGGATTGTTCGATTTAAATAATTAAAACACCAAAAGATGCGGAATAGAATTACCTTTAAGTCAACTTTACGTAATTTTTTGTTTCGAAGTTATTCAGAAATTGGTGGGGGAAAAAATATTTTTAATGAAAAATTACATTTTATCTTCAAACTCGTAAAAAACCTAAATCAACAAAGTTAGGTATAATAGGAATAAAATAAGCCATAAATGATGAAAATCGATGCACAAATGTTGATCTTATTCACAATTAAGTGCGAATACCTATTTTGACAAACATTATGTAACACATTAAGGCCCATTATTATAACTTCCCTTTAGCTAAAGTTAGGATTTTGTTGTTGTTTTTCGTTTTTAAAAGTAAACTAAAAAATAAATAAATTAAATATCACGTATTATAAGGTCACGTTATAGCATTGATTGTTATAACATTGATTATTATAACGAAAAGCTACTTATCGCTAGAGTGCTAGACAAAAAAATTGTATGTTTCACGGTTGTCTATTAAATATTAAATAGAATATCTCGAAAACTAGACGTGATAGAAAAAATCTGGGAGCAGATTTGGATTCAGTACACAAACAATTAAAATCACATCACAAGGTTCAAGCTCCCGACTTTTTTTTTGACGACCAGTGTTATTAAAAGATAAAAAGGATTATTTACTTAATTCAAATATATTTTCTGGATCGCTACATCCTAGTAGTTTCAACTGTAATAATTTTTCTTTTCTATAACAACTTATATAGAGAAATAAAACAAGAAATTATTTTATTATATTTTATAGGTAGTAAGTTGGGGAAGAAGGACGCTGATGACGTAGCGGGCACTATCATCTTATTATAAAAACACATTGATTGTAGTCAACTTTTGTAAGAGCCTCAGAGCGCTGTGCCTAAAATTAACATGGAGATTAATATATAATAAATTAAAGTGTATTCAAGTGTTAGTAATGGTTCTGAAGATAAGGCCATATACTATATATCAAATTACATCGTCTTTTAACTCCTTTATTTCTAAGTATTCTAAATATTTAATTTTTAAGATACATTTTTATTGATTTTTCTTATTTTGTGCTATAGCTATACTCAATTTCTTAAATTTAGAAAATCTTGCGGCAATAGCGGTAGTGGATCAAACCGGTGATTACTAGTATAAGATTTAATGGACAATTTAACTTAAAAATGTTTTTTCTCCTTTTGGTTGCCACTGAAGAAATATGACGATAAACATATATATTTATTTAAGTTCTTGTATTAAGATTTTTATCTTAAAAATATTGAATCCATAGGTACTTTTTCGAACAAACGATTTGAAATTTCGCGAAATATTATTCCAAAACTTTTGGCATAGCCTGTTTTTAATTCATTAAACACCGTTTCCCAATTGTCGTTTAAGAAGCGATTCATAGTTTGGGAAAGGGTGGCATCATTAAAAAGATTTTCGAAATGCATGTAGACACGTTTTGGATCAAACGAAACTCGGTAATCCTTTAAACGCATGTATTTAACACCATCCTTTTCATAGGGTTCACCAATCAAACGATGTTCAATTTTAGACCCTACAAGTGTTATATTTGCTCGACCATTTCCAGTTATTGGTAGCAGTAATATTCGACCCGTCATCTCATAATCTCCCAAAATTTCGATACGGTCCGTGACACTGTCACAAATAATGAGATAATTATCCAAATCGGTCCTGCAATTCGATCACAAATTAAAGAAATAGATATAAGAGTTTTACTTTTACTTTTACTTTTACTGGCCACAACAAACCTGTATCTTTTTATTTTACTTGTCGATATGATATCATTTACCAAAACATTTTTTAGTGTTTGTCTTAGATTGATTGGTGCTGCTCCAGCATCTATGACTAGCGACTTTACAGTCAACGGTTCAAGTGGTGGAATGCCAAACTCTTTATTTCCTAATTTAGAAAAGAAAGATTTGCTATTTATCTATAAATATCTTTTAAGTTGTTTACCTGTTTTTAATACTTGTATTGCCTTGTTCACCGCATCTACAAGGCAGCTATCAAAACTGGCATCTCGTTTACATTTTTGAAAACTGTCAGCTGCAAAGAAAAAATTATTCTATGTAATTTAAAATCAGTTTACTAAGCTTATGAAGTTATATAATCTATATGTGCATATTTGTTTATGTAAATACACTTTAAACTTTTTTATGTTTCATAGAATTGAATTATTGAAATTTTAATTTTTGGTGATTTTTTTTTTTTTTTTTGAAAACCTTTTGGTTTACATTATTTGTTTATTTTGTAGTTGGGGTTGTGCAATATATGTCAAGGGCATGATCCACTATCATACTCAGTCGTATCTGTCAAAAATAGCATGTGGGCTAAAAAAGTATGATAGTGTGGATTAGAAAAGTATGTGTGTGACAGACTTTTTGACAGGTCTGTACGATTTGATAATCTTTTGAAAAAATCCATAAAATAGTATTTTTCGAAGCGATCAGAGTTGCATAATCTTTGTTTGTATGATAGTGTGGTATCTACAACGCCATTTTGAAACGATTTTTGAGTAGGACAGAGTTCTGTCAGATTTTTTTGTGATTGAATCGTACGATTTTTTAGGATAGTGAATCCTGGGCTTTAATAACACCAACAATTTCACCACCAATTAATATATTCGAAAACAAAAACAGTGGCTTTTCACTAGTTGTCTTAGTAATAGTGAAGGATTTCTTCACAACCACTGTAAATTTTAGTGATTGAATTATTTTCTTTAACTCTAGCACTAGACTCAAATAATTCCAAATTTTACTTTTACTCACTAAACTAAATAAGTGGTCGAGAAGTTTTCAAAATATTAACTTCTTTAATATCTTTCATAATTGGACTTTTAATGCGATACACAACGACTGCATTCATAACGAAATGAAAATTTGTTTATTGGTCTCGGAGTTTAGTATGTGCCTAATTACATTATGAAACTTTTACATTATTACATTATTTAACTTTATATACGGTCGTGTGGAACAGAATCTCGGGCTTTAACGTTTTTTTGTTGCCAAAAATTTAAGCAAATGATAAATGTTTTTATATTGTCAATATTTGGAGTGTTTCGACGGCATTGAGATGGACGTATGGCGGGGAAACAAAAAAAAAAAGAGACTACTATAATGGTTAAAATGAAATTTTTTAATAAAAGTTTTTAAATAGACTAATAATTAATTAATAATTGATAATTACTGGCTACTTCAACATAACAAATCAAAATGAATCTGCGTATATAAAGATAGTCATAACCATAACCAGTTTTGAAGTTAGTACAATTGCTAATATATTTAAAGTATTTCCTCCTTTTAAATTTAAATAGTCGTACATAATATACATTTAGCCGGTCAAACAATTAATAAAACAACATAAAAAATATCAGTTAACCTAGCTCAGTTTTTGGCCAAATTATTTAATGTTAGTCTAGTCACTAGATTCTGCTATATACCCTGTAGGCATTTTCTATCGAAGCAGTTACTAAAACATTTCTTTACGGCTTTTAAATTAATGGAATATGATATCAAATTAGTGTCAGCTTTCGGAAAAAAACATATAATAAGAAACTTTTCAGCATATTCAGAAGGTATTACAGTTGAGTTCTCTAGAATTATATAATTATAATTAATTATTCTATAATGTGTAAAGAATGTAATGAATTTGTGTTTAATAAAAGTGTAAAAATTGATTTAGTTAGTGTTTGAAGCAGATCTTTAATAAAAATTAATGTTTTATGCACAGATTAAAAACAACTATTGGTTTTGAACTTTATACTAAAAACACATATTTTAAGAGTTGTGTTGGAAATTAAAAATTACACACAGTTTCGAATTTTGTCTAATAACAGATAAAATAATTTATTAATTTTAATTACTTAGTTGTTCCTAATATAATATTTAAGTAAAAGTAAATAAACATACATTTGTCTTTTCGTAATTAACGTTTGGAATCAATTGTAAACAATCAAATTCGTATACTTTTCATTGAAAAGTAGCTTGGAGAAATAAAAGCAATTAGCTTTTTCTTTATAAAATCGTCCGTCAAAGTAGAATAAAAGCACAAATATAGAATAATATAAATAAAAATATAAACTTAATCTGATGGAATTTTCCTTTATTTTGAATAATGATTTATTTTGTGTGAAACAGGCATGGATGGCATTTTTTATTCTTAAATTGTTTATGTAGCTTTGAATTATGCTTGCAATCAAATCTTTGAGCTTACAATTAAAAATATTATTAATTTGAAACCTTGATTTCAAGTGCTTTCAAAACGTTTTTTATAAGAATATACATAATTTGTTTTTGTATTTTTTATCTCTCACAATGTTGGCAGGGTACATTCGTGTATAAATTTAAGCATACATGCGTACATATTTATATGCGGTTGTTTCGTGTTTCCATAAAGATGTGTACATATATGGACACATTTTAGGATTGACTGATCAGCATATTTAAACTTTATTTTTGTAAATTTTGCTTTAAGTCATTAAAATCTATATTAATGTTTTAACAACGATATTGTTAATTTGGATTTAAAATCATTTTTTTGTTTGTTTTGATTTTCTATTCCTCAAGTAACTTTTTTTCTTTAATGGATCATTTTTAACTTGACATTGAAAAATAGTTTTTATTTTTTTTACAAATTCATATAAAATTATAAATTGAGTAGATACTAAGTTTTATATTTGAACATTTAATCGCTTTTTTACGCAAATAACTGAGTACATACATATGTACATCCATACATAGATATATATTTAAAAAATATCGACTAGGTATGTATCTGAAAGAATATTGGATCTTTTTTTACCATATTATCTAATAATATAGAATGGAGAAATGTTTTTCTTTTTTTCAGACTGAAAAATTTAATCAATTTTTCCTATGTCTCGGTTACAATATAGAATCATTCAAAAATAAGCTTTCAAATACGCTTCCTGTAAGCAGTAAAGTAAGGAAAAAAATATTGCAATGCCTCGTTGGAGCCAAAAAATTAAACAAATACAGTGAAATCTCCCGTAGGCGGACACCGACCGTCACAGCAGACTTGACCGTTGACGGGAGATGTCCGCACACGTGATAGGTTATTAAAAAAGGTCAGGACTTTGTGCTATTAAATATGCAATTATGACTAATAAATAGACAAATTCCAACACAACTTAAGTATGTATTTTTATTTACTTTTTTAATTCATTCATTCAAACGCTTCATCGAATGATTTAATTTGAACGATTTTGTGCTCTACAAATTCCTCTTCTGAATCACTTGATATTGCCTCTGGAGTTTTTGCATCTTCGAAATTTATTTCAATGTCAACATTTTCAGTATAAGCAATTTGATCGATCTTTAATAACTCTTCAAAACTAGTCTCGTTATTTTCTAAAACTTATGTGAATGTGGAGTTTGTGAGCGCTCTACAGGTCATACCGTATGACATATTAAAACGAAATTTAGTATGTGCCTTTGGTATATGAAGATGAAGAGTTGTGTAAATTTTGGGCATAATCGGGAAGGGGTAAGGGGAAGTTTATTTAACACCCCAAACCGAAAATAATTAATTTTCTTCTATTCTTTATGTAATATATCCATAAAAATATCTGTTTCCATTGGGTATGGAAACTCCAGATTTTTTTTGTGCTAACGATTTTGTCCGTCTACTGGACGTATTTTATAGAAAAAAGGTATCCGCGTCTGGCCAGTGGGATGTCCGCCTAGAAGAGAGTAATTTGTTCAAAAAATTCTTGGTAAATAAAGGGACTTGGAAAATTGTCCGTTTAAAAGAGGTGATCGCCCGTAGTAATTGTAATTGTTTATAGCTTCCTAGAAGCACTTCCGTCCAAGATAACTTGAACAATAAACATAATCATGCAATAATTTTCAACATAAGTATCTAATAACTGATTCTGATAATCAATCACTCGATTCCTTTTATAAAAAGATAAGTTTTTAATAAAAAATTAATAATTTTTCAAGACCTTAGAAGATTAATTTTGTATATGTATGTACATATGTACATAAATCAAAATTTGGCGTTTCTAGAATTTTTGAAAATAATTTTTAGATCAATGCAACAAATAAAAACACGCTTAAAACTTTTTCACTATTTAAATTTAATTATAGTTTTCTTGCTTGACTAAATTTTTTTATTTATTTGTATTGGCGGGCGCTTAACTACAAAAACCGATATTAAAAAAAATTCAAATTATCCAGGTACTTCTTGCAATTACCTGGTTTTGTTACGCCATGGTCTCAACTATTTTCAATTATGTGTGTATTTCGTTTTTACTTTAAGTTATGAAATATTTAAAGACTTTTTAACGAAGTAGGTTTTTGTGTGTCCAAAAGAAAACTTACGCAAATCTTTAGCAGCACAAGTTGCAGCAATTAATATCACAAGTGCAATACGCTGGAATATTTTGTAACACATTTTAGATCAATAATTTTTTTTGCAAGTTTTGTTGTTGTTTATTAAATTCGTTTTAAACTCTTTCAAAATTCGTTAATTCCAACTATTTATTTATTTGATTATTCTTATTTGAATTTATCATCAACCAATGTTTATAGATAAATCCTGTTACGAAAAGCTTTTTAAACTCACTAACTCGGTTTGCTTATTATCAGCTTAACGCTAGAAATACAATGAACGGGATGCTTTCTCGTTGGAAGCTTTTATACAAAATGCTTAAACAAAATACAAATACTTGTAGAATGTTTGTTAACAATTGGAAACACTGTTGGCAAACAGTGTAGCCAAAACAGATTTTTGTTTCAAAAAAAATTAACAACTTAGATATATATGTATACTCACACCTATAGGATTTGATGTAGTAGGCACACAATTTTTATTAACTTTATTTGAGTTGATTAAAAAAGTTATTCAGGATTGTGATGGAAAAACGATTTTGTTGTTTTGTATAAAAATTAGTTTTTACTAATTTTTCATTTTTTTTTTTATATTTTTGTTCAAATTCCTCGTTATTGTTTGATTTTTATCATCTGGTATACTTTTTAAAACCAAATGTTATGAGACGGGTTCAAAAAATACTCAAAAAAATTGTTTTTAATTCGATCGTTTTTCCATCGCATACCTGATTAAAATTAATAATATTTTTTCTTTTTAATATCAATACTATCAAATAGTAATTTCCAATAATACAGCACAAACTATCGTCGAATACTTTGCCCTAGTGTGAAAGGTGTCCTATGGGGACACCCTTTAATTTCTAATTTTAAATCTATATATACTTGTTCTTAAGTTGGGCAAGTTATAATAATGGGCTTTACCCTGACAACTAAATTAGTTGCTAAGTTGGGCAAGTTATAATAATGGGCTTTACACTGACAACTAAATTAGAATAGTCTTGCAAAGTTGGTAGTTTCTGAAAAAAATAGTTTCTGAAAAAAAATAGTTTTTGGGGGAACCAATGATGATTAGGGTTACTGATCGCTAATACTCAAAATAAGAACCGAAAGACAAGTCAAATAAAATAAAAATTAAATTGTTATTTCTATATTAAGAATAAGATAGATTATTCTAGCAAGTTGGTAAATTTGAACAAGATCCCTACAGTAGGTAAATCTTCCTAGTTTAAAGTAGAAAGAGTTCGTAAGACTGGGTGGAACGGGGCATCACATTGCTATTCTTTACTGCAAGTTTTACTTATTCTTGAAAGTTGTGTTGTTTTCATAAATTAAGCATCAAAACTCTTAATTTCACTAAAGTGGTTGCAATGAAAGTAAAAATGAAATTCAAATTATACATAAACTTGTTATATAGTTACAAAATTGTACTACTGCTGTATCTTGCCTCTGGGAAATACACGAATAATTGTTCCTCCTATCATTATTATTAATTCAGTCAATTGTCTAGTTGACAAACCTTAAACTTACTGCCCTTCTGGTTAAGCTTTATTCTATTTTAGAGTTCTTTGAACTTGTTTACAAAGACAAAGCATCGGCAGCATAATCATTAAAAATAAACGATTTAGTAGAGTTGATCAGGTGCTGTGATTGTATCATGACAAAAGAATTTAATTAATACCTATTCACTCCCACACAAAAACGATCGTGTTAAAAGGAAGGAAACTTCAAAGATTAAACAAAGGAAATATTGAAGAACGTTATAAATTTTTTATAAACATATTTAATTATATCTTAAATACTTTTTATAGTTTATAGCTACCTAAAGTTGTTTTTTTTTTTCTTTCATGAGCGTTACAAAATGTCAGCTGAAAAAACAATTATGCACACCTCTCTAGTGTAAACTACTGTATTTTATCATGCTGTTCTTCTTATAAATACAAGTTTGTACGCATCTTTTTTAGGTGGAGAACCGGAAGTATTCAACATGATATTTACAGTGACGTTATAAAATGATCCACTCTCAATGCCTACGAGAACTTGAAGTTTTTTGTTGTTGTTAAAACGTTGTCTTTTTAAAGTTTTGTGTCGTATAATACGGTTAAGTTGTGTATAACGTATTCCTGCTGATTAGTTTTAATTGCAAAAACTTAATTTTTTGTTTAAACCTTTTTCATAAGACATACATATGTATGTATGTATGAATGTTTGCAAAAAGTCTCGTATGCTTAAAAGAATAATAAAACAAAATACTTTTAATAAAACTGGAATTCTTTAAAGAAAATACTTTTAACTCAATAAATAATTCATTTTACCTTAAACTAAAACTAGTTTAGTTACTGATTACAAGTTCAAACATTTAGAAAAATGAACAGAAAAAGAATTGGCTAAGAAACGGTTGTAATAATATAAGATTCTTAAGAGCTAAAAGTTTTTATTGCGATAAATAAAAAATTAATTAAGTTTTTGTATTTAAAAATAACAATAATTATAATTTAAATAAGAAACTCCAAATTGTTGTTTTAAATAAATAAACTTATTTGTTTATTTTTTTAATTTTATAAAAAAATTACAAAGCTGTAATCGCATGAGATGAAAAATTTGTATCTTATTCAGATTTTACAATTTAAATAAAATTAAAAATAAAATAAATTATTATTTTTGCTTGATATTTAAATACTCGAGTTTTTTGGGCATATCTCAGCCATTTATGGGCGGATTTTGTTAGTTTTATATTTTAATTAATTGGGTTCTCGGATATTATTTTCAGCCCGAACACGATCCTTGTTAGATTGACTTCCCTAACTATAACGATCAAGAGAACTAAACCACAATAGGTGGCAAGAATAATTACTGAGAATGTACATGTAAGAGATTAAATAAGTTTTAAGACCTTGTTAAAAGTGGTTTTACACGACGTGTGTTTGTCATATGACTTGTCAGTTTGATAACCCATATGTAATTTCATGTGTTTGTCAAAATAGGCATTTTACATACGGTTTATAATTTTTGCTTTCAAACGTACATGTGTAATTTCATCTGATATAACCTATAATATATATAGATGCTTTGTCACATCAAAATAGAACACGTTCTAAATGAAAAATGTCATATGTACTGTACACATGGAAAATACACATGTTATGTTTGAAAGGGTTCACACGACGTGTTTAGAATTTACACATGAAAAAGTGACAAGTCATATGACAAATACACGTCGTGTAAAACCACTTTAACCGAACATTTCGTTCGTTAATGGAGCGTAACACAAGTAAATTGATGTTGCTTGGGGATTTTTTCCCTTTTTATTTTGTTTTTCAAAGAAACGTAAAAACATTAAAAAGAGAGCAAGGAGTCTCAAACAACAAAATGTTCATGTGTTACGTTCCATTTCCTTAAATAATAACGAAACTTTAATAAAGTACGTGTTGTTAAGATTATACATATTTATTTATTTATTTTTTATTTATTTTGATTTATTTTCAATAACCTAGCCTCTTGGCCATAATCGGTTACAATATTCTGCTTACATATTATTAACAATTAACAAATATTGTAATAAATTTAAATAAAAAGCTAAATTTAACAGTATAAAAATTAAAAAAAAAAAATAATTAATAATGAAATTATAAACAGAAAAATAAATAATAATAGAAATAAAAATAACGAAAATAAATATAATAAAAATGAGATCACAAAATTGCACAATAGAATCTAAACCCAAAAACTTTTTTACAAAGCATTACTAAATGATTATTCTCAAAACAAATTCTACAATATGTATAAGTATATATGTATACGTATGCACATACATATGTATATGTATGTACTATATATACCAAATATAGTAAATCTATTTTCTTATTTAATAATAATAATAGTTTTTGTTGCCATGGTAAAGTTACTGTAACAACAAATGTAAAAAATAACAAATAAGGATGGTTTAATTATATTTATATGAAAAAAGGATAAATTTTAACTTCTCTAAAACGACAAGTTTTTAGAATCCCTCTTAGCAAGTCAGCAAATTGTCAGAAGCATTTTGTATAATCGGCGTCAAAGCCTATATACATATGTACATATAAAATAAAACAACTTAATATTATAATTAATATAAAATAATTAAATGAGAAACAACAATTTAAACCATTGCAACCCTACCGCCACTATAGGTTCATCATCCTCCAAACAAATAGATACGAAAAACAACATCATAAAAACATGCACCAAAAGTTCCATGCATTCACAGCAATCATTGTCAATGCCACATTCAAAAATCCCCAACAAAATCTGCCATGCTTGCACTGAGAAAAATATAAATATTTGCGAGTTCACCAATCAACGTTGCAGTTATGAGCGTATGACACAAAAACAGCTACTTCCTCCGTCATCAGAACAAGTCATACGATGTCATGCTTCAGACTCAAGGACTCCAACTCGTTTTGATGATAAAAACCATAATCATGGAAATTATGCAGAATACGAAGCTTTAAACAAGTTTCGCATGCAAAATAGCAAAGAATGCTTTTCTGATTACCATCATCGTTTACAACGTTTGCAATCACGACCCCCTTCTGAAAGTTCTTCAACCGCCACAATCTCCAATAACACAAAAGAACTAAATTGGTATTTAAATGATATTGTTGGTGATAATAAAAAGTTGCCATTAACCCCAATACCATACGCCTTGCGCCAGCGAGTATTACGGAACCAATTAGCAAAAGATTTCACTCATAGAAAATCTGTATCATTGGGCTTGAATAAAAGTACGGCTCTAAGTTATCATTTAAATGGTAATTTTGAAATAACACAACTTGGAGGAAAATAATTTAGCAGCTGTAAAAAGCCAATTCGCAGGTCTTTTGACTTAATAAAGTGAACAAACAATTCACGAAACGTAGGGAAAATTTGTAATAAAAATGACTAATTTTTATTAACATAAAAAACTTAGGCCTTATTAGCTTAAAAATAACAATCAATATAATTAAACAAAATCTATTTTAATTATTTTTTTATTTTAATTTTTAAGTGACCTTGAATTTTCATTGGCATTAAAAACAAATTACAGTGACAGTAATTTTAATTACCATTAAATTCAAATTTTTAATTGCGATTTGTGTATACCAATGAAAGTGAAAATGTAAAGAAATTGTATAAATACTAATTATAATAGATGAAAAAACATTAGTTTCTTACCAAGTGTCTGTACCTTATAAAAATATGTCTTGATTAAAGTTAAACTTCATATAAAAAAAAACATTATTTTTAATACTGTTTTTTTATATGAAGTTGGAAGCATATATTACTTTAACTTTTGCCCTGAGCAAAGATCGCCGCACATGCCAACTGCGGTTCTTATAAAATTTAATATATTTCTTTTTCTGTAGTTGACAACTCGACTCCCTTTTTCGACGCTGATCCTCCCATCAGGATCGGTGAGGTCGATGACAGCTGGTTAGGCTTCCCTCCAGGCTTCCAGACTTTTTCCAGGTTGTAGGTTTATCATCTCCACGCCTAGCTCCTTTAGTTGCCTTCTTACGGAAGACCTTAGGAGATCCAGATGTAGAATCTCCCACCTTCTTAACTTTAGACAAAATTTTAGGACCCTAATCACTTGTTCCGAAAACTTGAGTGAATAGGCGGTGTCGGATGGGTCTCACGCTGTGACAACATACATACATATGTACATACGTTGACTAGGCGAATAATACATATAAAACCGTGCCCGGGAATTGGAGAGGTGTCGTTTAAAACTAATCGTCGTATTTAGCAAAACATAAACAACACCATGAACTTACCCCCGTCTACATTAGTCATCAACATGTCTTAGCAAAAGTCAAACTTCTTCATATAGACGAGGGGTTAAAAGAAGAAACCGTCAACATAAACAAATGCTACAGTATTGAAATAACGAAACTTTAACTTTGATATTTAATTGAGGTTGTGTTTGCTTTTTAGTATATGTTTAATTTGTAAAAACTTAACCCCCGCAGACGGACATCGCTAAATCCACTTCCCTATAGGTATTTTTACAAATAAAGTATTTATCTATTTTATTTATTAAATGATCTAACTTTAATTATCGAACATAGTAACAATGACAATCCGAGGCTTTGGTAAGAATTGAACACAACATCCAGACTGATAGCCTAGCACATTACCTGCTAGCCTACCGAAGCACCCAACATAAAATTTATACATATAATAAAATAGTAACAGGACTATTTCCGTACATGAAATGTTTTTTGAAAACTTTGTTGCTGATGAAGAAAGTAGTCCAAATGGAAAACAATACAGCAATTTTTAAAATTTTTGTCTGTCTGTGATTCTCTGTGTTCGCATCACGTAAAACTGATACCTTAGCATCTCGGTTCAAATATAGCATACTTTTTTCCGAAAAAAATTTCTCATTTCTAAGAAACAATATAGAAAAAGTGGTGAAAGTGCGCTATTTACATATATATATTATATATTTAAACATTACAGAACTCTACAATAATTTTAAATTTTTTATAAAGGCTTTGTTGCTGGAAAATTACCTGGGGATCGATAAAGTAAAGACATATCCGAATCATTATAAAAAAAAGAAATTTAGTGACATATGTACATATATTACTTTCAAAGCAATATTGAACAAAATACTGTAAGTACGCTGACGACGTCATGGGCACATGTAGTACGATATAGTTGACTCAAGGCGAATTCATACCAGGTGTAGGCAGTAGAGCAACAACTACAACAAAACAACAACTTTGACATTAGATTAGCAGATATGAAACAATGTATTTTTGGCAAGACATTAGCAAAAAAAACGAAAGCAAAAAACAATCAGCTGGGCTATCAACACCACCTGGTATTAATTCGCCTTGAGTTGACTGTTATGAGTAACTTTCGATCTTTGACTATGGTCGAAAGAGCTGATCGAACGATTTTTCATTTGGTGAAGTTGACTCAATTGGATTACTTACAATATGTAGTTCATATTTATCAGGTGGCACTGTAAATAAATATTGTATCACTAATTTATGAAGGAAAATTTTAATTAATTATTATTTATCAATTAATTCAATTTTTCTGTGTTTTGTAGAATTTTATTACTTATAGGCCCAATATTATAACTTGCCTTTAGGTAAAGTTAGGATTTTGTTGGAGCGATAACTAGTTTTTCGTTATTAAAAGTAAGCTAAAAACCACTTTTAACTATCACGTGCTATAAGGACAAGTTATAGCAATAAGCATTATCCTCTTTATTATACCGAAAAACTACTTATCGCTCCAACAAAATCCTAACTTTACCTAAAGGCAAGTTATAATAATGGGCCATAGAGTATTTTTGGCTTCTCTAAAATTAGGAAAAAAGTTGTCTGGCCTAAGCAACCAGTTAAATGCGTATAGGAATTATTATTTTATCCCAACAGATAAATTGCAATTTTACATAAAATAATTTACTGATGGCATTTGTAAAAAAAAACAATAAAAATTGACAAATTCCTACATTTTGAATAAGCGTTGATTGTGTTCGATTGAAAATTCGTTATACAACGAAATTTTGGACAGTGCTACCAACTCAGGGCCTTATTATGAGTTGCATTCGATTTTCGATCTTCAAATTCGTATTATGAGTTGGTAGCAATATAGAAAATTTCGTTGTATAACGAATTTTCAATCGAACACAATTTTGCTTGCGATGATATTAACAATTTTTTGTTCTTTTTTCACAAATGCCAACAGAAAATATTTTATTTTAGTTTCATGCAGGCCTAAGGTTGTAAGCACAAAACAACAATTCGAACAAAACCCTCAGTTGGTAAAAGGAATATACACAAAATTTAAGCGGCAATAAAATGGGAAAAACACGAAGCTGTAAAATTGTGTGGGGCCACAAAGTGGTCATATTAATTAAATAAATTAGTAATACAATATTTATTTATATTGTCATCTGATAAATAAATATGTATGTACTATTGTGAATAATCAAATTGAGTTAAATTCACAATAGGTATATTTTTTATTGATGTGCGCCATAAAGGCCAGGATTCGCTATCCTACACAATCATACGATTCACTTTTAATCCACACTATCATACTTTTTGAGCACACATGCAATTTTTGACAAATCGTACGACTGAGTATGATAGTGAATCATGGCCTTAACACTAAATGATAATTCGTTCGGTCAGCTTTTTCGACTACAGTCGTAGATCGAAAGTTGCTCATAATAGGTACCTCATAATAGGAATTTGACATTCGATATTCTTTAGCCAGCGGAGATCGAAAATCAAATGCAACTCAATAATAAGGGCCATTATTTCGTTTTTAAAGTACATCTTTTCGACCAATTCTATTGTGACTTTGCACAGATCATGATTATAAAATTGGACGAAGCAACGCAACATACCAAATTCTATACTTTTAGATCTATATAAAATAAGTTTTTTGCTTGTGACATTGTTCAATTTATTAAAAATTTTATTATTTTATTTTTTTTTTCTGTTTCTTTTGTTTTCCAAACTGTATAATACATTAATAATCAGAAATAATTTTTTACTAATGTACATTCCTTGATTAATAATACATATGCCGATAGAAATCCATAATATATACGTAGATACATACATACATTCAAGTTCCTTTATTTATTTATTTACTTAATTTTCCGTTATAATGTTGTTTTGAAAGTGCGTATCGTGTCACATTTTCCGTTAAGTGTGTAAATTTAAATTTTTATTTTAGTAATTTTTACTTTTTTATTTCGAAGTATGATTTTCAACGCTTATAATAAATATACAATTACAATACATTTATTCATTTTTTAATTGTTACATTTTTTGACTGAGATACTGTGTAGTGTTATTTTATTTAATTTAATGAATATTTTAATTTTCTTGATTTGAACATTATGCGTGTTGAAGAAAAACAAAAATGCTAAAATATTGAAGTGATTTTTTTTGTTGCATTTATTAATTAAAACAAATACAATTTCTTATTCTTTTATATTAAATATTTTTTTTTTTGTTCTTTATTTTGCTTATGTTAAATGTTTCTTATGATTTTCTCATGATCAATTAATCTGGTTTTCATTTCTTTCTATTTGGTGTAAATACGATAAATATTGTTATAAGGGGAAGGGAGAACAATGAAATAGGAAATTAACTAACAACTTAAAAGAATTGTAGCCTTAAGATGAAAAATAAAATATAAAAATAAAAACAATAAGTTATCTTAAAATTATTTTTTTAACAAAAATACTTTCTTTGTAAAAAGTTAAAGCAGAGTGTGTAAAAGACATTGATAGAGAAATTAATATAATTTGTTTAACAAAATTCCGAAAATGTACATCATTTTAATATGATAAAAAATACATTAATGTACAAATCGCAAAAATTTATACGTACATATGGGAGTGTGCATGTGTTAACTAACATTTTGATGATTTTTTAAGTGGTGTTTTTTTTTTGTTTTTACTAGTTAACCACACATTTGGGTTTATTATAATGTTTAAACATTGTATTTGAACTTTGAACTTATTTCTTTTTGTTTTTATTATTGGCTCCTCTTGGAGGAGTTAAAGGTCGCCCAGAACTTCCAAAATTTGGATAAACGAAACGTCTTTTATCAGCAGGCTTTAATATTTGAAAAGAACACATTAAAGTGTCGTCCACAGACATCATTGCACCTAAAGGTTGATATCGAAATTAAAATTCGAATGTAAATAAAAAAAGATATCAAAATGGACTTACCAGCATTGTCAAATTCTCCACAATAATTTGGTGCTGAGAATAATGTGACGAGTTGACGTTTAGCAAAAAATTCATAACCATCTTCAACAACTTGATGAGCACGACAAATTAAATCGAATTCGTGTTTTTGTAAAAATTTACCTACAACCTTTAAAATCAAAACAAACAATTAAATATCACAGCATGGATTGGTTTTATAATACCTCTGCACCAAAAGTAAAACTAACTCCACGATCATTTTCTCCCCAACCCATTGTATCTTTGTCAGGATCCGACCACAAAAGATCACACAAAAGGCCTTGATCAGGAACGTCAGTAGGTCTCATAATACGCCTGATTTGCTCCATTGAAGTAAGATCAGGACTAAGACCACCATGGCAGCAAAATATTTTTTCATCCACTGTAATTGTATAAATTATTTATGTAAATGACAATTTTTTTTTAACTCCAACTCATTTATTACCTATTGCTGCCACAGGTAAGCAATTGAAACAATCTGTAAATGTTTTCCATAACTTGATGGCATAACGCCTTTTACACTCATCATAAAAACTAAAATGAAAATGTAAACTTATTTCAACTAAGATTGAATTTATTTATTTATTACCCATAAATTCGATTAATGCTGGCACATTCATGATTTCCACGCAGTAAAAAGAAGTTTTCCGAATATTTTATTTTGTACGCCAATAATAAGCATATCGTTTCTAATGACTGTTTGCCACGATCAACATAGTCTCCCAAAAATAAATAATTTGATTCTGGTGGGAATCCACCATATTCAAAAAGACGCAACAAATCGTAATACTGTCCGTGGATGTCACCTAAAAATTAAAAAAATATCATCTATTAAAGTTTTAAAGGAAACATGATAATTTTTCAGCTTGCGACTTGTACACTTCTTTCTTTAATACATGATTGTTTTTACACTAGGCTAGAGGTTTTTTTTTGTTAGCTATAATACAAATAACAATTGTTTTTATTTTATTTACTAAATACTAAGGACATTTTCAATTATACTGAGTATTAGGACTTTTCAAATACTTAAATCCAATGAGAAAGTGTGATAGTGTGAAAGCAATATGTGAAATAATACGGAAAGAAATTTGACATCCCATTATACCAAATAATTTTTTGAAAATTTTTTAAACCATAACAATTTTTATGTCCTGCATCTGTCGTCCACATTAAATTGCTCAGTCGACGCCGTTCAATGTCTCGTCACGGCTTGTTCCTTTTTTGATATTTTTAATTTTATTTGAAGTGTGATAGTGTGAAAACGAGTCCACACCTGATGAATTTATATCATGATGAATGCCAAATTTATATCTTTATGAAAATTCATCTCGTGTAGACTGCATTTATTAGCATTATATCAGCTTTATGATATAATCATCAGAGCTTATGTGAAGATAATTATATTATGATGTAAAACGTCATTTCAATTGTATTTTTTACACTGACGTTTATTTTTTATTAGACAAGCGAAAAAGATAATGATTTTAAAAACGAACCCAAAAAAAAGTTTTTCACTACGATAAACTTTTTATTTTTGGTATGGTTTTAAGTCTGTTTTGATACTTTTTCATTTATTTTGAACCTGTTTTTTCTAATGCTTCTAATGCTTTCCAACCGTTTGTTTTATGTACCTGATAAATTTTTAAAAATGAATTTTAAAATATTTCCAAAATCGAAGTATTAAACATATCACAACGTTATTCGGCTAAAAATCTTTTCCTTTTGAAAATCGAATTTAACCACATACCTGATAACATTAAGAATTAAATTTAAATGTCTAAATAAAAGTACCAGTCGTAAAGTAGCTCTGGGTCGGGGAACAAGTGCGTACGTCATTGTTATTATCGTTTAAAGTCAATCTGGCCGTCCTTGTTGTTCGGCCTTCGATTGGTTTGCGTCTCGTTCTCACACTGGCTGATTGGCGTCCTCGAATAGCTGTACTACGGTACTGTTATTGGTGGTTTCTTAATCGGCCACGTGTAATTGTTTGGTTAACGTATATAACCTATAAATTTTAATTTCAATAAGTCGGACATTGGTAGAGCACCATTTTAAAAACTCAACTGTTAACTGGAGGAGCACCATTAAACTCAATTCTTAACTGGAGGAGAACCAATAGACTCAAGATTTTCACTGCAGGAGCACCATTAAACTCTTATTAATTGTACCTAGCTGAATTTGAAGTCTCACTTCCTATATGAATGTATAGGTCGCGCTGCTGATTTTGGAGGAAGCTAAGGCAATCACACCCTGGCGCTTTGGTTTCGTACCTTTGCCATTTATCAACTTTTTTTGGGCAAAATCCAAAAAGAAAAGTTCAAAAATCTAGACGTATGTACATATATTATCTGGACGTACATATATTATGTTATTATTATGTCCGACGATAGTCTCACTCTTCAGTCGACCAACTCTTAAATCGACAAGCAGTCCTGCACAATTTATCATTAGTGTCAAAATTATTTAACTGGATTTTGATAACATTAATTATTTTGGCAAATATCATAATTTAAACAAGCATTTTGGCGGTAATTGTAATTATATCTATTCCAGCCGAGCTATTCTTTCCGGAAAATCCATGCCACATAGTCGACGAATTAAATGGTCTTAAATTATGTCACTTCGCCTTCATTGCTATATATGTACATACGTCCATAATAAAGATGTTTCATATTACTTTTTTGGTGCAAAATTTAACAGGTAAAATTGAGAACCCAGATCACTCCTTAAAAACTCAAGAATATAATACGAAAATTCTTAGAATTTCTTACCGCATATCTTAAGTGGGGCTTCTAATTCCAAAAGAATCGGCTGGGAAAGAAATATTTCTCTTGATTTTAGACATAATCCACGTATTTCGCTTTCCGATAGTTGAACATTTTTTCCTGGCCTGGCACCACGCACTGCAAAAAGTAAACAAATACTTGTTGCAAAAGTTGTACACACTCGACATAAATATCATTTACCTTCCAATAATCTTGATATAATGCTGTCAATATTCATGTCGGACATGTCTTGCCTTTGGTGTATTTCTAAGGTTCTTCCTAAATCCTCGTTATTCCAGTTTAAAGTGGTCACAAATTTGTATTTTTGCTGGAATTAAACACCAACAATTCCTACTTTTTCTTTGCTCAGGTTTAATAGATTCCACTATTTGTTTTAATTTTCTTATTCACTACTCGGATCACTTTACTTTTTGGTATACTTACTACACACAAATTGTCAACTGAAGGGTGGGGGAACAAAAAGGAAGAGCTTAAGATGGATCTACTGCTATAGGCAAGCGGTTGGATATCGCTTACCAAAAATCACACTTCTTCCCGTTTGCACAAGATTGGTTAGGTTTCCTACAAATTGTGCGTATTTAATTCATTAATTTTTCACTAGTGGTGCATTTATATTGAAAATTTATACAATAACTCTGAATAAATTGAAAATCAGATTTCTTAGCACGACACGAAGACGAATGGAAACAGAGAATGTAAATTAGTGACGAAAAATTTTTCTTGATTATAAGTTTCAAAACAAGTAACCATTAATGTTTTTACAGCCAATGTATGATGTGGCAACAAAAATTCAAATACGGTAGCACGACCGTCTATTGTGAATCTGGTCTAAATTTTGACTGGTCCATGACGAATTAATAAGGCAAATTGAAACGACTCTACCAAGGCGAATATAAACATATTGCATGGGCGAATATTCTTATCATCTGTTTACTTTACAAATGTCAGAAAATTAAATAACGAAAATAATTTTGAAATTTAATTAATAATAGCCCGTTCAGGCTGCCACGAAATTAAGTCATTTTGTGATTTCGGCCGAAATTAAGTTGAAATTACGTAATTTCGCATACATTTTACCATTGCCCAAATTAACTCATTTTACTTAATTTTGTCGAAATTAACTTGAAATTACGATAAACAATGCTGGTTTTGTAGAAAAAGCTACTTTTTTTGCAACCATGACCATATTTACAACCTAGAAAGTCCGTTTTGTTTAAAAAAAATTAAAAGCCAAATGAAATAATGGAAATGTACATAATTGTACATTAATTTTGTTGTAGTGTTGTTTTTAATATTCGTGTATATTTTAAATCAATGCGAAAGTGTTCTGCGAAAGCTTTTTGCAAAAGAATTAAATTATACAATTGCAACTAAGCGTGATCAGCTGTTTGCGAAATTAACTCAAATGTCAAAAAGCCCAGTATGAACACTTTAGATTTCGTTCGTAATTTCAGCTCGAAATTACTTAATTTCGTGGCAGCCTGAATGGGCTATAAAGAATTTTTTGAATTGTTTATTGTGTCGAATTTTCAATAAAAATAGAAATAATTTTGAAAAAGTTAAGCAAGTACTACAACAATATACATAAGCGGAGTTCAGTTTTTTCAAATGCAAATGGTATTGCAAAATGGTATTGCAAAATGGTATTTTCAATAAAATTTTTCTATAAAATTTTTACAAAAATATTTTATATAAAATTTTTACAAAAAAATTTTTTTCCGAAAAATTTTCTAAAAAATTGTTACAAAAAAATTCAATAAAATTTTTTACCGAAAAATTTTCTATAAAATTTTTACCAAAATTTTTACGTATAGCTAAATTACATGTTGGTAAAATTTTATGTAAATTTTTTACCAAAAACTTTGATGTAATTTTCTATAAAAAATTTTTTTGGTAAAAATTTTATAGAAAATTTTTTTGGTAAAAATTATATAGAAATTTTTTTGATAAAAAATTTATAGAAAAGTTTTTTGGTAAAAATTATATAGAAATTTTTTTTGTAAAAATTTTATAGAAAATTTTTTTGGTAAAAATTATATAGAATTTTTTTTGGGTAAAAATTTTATAGAATTTTTTTTTTTTGGTAAAAATTTTATAGAAATTTTTTTTGGTAAAAATTTTATAGAATTTTTTTTTTTTGGTAAAAATTTTATAGAAATTTTTTTTGGTAAAAATTATATCGAAAATTTTTTTGGTAAAAATTTTATAGAAAATTTTTTTGGTAAAAATTTTATATAAAATTTTTTGGTAAAAATATTTTTGTAAAATTTTTTGAACTTTTGTTTTAAGTTTTTTGTAATTATTTTTTTTAATTTTATAAAAAAATATTTTTGTAAAAATTTTATAGAAAATAGTTTTGTAAAAGTCTCATTCATTGTGTAAAAATTTTATTGAAAATTTTGTTGCAAATTTTTTGTAAAAATTTTATTGAAACTGTTTTGAAAGAATTTAATTGAAAATCTTTAAAACAATCTTTTAAAAAAAGTATACATAATTGAAAATTTTTTGTAAAAATTTTATAGACAATATTTTTAAAAGTTTTTCTGAATATTATTTGGAAAAATATTTTTAAACTTTTTTTTAATTTTTTTTTTTAAATTTTATAAAAATATCTTTAAATATTTTTGGAAAATTATTTGTAAATTTTTTTTGTAAAATTTCGTTTTGAAAAATTTTTGTAAGATCTGTTTTGAATATTTTTGGTTAAAATTGTTTATTTTGGTAATTTTTTTTTTAATTTATAATTATTTTTTAAAATTTTTTTTTACCTTTTTGCAATCTCAACTGCGTTAGCATTCTAACAAAATTCAGACAAAAGCAAATAAAAACTAAAAAATTTTTGATTATATTGATCAATTCCAAAAATGTATATTTTAACTGCTCCTGGCTACCATGAACCCTGCGGATCTATTGGCTACCTCTATGTGTATTGCTTTCTATAAAGGCCTTTAATACAACAAAAAAGCAGAAAAACCCTACCATTACTGAAATTTTTGAAACTATGCCTGGCAGATCTCGCTTGAATTTTCTGAATCTCATCTGGTGCTTTAGCAAAGTTGATTTTAACCCCAACACAAACGGACATTGATTAATCATCTATAAGGATCCAGAATATATATACTTTATGGGGTCGTAAATGAATATATGTATATACCCTATACTCCACCTGTGGTGAAGGGTATAAAAATATAAAAGACGAGGTGTGTTTTATCAGTTCTGCTCGCAGAACTCATTTCTAAAACGATTTTGATTTTTAATTTGTAATATTATAAATTGGTCCAATTTTAAACACCAAGTTCATGATTTTATAAATTAAATGGTGTTCTCATACAACATACATATGTATGTATATGACATTTATGTGTTTTTTAAACCGTAAAACCATCAATTTAAAATAACAAAAAGGAATAAAAAGTAAACTTCAAAATTAAGGGGTGTTCCCATAGATGATTTAATTTGACTTTTTTGGCCCTATATTTTGAATTTTTATAGGCAATCACTAGACATAGAATTGAAAGAGTTTAGAATTAGAATGTAAAGGGTTTTCCCATAATTTATTTAATTACATGAACATATATGGAATGAAGGGAATGGTATATTACGGAATAAGCGTGAGAACCTTTCGCTACAGCGATCCTACTGCGGGTTTTTGACTTGTCTACATGTATATACCTTGTACCAATTTTGAATACTACAGCTGTTATAGTCTTTAAGATATAGAAGGAATTTTACTTGTAGCCTTTCTTTCCTTATAAAATGTTTAATTCCTTTTTGTGATGTTTTTGTTTGCTGATAGTTTAAATTGTATACAGTCCACTATTTAAAACCGTAATGTGCTTAACTTGTAATAAGGAAGCTGAAAAGCAAAAAACTAAATAGGTACAAATGCAATTGAATACTTATGTACATACATATTCCTATTTTTTGTTGGTCATAGACCGATTTTCCACAGGGTAAGTTTACTTGCACGTGTCTTAATTTTTATGGAAGAGAGGAATAAAGATTTATTATAATTTTTTTTTCTCACAAAAATTCAAACTTGCAAAAGAAAACTTGCCCTGTGGAAATCAGGTATAACTTTCTCTGTAGATAAAAATACTTGCGCAAGCAGCCAAAACCAAAACAATATTAAACGACAACGCAAATGTAAAAGTAAACAAGTAAAACTAGTGATGAAGTTTATTCATTCATTTGTATGTACATATTGTCACCTAAAATGCAAAACAACGTAAGATCACTAAGATCAGTTAAAAAAAAATATTTTGTATTTGAACATTAATATAAAAACAACTCTTCTATTTTAGCGTCAAATACTATGACAGATCTTCTTGTATAGCTATGTACATTTATTCTATATCATTGAAATTATAATTATTCAAATTTCGATTCTAAATTTTTTAAGATACTGCGTTTTAGTTTAGGCAGCGATACATACGTGTATTTAAATACGTAGATGCAAAATTGTATTCACCATTGTTTTTTCCTTTGTTTTTATTTGGATAACGTCAGTGATGCCAACATAGCGGTTTTGCCGCAAAAACCGAATGTTTTTAACATAAATTACACTTTAATTATTTCTTTCAAATCAAATTAAATAATACCTATAAGCATTAAAGGCCAATAAAAATATATTACAAAAGGAAAATCTGAAGTAGTACATAATATAATAATAAAAATGCATTGGAACAAAAATATGTATAAAACTCCAACAATTGGCTCCCCACTTTGTAATCTTTTTCTTGTATTTGCTAGCAAACCACCAAATATGTTGTCTTTTGTTATAGTGCTCTCATCTAATAAAATTAAATCGCATTGGAAATACATATGTTAATTTCAAGAATTAACATTTTCTGGCGTTTTATAACGGACCTTTGGTATTTCATACAAAAGTTTTGGCAACACTAGGTAACATACAGGTATTCAACATCTATCAGTCTCTAGCCAAAAATACTTGTTTGGTTTTTACTCCACAACAACTATTACTGCTACAGTTTTGTTGTATTCGAAAAAAAAAACATCCAGAATAAAACTTGATTCTGCAATTAATACAACCATTAATACCCAACCAATGAAGTAACCATGATCCAACTGGTCTATGATACTATGATTTAGTAAACACAACTAAATACAAAACAGTTTAATTTCAACATTCAATAGAGTCACGTTAAACTTTGAAGTTAGTGGTTCATTTTCAAAAAAATAATAGAAAATAGGTATAAATTTCAAAGCTAAATTTAAGAATATTTAAGCTTAATTTTTGAACATAAAATATATGTAGATAGATAATTATGTACCTATGCAATTGTATATAATGCATACATACATATGTATCTGAAACAAAAATGTTTAAACCACATACATACATACTTGGATATATTACATTCCTCAACAAAGACGTCACAAAATTGCAAGCATTTTAAATAAACATTGTCAATAAGTAATAAAATATAAATCTAATGGAAATACCTATTAACTAATATTCAATAATAAACCACCAAAAAAGTGTGAAGTCATTTAGGCTAGTTTTATTTTCGAAATCTGTCTACATTTTTCTCAAAGAATTCATAACATGATTTTATAAATAAAATTGCAGCAATTTATATATGGTTGCGCACAGGGCTGCCAAGTACAAGTTTTGTTACTCAAAATATTAGCAGTTAAGAAAAAGATGAATCAATAAATCCCCAGTTAAAAATACGTAATTTAAATTTTTAATTTATTTGCTGTATCTTTACCGAAATTGATTTAAGGTAATGCAATTTTTTTTTCAAAATAGTTGCATTTAGTGTAAAGGATCTCTTAAGCATCCAGTGGAAGTGTTATAAATTTTTTGTACAAATTTCTTATAAAACTGGTTAAAAATACGCCTTTATTGTTGCTGAAGGACATCTTGTCGAATGAATTATAAAGTGATCTACAAATTCAAAAGACGTTGAAAACAAGGTGGTTTTAAAAAAATGCACATCAAACATAAAGTATGTTGGCAGATTTAATAGTCATTTGAAAAATATGACTTCAAGAAATATATTTGGAAATAATCTAAGGCCCATTATTATAACTTACCAATAGCTAAAGTTAGGATTTTATCGGAGAGATATGTAGCTTTTCGTTATAATAACGAGGGTTTTTTACCAGTGATTAAAAAAGCTTGACTATTTTCAATGCATATGTAATTGCTTAACTGTTGCTTAGGAAAAATATGCAGCAAAAGCAAAAAAAGAAGAGCAACCCATTTGCTTAAGCCTATTACCTATGTGTCTCTTTCTGCAGCAAAGCAATTACTTCAAAAACGTTTGCTGTTGCTTAAGCAATACGTCATTCTTCATTTTTATTTTAGCTTTTGCTTAACTCTTTATTTTTATTTATTTATTTTGATTTATTTTCAATAACCTAGCCTCTTGGCCATAATCGGTTACAATATTCTGCTTACATATTATTAACAATTAACAAATATTGTAATAAATTTAACAGTATAACAATTAAAAAAAAAAAATAATAATAATTAATAGAAATAAAAATAACGAAAATAATTATAATAAAAATGAGATTACAAAATTGCTAAATAGAATCTAAACCCAAAAACTTTTTTACAAAGCACTACAAAATGATTATTCTCAAAACAAATTCTACAAAAATACAAAAATTCTTTAATGTAAAGTTGTGGAAGACTACGATTGCTGATTCTTGCTGTTATTTGCTGTTAATCGCTGATTCAGTGTTTAGTTTTAGAAAATTCTTTGTGAGAGATTAAAATTATGGCGCCACGTATAAATCGAAAAAAAAAATTAGAAGATCTGCAAACAGCAAAAATAGAAACAAATATAAACTTATTGCTTCAGCAAACGTTTTCAAAAAAAAAAAAAAAACGCTTTGCTGACTGCTTTGCAGCATAAAGAAACACATAGTGAGCTTAAGCAAATGCGCTTCTTTCTCTTTTTTTGCACTTGCTTTTGCTTCGCTTATAACAAAATGTTATATAATTGCTGATAAATTCAGTTTTTTTATTTGCTGAAAAAGATGTAAGCAAAGCAAAGATTTTAGTGCTGTTGCTATTTTTAAGCAAGCAATTTAAACCCTGCTTTTCACTATAACTTGCCGTACGTGATAGTAAGAAGTTATTTTTAGCTTGCTTATAATATATTATAACTTTAACTATTGGTAAGTTATAACAATAGGTATAAGAATTTAAAATCTTAATAAATATAACTCTGATAAAAAGTTTATATACCTTGGATCTCAGGTTTAGACGGAATTAACAGCATTATTTTAAAAAATATGCCCGATTACTTTTTTGAAACTTTGAGCAAACTATTTAATTACTGCTTGAGAAATGGTCATTTTCCCATGATATTTAAAAAGGCCAGGGTTATACCTATTTTCAAAACTGGAAAAGATCCATAATTGCGTTCCAGCTATAGGCCAATAAGCATTTTGAGCTTGTTGGATAAAGTCTTTGAAAAAATAATCCACAAAAGAATCATAGAGTTCTCAGAACAGAATAACATTATACATCAGCAGCAGTTTGGATTCCGAAGAGAGCACTCTACGGTACATCAAATCAAACGAGTGGTTAGTATTATTGAGAATAATAAAAGAAATCGTAGAAGTACAGGTATTATATTTCTTGACATTGAAAATGCTTTCGATACAGTATGGCATAATGGCCTATTGTATAAACTTAACTCTTTTAGTTTTCCTTTATATTTACAAAAAATCATACAAAGCTTTTTAGACCAACGTTCATTTGTAGTTTTCGTGGAGCGCATCTCATCAGATGAAAAACATATACTCGCAGGTCTACCGCAAGGTTCCGTTTTGTCACCTACGCTTTATTCGTTATACACATCAGATATCACTCTACGCAGGAATCAGGAAGCAGCATTTTATGCAGACGATAGTGCTTTCATTTGCAGCGGTAAGGTATCTAATTCATTAGTTAGGAAAATGCAAGAGAGCTTAAATTCAAGCCAAAAATATTTTAATAAATGGAAAATAAAGGTCAATGATGATACAACACAGACCATTATTTTTCCATATAATAAGTCGCCAAAACGCATACCTTCTCAATCTATGTTGTGCCGTGGGAATGTTATACCTATAAAGTCAGAAATCAAGTATTTGGGCATTATAATGGATAAAAAACTAACATTTAAGCAACATGTCAACCAAATTTGTGAAAAAGCTATAAAGTGTGGTCGGGCATTGTTTCCCATACTCAACAGAAGATCTAAATTGAATATGAAAAACAAAATATTGTTATATAAAATGTGCATTCGACCAATTATGAGTTACAGCTGTCAAGTATGATTTCATAAAACTGCGAAAACTCATACCAAAAAGCTTCAGATTATACAAAACAAGAATTTGAAAATAATTCATAATCTTCCTCGTATGTATGCGACAAATTTACTTCACAGTAACTTTGGACACAAGATGATAAACGATTTCACTAGAGAACTGACACTGACATTTAATGAAAAATGCAGACTGTCAAACTTTGAATCAATAAGGAATTTACAAGGTAATCACTAAGATTCGTTCGTTAAGAATGAATGTATTAGTGATTATACAAACAAATTTCTTTATAACTTCCATAGAGATCAAAAAGGTTTTTGTGAGCTATTTTCCTTAAGGCTGTATATTTATTGTTATTAGTTTTGTAAATTTAATTATAAGACTCTTATTGTTGTAGTAGTTATAGTAAAATCTCATACCTCTGTACCTTTTATATTTTAAACTTGTAAATAAAGACTTTTATTAAAAAAAAAAAAATACCTTGGAACTACAAAAATTCCCCAAATATGGGGATAGAAATCAAACTTTGGCGACCCTGGTTGCAGAAGAATTTACTCATTTTTTATTCTCTAATTTTAAGAGCTTTTATCATACCACTGTTTTTATTTTGATTATTTGTTTTTTTTTTATAAATTTAAGCCTGCGCTTTATTCAAAAAGGAAATTATTTTCTTATAAAAATGACTCAAAGTAACTCCCTGCCTTCAATTGAACAAAAACTGCTTAACGTTTTAGCAGGACAGGATTTGGGTGATATAACACAGGAGTTATGTGACTTCTCATTGGAAGAACAAAATGCTACAGCTGAAGCCCAGGGTATACAACCAAGTGCTGCTTCCGATTTCACACCTGTTTTAGGCAAATCTGTAACTTATATTGTGGCCTGTGTTTTATTTAATGAAGATAATCATGTGTTGGCCATGCAAGAAGCAAAACAGTCTTGTGCGGGTATGTCTAAATTTTGAAAATACAAAGTAGGTATATCGCTTCTAATAATAACAACGTAGTCATATCCCATAGAATTACAATATTAAAGTTGCACTAAAACTGTTCCTTTATATGTACCTTCTGTATAGGTATATAAAATATTTTGATCTCCAGATGAACCGATTAATTATTTTTTTATCGACCCAGGCCACTAAGCGAAGTTTGATTTTTTTAGATATGTATGACTCAAAAAGGAGCATATGATATGTAGAAGTATAACTTTTTATTTATTTATTTTAAATTCAATTTAAGTATACTGGTCCTTTTTATTCCTTTAATAAAAAATTCTTTAAGAAATATACATACAAACATTATAGGTAACTCTTTCTACAGACATTATTGGCCATAGTTAGTTATTCAGACTTTTTTTTTATAACTATATAGATATTTTTTTAAATGCTTTAAGTTTTATCGTTTATTTTATTGAATAATAGGTATAATTACTGTTGATATTAAATTTCCAAATTTATCTTTTTTATTTCAGGAATTCCACTAATACAGTTTCATTAAGTACCCCTTTGAGAAACTTTTCTATATAATGAGTATATGGTACCCATCCCTATTTTTTCATAATGACCAAAAATCCTCTCAACATATTTTCAAATCTAAAAAATTTTTATAGCTTTTCTTAAGTTATATTGGAAATTATAATATTTTAGTTCCGATTTAAAGTTGTAGCCTCCAGAATAATTGAATTATTAATTACAGTTTATCTTCACACACATTGTCTCCAGATATATGTTTATTACCTAGTAAAATAAATCTTACCTTTTTCGCGGGTGTTGTTAAAGGCCAGGATGCACTATTCCACACAATCGTATGATTCAAACACAAAAAATCTATCCTACTCAAGAAATCGTTTCAAAATTGCGTTGTAAATCATACAAAAAAAGATTTTGCAACTCTAATCGCATGGAAAAATAATATGTATTTTATGAATTTTTTTAAAAGATTATCAAATCGTACAGAACTGTCAAAAAGTCTGTCACACACATACATTTCTAAAGCACACTATCATACTTTTTTAGCACACACGCTATTTTTGACAGATCGTACGACTGATTGAATAATGGCCTTAATAGGTGTCCTTAAATGTAATAAGAGGCCACATATCATATTCCCTTTATTGTTTTATTTTTTAAGCAATATAATAAGCGAATCAAACTATATATATATAAATAAAACTCTTACAATTTGTTCCCTAGTCGAAGTAAAAATGCAAAATCGTAATACATGTCCCTAAGTAGTAAAAAAAAGCCCCAGCAGTTGATGTATCATAATATAAATACGAATTGGAAGCACTTAACCAGAAGACAACAGAGCAGAATTACATATCTATTTCGAAAATTATATTTTACCAACAATATTAGCAGTTAATAGAATTAAGATGCAAAATAATTTAACTCGTCCAATTAATGCAAAATTAAAAACTTATCTTTGTTAAATTTTTATTTTATAATTTTTTAATAGTGGGTGGTGGCTTTTAAAATATATTTCTTTCTTGATTCAGCCTTTTACAACTAGGCCTAATTAAACTAAATGTGTTTCAGGTAAATGGTATCTTCCTGCTGGTCGAATGGAAAAAAACGAGTCAATTTGTGAAGCAGCTATTAGAGAAGTCTATGAAGAAACTGGTCTTAATTGTGAAATAGCTACACTTTTAGCTGTTGAAGCAGCGGGCGGCTCTTGGCTTCGATTTGTTTTGACGGGTCGAATAACTGGTGGATCATTAAAAACTCTTGCCCAAGCTGATAGTGAATCGTTGCAAGCAAAATGGGTGTCAGATATAAAGGAACTGCCGCTTAGAGCCAATGATATTCTAAATATAATCGATATTGGAAAAGCTTATTATAGCCGTAACCAATCACCACAACCGGCTTTATGGCATAATGAAGTAATTCCTACTAAATATTGCCATCATAAGAACTACTTACGCGTTGTCGCCGTAATTCGCAAGAGAGCAACAAATGCCTTGAATGTATTAGTGAGCGAAAAGAACGTGCACCATTTTCCAACAGTCGAAGTTCATCCACAAAGAAGTTTGCACTCTACATTACGTAAATTTATGATTGAGCTCTTTGGTGCTGAGCTGCCTCAACATCGTCCTCATGGTATCTTAAGTGTAGAACACTGTCCGTCAGCACCGCCTCATACCACCGATGGTATTTGTTTAAATGTTTTGGTTGTATTTAGGCCACCACTTGAAGAAGTTTCCCTTATTGGGAAATGCACATGGCATGAATTAAGTAAAACGCTGGAAGAAAAACTAGGACGAATCCTTTCTAGTAAACATTCAACAATTCCTCTTAATGTAATTCGATAGACAAAAAATTTGTTTGTATCAGAATTTAACAGGAAAGAGGAAAGTTGTATAAATAGCTTTTAAATTTTTATTGTTTTTAATACTAGTTATACATTAATATGTATAACAAACGCATTTGCAAGAAGACCATAGTGGAGTTCGGTGTTCGATGCAAATGGTCTTGCAAAAGTGCTAGTGCCTAATATCATAGATTTTTTGTGAAATCCAGCAACAAAATACCTTTTGTTTTTGTTAAATTTGAATGATATAACGCATTTGCAGTTTCACAAGACCACTTGCATCAAACACTGAATACCGCTCATATATTTAAAAAATTCACAATAGCGGAGTTCATTGTTCGATGCAAATGGTCTTGCAAAAGTGCAAGTGCACAATATTACAGCTTTTTATAAAATCCAACAACAAATACCTATTGTTTTTGTTAAATTTGAATGATATAATGCATTTGCACTTTCGCAAGACTATTTGTATCAAGCACTGAATACCGCAAATTTTTTTTATTTAATAATTTTATTTGATATAAATTAAATGTTTATGCAGTCAATATGGAAAAAGGTGTTTTTGAATTATGTCACTCTTCAAGCAAATGAGAAAAAGTATATTGAATTCTAAATTGACTTAAGTAGTTAATTAAAAAAGCTTTAATTAAAAAACAAGGAAAATATTACATAAATACATGTATTTATTACAATTATTTTATACATTTTTTATTGTAGAACTGATTGCTTGCTGAAATTTTGACCATAGGTATAAAGTTGAAGGTAAAAACTAAGAGTTGTATAATTAAAACATAATATTTATTTAAATGCATATTTCTAAATATTATTTTATGTGCATTTTCTGTATTACAGGCGAGCGGCTCGTCTAGAAAATTTATATGAAAAGCACTAAATTTTTTGAGTGATTCCTATACAAATTTTTTAGACAAGCCGGTCGTCTGTAATAGAGAAACCAAACATTAGTCTTAATACATCACATTTCTGAAAGATTGTTCAAAATTTAAGAGGTTTATACATTACAAGAATGTATGAATGTTAACAAAATTTTAACTAGCAAAATATAAATAAATAAACTGATTACTGACTACTATAGTCAAGGAAAAAATTACCTTTAAAAAACTACATTATTCAAAATGGATCTAGGGCAAAAACATTGAAAGTTTAGTATTTCCACAAATTGTTGAATAAATCCATAAATGAGTCGTAAATCATGAATGTAATAGCTACATCAAGGCAGACGCGACCAAGTCGAGGCACGGTACCCTTGTAGAAAGCAGTGACGCCTTCATTTTTCAAAATTTTCATGGCACAATCGGCGGTATTTTTATACTTTGAGGCTTCTAAACCTTGCATACGTGTTTTTACCACGTCCAATGGAGTATTTCCAAACACGGAAGCTGCACCAGCTACCGCACCGAATGCACCAACCAATAACTTAGGAACATGCTTATTTTTATCATCTCCCTTATAAAGGTCCTTTAGGGATTCCATCACAAAAAAACGAATTGCCTGATTGGAACCTTGTTTTAGGATAGTAGGTGTTAGGCCTTTGTAAATGCCGCTTATACCTGCGAAATAAATAAGAGTTACGATTTATAAAAATATCAATTCTTTAATTAATTTCACCTTCTGCTTTTATTATGCATCCTACACCATGAGCAAAACCCTTGAATTGTGGTTTAGGACTGCGTTGGTCGTTTATAAATTTGACCTTTATTGTTTCCATGGGAGTTACAGCCAACACTGCTTCACATACACCGGCTCCTAAACCAGCCAACAACTTTCCAGCATTGCTTAATTGGCCATTGGAGTCAGCCATATTTCCACGTAGTGTTTCAAATGCGCCGAACCTATGACATTATTGCAATTAATTTATTATTTTTTTATGGATTCAAAGATTTGTTTTACCTAGCTGCCGACTTGGGAATGCTTCCATACAATAAAACACTTAGGCCTCTATACAGGCCAAAAAAACCTCTTTGTTTGATTGTCTTTTTTACACAGTCAGCAATGCCGTTGTATTGTTTATTGACACCTTTTTCATCTAACTGCAATTGTGTTTTGACATATTCCGTGGGATAAGTAATACAAATTTCTATACCGCCGGTAATACCTCCAGCAATTATACCTTTCACACCTTTGCCACCACTACCGGGAGCAGCAGCAGCAGCAGTATTAGCCATCCAGGGTCGTTGACCGAAAGGATTGACGAAAGCACCAACAGGGCGATCCATTATTGCTTTCAAGTATATATGTATACAAAAAATGTATGGGTTAATGGCCGAACAATATCGTTCAACTTGTGTACATCTATCTATCTACACCTTTGAAAGGGAGCTGTAAACATACATATACATAAATACATACAAATAATTATAATTGTTAATGCAGTGCAGTGATAATAAATAAATAAAAATTGTTTAAGTAAATAAGTCTATTGATAAAGTATGTCAACGGAGATGTTTTTGTTAAAAGTCTCTAAAATTGCTAAAATAAAGTAGATTTTAAGCATTTAAAATAAACTTTCACCTATCAATGTTTGTACTGACATTTACATACATATGTACATAAATGTTTCCTTCCCAAATCGATTAACGAAATGTTAATATCTATCCTCTTGATTTTTTTTAAGTTAAATTAAATGAACTGTCATTAAGAAGGTTTGATATGTAGTAATTATCAGAAAAGTATGTTTTAAACAATTATGCACATTTAAGAATCGAAAAAGTGTTTGGAAGTGGGTTTAGCTAAAATTAACATACCAAATTTCTAAGATCATAAAAATAAAGTGAATCAATCAATTTGTTCTTATTTATTCTTAAACTTCAAAATAGATTCTCCAACAGTTGCATCCTTAGGAATGATTAAAACCGGTCTCTTATTCGAAATGAAAGTAACGTAAGTAATTGTTTACATTTTTAAAATGCATAAAATAATAGTATGTTTAGGTATTAGACGCTACTATGTTAGTCGTATTTGCAGTATGAAATTTATCACTTACAAA
Source organism: Phasia obesa (assembly GCA_949628195.1). Lineage (NCBI taxonomy): Eukaryota > Metazoa > Arthropoda > Insecta > Diptera > Tachinidae > Phasia > Phasia obesa. The sequence continues at coordinate 216,430,551 of OX451215.1, forward strand.
TTCATATTTAAGCAAACTAAAAATAAAAAGCAGCTAAATGAAAACAATTTCGCTGGCTACAATTGTCGCCTTGTAGTCAGCTACTTAATAATATTGAAGACGACATTTACATCGTAAACACTCACATTATAGTAGAAATACCTATTTTGCTTTTATAAAATCGGATAACTTTTTCAAAAAATTATAAATATTTCCTCCAAAACTTTTTGCATGTATATGAATTTGTAATTTATAATTTTGTGACATTTTCTTTTGTTGAATAAAATAAAATTATTGCATACAAAAATTAGCCTAAGTTGACTACAGCCACAACGGTGGTTGTGTAGCCATGTAGCTTGCAGGCTTCAAAATAATCGTTTACCTATAAAAGTGTGTATTTTAATTTTGACAGTTTGTAGTCGGTATCCTGATGTCGCCTATGTGTTTAATGCATCTAGGTTTTAAAACAAAGATCTCATCTATTTAAGAATCAAACGCATTTAAAAAATAGGTTACTCTATATATGTACATATATTCTTAATATTAAAAATATGTTATATTACATTCATGATTTTCATTTTCATAGAAATATTGAAATTTTTTTTATTATTTCGAAAATTGTTTGTAAAAATATTTTTTTGAAAATTTGTTGTAAAATTTTATTCGATTTTTTTTTGTAAAAATATATTTTTGAAAATGTTTTGTAAATTTTTTTGTAAATATTTTTTAAAATTTTTAAAAAATTGTTTTTTTTTAATTTTGTTGATTTTTTTTTTTAATTTAGTACCTTCCTATAATCTATATTGAGTTAGAATGGTCAGACTAAAGTAAAAAAAATCCTAAAAAAATCTTATATTGATCCCCCCATGTTTCTTTTAACTGCTCCTGGTTACCAGTAGGCACCCTGTGGGTCCATTGGCTACCTCTATGGGTATTTCTTTTTATAAAGGTCTTTAATACAAATCAAAAGAGAGCAGGGGTTATTGATCCCCCGACATCTATATGCACTCCATGCGATCTACCGGTCGTGGTCTAATATTTATTAACCAAAAAACAAAACAAAAGAATCATTACAATCGAAAAAAATAAAAACAACATGAAAAAATAGGTAGGCGTGGTTTTTTGCCCACATTCTCGAATGGAAGGGTCTTTGCTGAATTACATTAGTGAAATTTTCGAAACTATACTTGGCAGTTCGGCGGGCTTAAATTTTCTGTATATTGTCTGGTGCCTTGTCAAAGTTCATTTCAACCCGAACACAGAGGGACAGCTCAACTTTTCTATGTTTAAGGATACAGAATATACATACATATATACTTTATGGGGTCGGAAACGAATATTGCATGTATATACCATTTTCCACTTGTGATGAAGGGTATAAAATAGAAATTTAAAAAAAAACTGTGAAATAAAGGTAAGAAATATTTTCTTTGAATTATTAGGCTCCTACGAGCTTATAGTCTATTATAAATAGTCTATTATAAAAGCGTATGAAATCCCCTTGAAAATGAGCTATTACTCAACTTCCTAGGGCTTATAGAGCTGGAATTAGAATATATTAAATCCTCGAGCGCATATGTACTTAAAAAAGCGATATTTTTCTATTTTTATAAGGTTAAAGCTAAAAAACTGTAAGAGATAAATACTTTTTAAATAATTGCATTCAGGGAGTCAATGAATATAAATAAAAAAGATTCATTTAAATCTGAAGTAGGACATGGAATTACCAAACCACATATTTTTTTCTTTAACATTGATTGACTTAATTATCCCATATCAAGGTTACCGAAAATTATACCCATTTTTACGACTAAATGGAATTTTTAAAAATTGCTTTTTACAAAATAGTGCTTTTACAAGAATTATGTTTCTATTGGTTTTGTAATTAAAAAGAGCACGTATACAAAAGCTCTCTATTTGAAAAAAAGCTTTTAAAAGGAAGCCTCTTTAAAAGAGTGCCTTTCTATTAATTTTTTATACCTACCTACAAATAAGTTGATCGTTAGTTCTGCATTTTTTAGTTAATAAAAAAATAAATTCAATAGACACCAACTTAAAGAAAAAGTAAAGTTTTTCCACTCTGTTATTTTTGCTTGCCCTCGTTTGAATCATATCGGCCTAATTTTATATATCTTAAAAAGTGTAATTTCATACACTCTTGGTTTTTTCTAATCTTTTTTTGTTGTAAGTGGCAAGGGCTCATATAATTAGTGAAAATGACAAATTTTTATTGCTGCTGATAAAATCTTCTGTGTGAATTCGCTCAAAATACCTATACTTATTACGTTTTGTATCTCTAGGTAATGAACCTTTCCCAGGACATTGCCGCTATAAATTCACCCGTCTAAAATATAGGAATTTGATTGTACGAGTATATGTAGCACTTATTGTTGAGGCACTAGGGAATAAATATATGCGTAGCTAACACCTTACCAGATGATGACTTGTTATTTGACATTAAGCGCAATCGTCAAGTAAAAACTAGTCTGAGATTCTGAATTTAATATTTTAACTGAAATAAAAATTTACTTAAGAAAAACATTTTAGAAATAACTTTTTTTAACATCATAAAAAATGTTATTTCCAAGTCATTCTAATACACATATCTATACATATAATAAAACAGTATCTTATTTCCTGTCTTCCGGTCCATCTGCGTTCGCATCACGTAAAAACTACTGGATGGATTTTAACAAAATTTTGTGAGGAGGTACCTTAGTATCCTGAGTACTTTTTTTTTTCGCAAAAATATCTTATTTCCAAAAAAGTAGTGAAAGTACGCAATTTTACCGATATGCATACTTTAAGGCGGCATATTTTAGTAGGGATGAGACCCTTACATTAACCATAACTGAAGCACTGAAGGTCTTTGGTGCGGATTGCTTTCAAAGCAAAATCGAACAAAATATTGTAAGGACGCTGACGAAGTGGCACAGCTAGTTTGATAATAAAGGTTAAAGTCTCTTTCAAACGAAGAATCAAATTAGAAGTTATTCGAAAATTGCAGTATATATTTTATTTAATTTTGAATGTATCGCTAACTTAAGCAATGAATTAAAAAATGCTGATTAAACTTTAATGATTCTATTTTTTATTTATTCTAATGTTTATATACATATGTATGTACATACCTATATACCTATATATATATATATATATATATATATATATATATATATATATATATATATATATATGTATATATATATCCAACCATATTAAGTTCTATATAATTCAAATGTACATGGGTGTAAACCAACAAACAAATTTGCAAAAATTGTATTTAATTTTACATGTAAACGAAAATTTAAATTTTTTTTAAATAAAAAATGGATATACATAGGTACATATCGTCGCGTTTCTCCTTAAACCACGTAAGCGACATTTTTTCGAAATTGACATTTTTGGTTTTTATTGTAGAAAATAACATTTTCCACCAGACTACATTCTCATCTTAACAAGTTTGTATGAAAAATAAATAAATCCATTTTTAAAACCTCTAAGAGCCATACAAATGACATTTGATTTTAAATCATTTTCAATTAGATATCAAGTGTGTAAGTTATACCAACCGGATATATGGATACGTTTTAGAGGTGTACAAGTATCCCAATAAACCATTCCACAAATGAAGTGTAACTGAATTGAAGACTAAGTTTTCTATACAAAATTATTCCACAACTTATCATAAGCATTCTTATGAAAGACAGGTTAATTAAAGTCCAAAATTGAAATTCTTTCAATAACGTGTTTCGAAGAGCAACTGTATATTCAATAACTCTTGCTATAAACTTCGTCTGGGTAATAATCTTGCAAATACGATAACAATCGCCTTTTTACTTGCTATAATTTTGTGTTTCATATATGATTCTTAATATATTAAATTAAACTTAATATATATAACTACACATACATATAATAAAACTGTAGCAGGACCATTTCTGTACATAAAATATTTTTTGAAAATTATGTTGCTGGTGCAGTTAGTAATCGAAATGGAATGCAAATTTTTATAATTTTCGTCTGTCTGTCTATCTGTCCGTCTGTCTGTGTTTGCATCACGTAAAAACTACTGGATGAATTTTAACAAAATTTTGTGAAGAGGTATCTTAGTATCTGGAGTCAATTATAGGAAACTTTTAATATCTTATTTCTAAGAGAAAATAGGGAAAAAAGTAGAGAAAGTACGCAATTTTACCCACCTATTTAAAAATACTGCAGACTTGGCAGCACTTTTTAATTTTGAAAAGGAGATATTTTAAACAGAACGGTACAATAATTTTAGAATTTTATATAAATTTTAGAATTCTACCCAGGGATGGGTACCTCTATAAAAAGAAAATATAGATATAAAAAATAAACTATAACTGAAGCACTATAAAAGTAAGAGCCTTAAGATTTCCTTTCCAAGCAAAATCGAACAAAATATTGTCAGGACGCCTACGACGTTGTTTGCACAGCTAGTTTATTACAATAATTGAAATCAAAATAATTTTATTTGTATTATTACACTATAGGTACCTAGTAGTTTTTAAATTTATGAAATAATGGAATAATTAGTTGGGTGGAAAATTATTGAAAAACTAATTACTTAATTGCATAGAAGCTTTCGCTAAACTATGTATGTTAGAAAAGTATTTTCCTGTTATCCTTTTCTTTAATTGCACTTCATGAGCGGCCTTGCAATATTTTGTTCGATTTTGCCTTGAAAGCAATCCACATCAAAAACCTTTTCTTTTTTAGTACCGCCTTAAACTATGCTTCAGTTATGGTTATGTATTTACTTTATAAAACAGCGCCATCTGTTAGGGATTAGTGCTTCAGTTATGGTTTATGTATTCACTTTACTACTAAAATAACTGCGAGCTTTCTCTGTTTTCTCTCCACTTTCTCTTGGAAATAAGATATTTTTGCGAAGAAAAAGGATCCTATATTGGAATCAGGATACAAAATTTTGCTAAAATCCATCCAGTAATTTTTACATGATGCGAACGCAAAAGAAAAGTAGACAGACAGAGGAAAATAAGTTACTATTTCATTATATGTATAGCCTTAACCATTGCGACCAGCAAGCTTATCGCAATGGTTAAGAAGCTTTTCACAATAATATTTATAATAATTTTTATGCTTAAAGTTTCTTTCTGTTAGTGTCTGTTACAAACTATATAAGTATGTTTGTTGGGCGGGCTACTTTAAAATTAATACTCGCGTTAAAATTGAAATTGTTATTTGCCAGTCGTTTTTTGTAGTAGAATTATGTCTGTATGTCATTAATTAAACAAATAATTTGTTATATAACATTCCATACAAATTGATATTCTTTTTAATATTTTAAGTTACGCATTCATTTGTACATATACATCCATATGTATGAGTGTATGTCTTGAACGCTGATGTATTTTGCAGAGAACAAGAGAATGTTAGATTATTAAAAAAAATTGTGTCACTTAAAATAAAAGCATATGTGTTATTAGCAAATGGCTATTTTGTGATCTTTAAAGACTTTCCCGTACTACGTCATCGTAGTTTTTTCTTTGATGTATTGATTTTTTATTAATTGTTGTTGGGCTTGTTAAACACAAGTCGCATGAAATATTTTGCAAAATAATAAAACATTTTTTATTGCACGAATTTACCACTTCGGACTCACTGCTGGACGATAGTTTTTACAAAACACGTTATTTTCAGTTTGTTGTTTTTCCAGCCAGTCAACTTAATAGTTGTTCACAGACAGAGAAAAAAACTGAAACGATCGTACGATATGGTGCCAATAAAGCAACTACTGTGGTCGCTAAACTAATTCCACTTTCCAACCTATATTGCTTTTACTCATCTTTGGAGAGTCGACGAAACACAAGCCACAATATAGTTTCGTATTTATGTATGTATGAATGCATGCATATAAATTCATATACTTACAAATATATGTACATACGGACAAGTATTTGAGGTATAGCATATCGTATCATACCATACACTACTCTCTTTAACTTAACTAAATATTTACAAAAGCGAAAAAGAAAAATAGCTAAACACTCAACCCGAAAGCCAGCCAAGCTAGTAAAAGTATGGAATACAGTGAAGTTCAACTGTTTATAATCCATTTTGCATAAATACATACATACATATGTTCATAGCTACTAATATAACGACCTAGACTAAATTTAGACATTCCGATTTTTCTAGCGATTTTTAGAATTTTATACCCAAAGGGTAAAAACGTTACCCTATTATTTTCGCTGCAATGTCTACATATCTGTCCTTCTGTCAGCGATCACCATCTCTGGAGCAGGAAGACTTTTTTTGGATTTTCACAGAAGATCCATTACTATAACCGCTATAACAACAAATATTAAAAACTAAAGGGTGTTCCAATAGATACGTGATTTTCACGTATATGAAGTTATTTTTTGAACCGTTATACACTTGAAATTTCACACGAGTATTTGAAACTGTTCGCTATTCATACTATTGAGTATAAAAACTAAAACTTAGAATTAAAAGGTTTTCCAATACTGGCGTATATACGTGACAATTGCTTTATTTTTGAACCGTTACAACAATTAATAAAAATTAAAGGGTATTGCCATAGTGATGCTATTTTATGTTATAACCTTATTTTTACATAGAGTATGTTTTACAATTTCTATTATAAGAATAAGTACCAAAAATAAAATTAATAAAATTGAAGGGGTATTCCCTAGATTTATGTTGTAACTGGTACTTGAAATTTTCACAACGGATGTAGTACCATATTCGATATAATTATAAGTACAAAAACTAATTAAAAGTTGAAGGGCGTTCCAATAGGTGATTGAGACGTGTATCTGCTAATTTTTGAACTAGAGCAACGAAGTATAAAAAACATGAAATTTAAAGGGTGCGCCATTAGAGACGTGAACAAATTTTAATCTGGTACTTTTAATGTTATATGTATATAGAATGAAAGCTTAAAACCAAATAGATTTGCTGTCACAAACAGAACTTTTTTGTTTTTTATTTGTGCTGTTTCCGTACTACTAGGTATTAAAAATATGTTATCAACAAACGTAAAAATATCAAAAAGATGGCATTGGAAAACAGTTTTTTGACCGCAATAGAGAAGAAATATTTTTTTTTTAATTTTTAAACATTATATCAAATCAAATAAAAAGAGACAGTACAACATACATATATGATACATAATTATCTACAATTTGTAACCCTTCATAACATTTAAGGCACAATACCTATTTTGTATTTTTGTTAGTATTGTACTTCAAAGCTTAAACAATAAGCTAGTGAGCAACAGCAACCTTGATCAAAAATTGTTAAACCGAAACATTTTCTGAACCGAGGATAATGTCTTTTTAGCAACCGCTTAGAACAATATCCAGGAAAATAAATATAAGAACGAAAATAATTTTAAGAATTAAAGATTCGTTCTAAAACACAAAAGCTAACTTTTAAAACCATTATTAATTAAAAACTTTTATTTGAAAATTAAATAGTTCAACAAATATGTTGTTTGCATTAGGGACGCATTCAAAGCTGATATATGAATACTGTATTGTTAGTTAAACATCTTTGAAAATTATTAAAATCATCAGCATGAATTATGATGTATAATGTATTCTAATATAATATTCGTAAATATACGAATTTAAGCCAAACGCAAACCAAAAAACACAAATTTTGTTTACTTTTTCATGTACTTGCTGAGAATTTTTAAGACAAACCATATCTGAAAGGATTTTTGATTTTGGACAATGCGAAATTCCACAGACAGGACAGGACTCAATGTTGGTACAGTGCCCTTATAGAATTCAAAAATACTTTTATTTCACAATACCTGCAGAGCGGAACCGACTTATGGGCCTTGCGTTCAAAACTGAAGCAGCGCCCGCTGTAGCACGTACACAATGTGTGTACGTTTTTAGGTAACTACTTACCTCCAGTTAAATAATTGTTTGAACGTCGTGAAAAAATCCTATATATGGCGGGTTGGCTCTTTGTATATCGTAAACAAATTTTACTTTTATCGTTTCCATTGTGGTTACTGCTGCAATAGCATCACAGACTCCTGCACCCAAGCCCGATAACGTTATTTGACCAGCACTAAGTTTACCATTGCTATCAGTCACGAGACCTTACAATTTCTCAAAAGCTCCAAAGCTGTTCCAAATGAGAATAGAGATTGTATGTATGTATGTATGCTTTTTAACTTTAAAACATGTGGGTCGGTAATTGCCGCAAAAAGTCTAAAATATGATTGCTACAAATTTAAACCTCTGAGAGGACGCATATCGAATTTAATAAAATAAAATAGAAAAGGTTTATATGAACACTAGGCCGACCCAGAAAATATTGATTCACCGCCCTTAAATTATAAAAATACTTTTTTTTAAAGAATAATTTTTACATATAAATATTTAAAAAAAAAATTGAATCATCCCCATAATCCCCTGGGTCACCGGAGAAGTTAAAGGAAGGCTTTAGCTAGATAGCATTGAAATCAATAAAATATTCATTAGATACTATTATAAGAACAGCCTAATTTTGAGGTGCTCAAAGAGAAATTGATCTAGGTAGTGCTCACTTGACATAAAGCTAGGGCACAGGGCACGTCTTTATGTACATTATAAAACATTAACAATGATTTTATTTATAAAACATTAGTACTGTTTCGATAATATCGATAATTTTATAAAAAATATATCGATAATTCGATATATCAATATTTTTAGAAAAATATTGGTGATGGCGTTTTTTTGGTAATCGAGCAGTCTGCTGAGTAGAAGTCATCAAACTCTCGATATCATTCAGATTAAAATTGGAGAATGATTGAATCAGTAAGCAATGAGAATAGAACCCTGCGTAAATTTAATAAACTCGAATTGCTTTTTTGTGTTTTAGTTAAGTTTTTTATCTTTTAATCAACTTGACTATAATTTATTTAAGAACAAAATTTATTGTTTTTTTTTTTTTGTATCAATACAATACTTTCATAGTATAACAAGAGAATTGGACGTCTCATTAATATACTCCGAATTTATCTTATCAGTGTTATAGCACAGCACTTTTACACTATTAGTGTAAGTATATTTAATAAATTTAAAATTAATATTCCAATTTTCATTCCATTTAAAAACTATCACTATCACTAAAGTGTGCATAGAATAATAACAATGACTTACCTAAAACTAAGACACCAAGTCCCCTATAGAGAACAAAGAAACCTCATTGTTGAATTGTCTTTTTGAAAATATATTTTTCAAGTATGCCGCTGTATTTGTTTGCGGACAATTAAATTATAGTCATTTAAACAAGGTCTGCCAATTTAATCTCCTTTATTCTTTGTTACCTTTTTTATCTAATTGCAATTGAGTTTTAACATATTCGATGTGATACGTTATGCAAATCACAATACTTCCAGTAAGACCCCCAGCAATGACACTGTTAAGCTACTGCTGATGCAGCACCCCTTTTGGTTACCGTGTCCTTTCGAAAAGTGGATTATGTATCCTATCCGTTTTTTTGTCATTTTAAAATTTATATATTATTACATATGGTTAGCAGTGCCCGCCACATCGTTTGCGTCCTGACTATATTTTGTCCAATTTTGCTTTAAAAGCAATCCACACTTATGAATTTGTTTTCTATAGAGGCATCCAGCTCTGGGAAATTACTAAGGATGTTGCAACATACAGTGGCACAGAAAACTATACATACCCCCTATTTATTTCGATTCTAAGAAATATAAGCAAGATGTAGAAATTTCTTTTTAACCAAATAAACTGCCATTAGGAACAAATAATAATAGTGGATAAAAAAATCAAGGTTCAATTCATTTATTACAAAAATCAGCAAATAATAATTTTTAACGCACAGAAAAGTATACATACTATATATAAAAAATGATTTAATGTCTGTATTAAATATTTCCAAAGTTCCAATTATTATTTTATGGGTACACAAATATGCGTTTAAACGCCTCCAGCCTATTTTTAATGAAAAATTCCAAAACTTTTTTAGTATAATTCCATTCTTCAGTTAGTGAATTCTTTCGATTATGCTTATTTTTTATAATTTTTTTTAATCTTGCTATTTAATTCTTCTCATAAGTGCTCAATGGGATTTAAATTAGGCGACTGAGGTGAATAATGCAGTTGGTGAGGTACATTATATATAAGATATTCTTTTACAATGCCCTCATTGTGCTTAGTATCTCTGTCTTGCCGAAAATACCAGCCAGTATTTAGTTTCAAATTGTTTATTATGCTATTAAATTCAATTTCGCGTTTACAAAAATTATAGGTGCTGCCAAGTTTTCAGTACAATTAAATAGGAAATTCGTGTATTTTCACTACTATTTCTCTTAGATATTTTACGGGGAAAAAGAAAAGAAATACTAAGGCACTTCTCCACAAAATTGTATTAATATTCACCCGGTAATTTTTACGTGAAGCGATCGCAAACAGACAGTAAAAATTCCAAAAACTGGTGTTTTGTTTTTTATATCGATTACTATATGCACCAGTACTATCTATACAGAAAAGGTCCAGTTACAGTTTTAATATATGTATAGATAATCCTTGCCATGACATGAAACTTTATTTTTTGTGTTAATAAAACTTAAACATATGTTAATAATGCATCGAAAGTAATATACATATGTATATTCTTTTTAATATTCAATGTATTAATGGTGAATATTAGCATAATTGAGCAATAATTTTATTATTAAATTTAATATAAAATTGAAAAAACGAAAACTTTTTTGAATTTTTAAAACCCATAAAATAATATAAGCTATAATAACCTTTATTGTTAATATATATACGTTCTCGTATATTCAAGTCAATTCAACTTTATTTTTTATGTTTCAAAACGACTTGGAAATACAGTGGATATCTGATTCATATTAATGATTTGTTTTCAAATGATATCAATTTGGGTTCAAATATTACATTTAAACTTCTTTCTGCCTACCACTTTTTGTCTTTGTGTTTGCTGGGAATGTTTCTTAAAATGTACATACGTTTGTGTATGATTATAAAAAAATCGATTGCATACTTTTAGGCACTCATATTTATTTAGTATATAGCTTACATTAATGTGTGGAATGCTCTATAATTCATTTTAAAACGACTTTTTAATTGTCTAAAATTAAACAGGTAATAAAAATAATACCTACCTGTAGGTATATGCTGTTTTACTATGCCGGTATTTTACTTGTGAAAATGAAGAAAACTTTGACGGTGTAGCGGCTTTTGATTTATTTTGATTCATTTTAATAACAATATATTGTCCTGCGCATTTTAAAACAAGAAAAAATGTAATAATAATAGTTGCGTTCGCTTACTCAATGGTTTTGGCTATTTTTAATGGACTTTTTTTAGATTTCGTTCGTTTACAGAAAATCGATTAGAGAGCACAAATTATGAGAGTATATTGACAATTTGATTACTGAACAATTTTCTGACACCAAAAATGTAACCAATTTACAATACTATATAATATAATTACTATATAATATATAATATACTTAAAACTCACTTACCTTGATGTTTTAAAGATTACTAATCAGTTTAACTTAGAGCAAGCCATTTTACACGATGACATTTTTTTATGAAAATTGTTCAATTCTCTTTACATTTGTTTGTTTTTTATTGCTTCTCAACACCTCTTATCATAAAAATATCTATTGCAAATGACGTCGGTCATGCAAACCGTACCATAACAGTAAAATGTTCCATATTACCAATATTTAACTTTACAGCTTTTTTGAATAATTAAAACAAAAACATCACTACTGTTCTGTTGTATGTTTCTAAAAAATAAAAATAAATAAAAAACTAGTAAGAGTGGTAACGGTGATCTTATTTTTACAAACAGGTACAAAATTAATTTAATTTAAGAGGCAAACGCATTAAAAAAAGAACTGCGTTTTTTCCACTAATCAGCAACATTGCGTATACGGTAAATCGTCACCTGAAATGCCTAACTATGTGAAAATTTTATAGAAGATTTTTTGAAAAATTTTATAGTTTATTTTAAAAATTTTATAGAAATTTTTTTTTGTAAAAATTTTATAGAAAATATTTTTGTAAAAAATTGAAATTTTTTTGTAATTTTTTTTTTTAATTTTTTGTGTATTTTGACTGCTCCTAGTTACCAGTGGGCACACTGTCTATCGGCTTCCTCTATGTGTATTGCTTTTTATAAAGGCCTTTAATACAAATCAAAGCAGTAAAGCCCTACCAACCTAAAAACAAAGAATAATCGCCCTTAGCAGGGGGTTATTGATCCCCTGAGATCTATATGCACTCCATGCGATCTACTGGTTGTGGACTAATATTTATTTAACAAAAAAGCAAAAGAGAATCATTAAAACCAAAAAAAAATAAAACCAACGTGAAATTTAGGTAGGCGTGGTTTTTTGCCACAGTCTCGAATTGAAGGGTCTGATATTGCTGAATTCCATTAGAGAAAATTTCGAAACTATGCCTGGCAGATCGGTAAGCTTAAATTTTCTGTATTTCTTCTGGTGTCTTGGCAAAGTTAATTTCAAACAGAACACAGACGGACGGACGGACATTGCTTAATCAACTTCTCTACGTATAAGGATTCAGAATATATATACTTTATGGGGTCGGAAATGAATATTGTAGAAATTACACACGGAATGACAAACTTATATACATATACCCTTTTCCACCAGTGATGAAGGGTATAAAAATGCTGATTATGAGAGTTTTTACAATTCAAGCGTTTTGATTTCACTCCAAATACAGAACTGGGACGGACATAATTTATTTATTATCAAATCAAATAAATAAAATAAAAACTAAAATTTAAAATGAAAATCCTATAAAAATTTTACTAAACTTTGATAAACGTAAAACTATTTTTTATTGATTAGTTTTTCGTATATATTCAGATTGAAAAAAGTCATGATTGAGACAGATGAGCTCTGGCACTTTCCAAAGAAAAAACTTATCATGAAGGCTCAGGTTTCTATGCTAATGCATGTTCCTTTGGTGAAAGGTAACAACTAATTACTTCTCGGAATCATAAAATTCTAAGCAATTTGGCATCGATGTGTAGTTATATATTTTGCATATTTTCATAGTAAATATATGCTTGCATATTTTGGTAATAAATGCATATTTACGATGTTTTAGTGCATATTTGAACCCTATTATTTCCTCTACAATGTCTGTCAACGCCTCCTAAATTTTAACAGACCATGTTTTACAAAGTTAACCTTACAACAAGTATTAAAATATAAATGGAAGGGTGTTCCCTACCAGTCACGGTCGAAATCGTCAATACACTTGAAATTTAGAAATTTAGGGTTTAGTAATATTCTAGCTATAATAACCAGTATAAAAACAATTTAAAGTAAAGGGTGTCCTCATAGATATATATAAGGCTATAGATTTTAAACAATGTGCATACATAACCATGTTAAAAACACACTGGGGGCATGATCGTACATATTAAGAAATTATTTGTTATTACACTACTAGCAAACTGTAAGAGCTGTGTCGTTCAAACACTAAAGCAAGAATTTTTTTGGATAATTAAAAAACATAGAAAGATTATATATAACTCACGGATTCTTATTAATTAAATGATATAAAGGGAAACAAGCCGAGTATTTATTGCTCGTCTGACTGTATGTTTTTTTAGGCTAAGAAGTTTTTTTAGACCTAGTAATAACGTCATTTAAAAAAATGTTACATAATATTTTGCAAGATATTGCATAAAAATCTCTATTTTTATTTACTTTTGTATTACAACATGTGTAATATAAGTATGTTTAGCATTAGTTTTTCGACTTTAATGCAAGTCGAAAAACTAACTCCAAAATATATTTGAGAATACAAATGATATATAAGTCCTTATAATGGATTCTCGCTAGATCTTTTAGATAATACATTTATATACAGTTATTTGAAATAAAACAATAAAATCTAAGTCTAAATCTAAACAAGTCGACATTTTCTCAAGTACTCCGCCAACTCGCTCAAAATAAAAAGGATTTAATTCTTAAATTTCACTTTTAGCGGAACCCTTTTTTCCGAATATGTTAGTTGATTATTCGTTCCCATAAATTCCCTTAATCATTCTTTGCGGTTTTAATAATTATGGAAGTTCTCAAATTATTTATTTTTTTTCGGCTTACAAAAAAGACCTTAAATACATACAAAACTGTTTTACGTATACAAAAGAAAAGGAAATAATATTGTTATTTAATAACAATTTCAAGTGCCATAATAGAAATATTAAACATTAAAAAAAGCAGAGTATCAAATAAAATCATAAAATCAAATACATAATTATTTTTAGGCAATGTAATGAAGATTAATTATTCTATAGTTAGTTTGAATAAGCAATTAAAATTAATTATTTAATGAATTTAGATGGCTTTGTAAATACGGACAGATTTGATGTCTCCAATGGTAAGGGTCTAAAAAATACAAAAAAAAGAAATTTTTAATGTTTGATCGATTAATGAAATTGTAGTTTAACTTACGGTAGTCAAATCAGAATCTGTGAATTCACGTACGATGGTTGATGGTTTGTCGCCTTTTTGTTCTTGGACTAATTTGTTGCCATCCATGGTACAGATAGATTTAACTTTACGGCCATCCAAAGTTTCTTCATCAAATTCTTCACCCAATTTAAAAGTTATACTAGAAGTCTTAAATGTCGAGGAGGTGGTAAAGGTGTATACGTCACCTTCTTTCTTTAATTCAACAGTCGGCGATACAGAATTTCCCATCTTGCGGAGAACCATGCCAACACCTAGTTATCAATATTAAAAAAAAGCAATTGTTTTAATTTCTTTAAGGAAATAAATTAATAAAAATTCAACCGCAAATCAGATCAAATTTCATGATCGATTTTATAGATCAAATACATACATATAGATATTTAGTTATCTATGTACATTTCAAAACAATAAGCAACATATTTTACGCTAAATCATAAATATACGATGATGATTAATGAAATGTGTACTTTTGTAGATGTATGTTTGTAAGTACAATGGTGTTCAATGAAATAGCGCCACCCTTAACTTAGATTTTTGGAGTAAATTTTTTTTTTTAAATTTTTAAACATATTAAATAAATGGCAATATTAATTCAAAATATCAAAAACTGTTATTTTTTATTAATATTTATTAAATTAATATAAAGCCTACTAGGCTAAAAATAAAAAAATTTAACTAAGAACAATTCCTGCGTTAATAGGTATATCATATAAAAAGTACACAAAGTATATAAATTAAACTAGAAAAACATGCATATATCATTTTCATTTATATCTGGTGGCCCCCCAACCGCAACGTTAAATTTAAAAAAGCTGTATCAGTTTATACAACGTCCTTGGGATTTTTTCATTGGCATTATTTGAAATAGTTACAATGAAAATAAATTTAACTAATATTTAATGCTACTGATTTATTTTAAATTACAATTATTTTTACCAATGGTAATGTAAAAGTAATGAAATCGTATTATTACCAATTATAATTGGTAAAAAAAATCATTGTTTCTATAGAATACAAATTTATAAAGAGCAGTAGGTTTTAATAACTACAAATAAAGTAAACAAGCATTAATCCATTTGTAGTGTGATGGATTTACAAAACTCATAAAAAATTCTTTTAAACGCAATATAATATAATATAATATAAAGAATAATGCATTAATTATATGGATAGATTTTTCTTTTAAATTTATGGTAACTACTTTTATATAAATTTTTTATATTAAATATACAACTGAGTCCGCGTAGGTATATCAGCTGTGCCTTTACTGAATGCAACCCCTTATCAGTGTAAATTGTTTGCATAAATACTATTTGACGTAAAACGTATAAATTTTGAAGCATAACCTGCTTTTTCTAATTCTGTAACATTTTATTAGAAACAAATAAATAAAAAAGCATTTTTCGATGGGTTAAAATTTGTCACACAAATTGAAATTTCAGATTTTTTATATTTTTTTGGATTATGGTTTATTTTTATATTTATTTATTTATTATATTTTATTTTTATATGTATTCAAATGTAATTTTTCCCGCTTATTTCACTGCAAGAAGGTTGATTACAAATCTAGCCAATAATGTTAATGCTTTTCTATAATTTAATCATTAATTATTGGTAATGATTTTGTTTTTTAAATTATTACTAATGAAAATTTTTCTTGAAAAAGCATTACCATTAATAAAAAAAATTGGGTAGCATTATTTATAATGCAATGCAAATGAAATTGCCAATTAATTACTCAATCTAATTAATTAGTCCCATGTATGTTATAAAGGAAGAATTATAAATGGATTTATAATTAAAATATCTTCCAATTTCTTGTTTTGACTGTGATTAAAAATAGATCCACTCAATTAAGTTATCTGAAATATAATATTTACATATATTATAATAATAAAATAATAATAAATAATAAAATAAAAATAAATAATAAAAATTCGAAAAAAATGTAAAACAAAATATTTTTCTTGAGCTTAGTTTTGTTTCTTGAGTTTACGTCTTGCTTTCATCTGACATCAACATATTGCGCATCTTGCTCTTAAGCCAGCCGAAATGTTCTTTGGCAAATATCGTAACCATTTTGGACTTAAATATGATATTTTACTTAAGAATTATTAATAATTAAAATTGTATTAAAAAAACGAAATTAGATGCAGAAATATTTTTTATATACATACATAATGATTTCGTATATAGTAAAAGCTTTAAGTATTTTTTCGAACAGCACTGTATATGCTTGTATGGATGTACGAGTATGTATTCATAATGTATGTTTGGGTGTGTGTACATTCATTCATGTATCCTTTGTTTTATGTTATTTATTAAATAGTTCAAATAAAAAGTTCAACATCGTAATTTAATAAACAAATCAAATTTAATTTAATTTAACTTTAATAATAACAGCCGTTTGTCTGTACAAATCGTAAGAATCGTACGAACTTCAGAATGCAAATATTGTATGTTGTAAACAATATTTCTATATACATATATACACACATATGTATGTATGTACAGATGTACTTACATATCTGGAGATTCATATAATATCAAAATCTCTCTATGTGTATCAACTTTGCGAAAACATGAAGAAAAAAAAAGGAAACGAGGGAGGGACAGTGCAATTTATGCGGTTACACATTAACAAAAAATGAATAGAAATTCTTCAAAGTTTTTTTGCTTTATTACTGCTTTAATTGAAACTACTTTAAATATGTATGTATATGTATTTTGTATTGTGGCTGCAAGACGGTGTACTCATGTAACGTGGGATTGAATTAATGAATAGTTGGTCTGTCATCAATTTATTTAATAAATTAAGCTCGATCTTGCTCATCATGATGACCAACAATAGGTACAATAAAAAAAATACACAAAAACATAGGTACATACGTATGTACATACATACTTATGTATGAATGTACAAACGTAGCTACATCCATATGGGTGTATGCGATATAGCACGATCTTAGCTATTGCACAATGTGTGCATTATAATGTAGATGACCCCACCCCTATGAAGGTGGGAAAATATTTAAAACTTAATTTAATTAAGTTTTCCTAAATATAAGTACATACATATGTATATATAGTATGTATGTACGTACATCTGAATATACCTAAATATCTAAAAATTATACTTAATTTATGCAATATCTTCGAAGAAATCGAGAAATGTTTACGTACTTATGTAAATGCATGTGTGCGGATAAAACATACACAAATTGTAATTACATATTTCACACAGAGAAGATTGCCTGCCTATTGATGAGTATGATATAAGGCTAGATTCATCAGCATAAAAGAAAAATACATTTGTACGTAGATATAGAATTATAAATATGAACTTCTTAATTTTTTAGAATTAGTCAACAGTCAATAGTTATTCGACATCCATAATCTACATACATATGTGCCCTCATATTTATTCTTTAAAAATAACTATTCAATAATTCTTGAAATCGTGTTGACACGATTTTATGACAAATAGGTATAAAGTGTTATCGCATGTTTATTACTTTCTTTGCCTTTTCCTTTTAAATAAAATATTAATTATTAAACACAACATCAGGCCACAAAGTCAAAAGTTTGTTTAAAGTTTGATAAGAAACACACCAGCAATAAAATAATGTATATTTCAAAAATAAGAACATGAGTGTGCATTTCATTAAAATACAAACATATTAACATAAAAAAAATATACATACATACATACATACATACATACATACATACATACATACATACATACATACATACATACATACATACATACATACATACATACATACATACATACATACATACATACATACATATGTACATACATACAGACATACATACATACATACATACATACATACATACATACATACATACATACATACATACATACATACATACATACATACATACTAAAGTTCCATAATTAAGCTTATATATTTTGATCTTGAAGTAATTAAGAAATGTTTATTTGCAGTTTTAGGCGTTTTATCGATTACTTGCCACTAAGTGTAAAGTCTTCAATCTCGAAATGTAATTAGAATTTAAATTAATTTATTTATTTATGTAAATAAATCGACCAAGAGCCGTGTGACAGATATCAGGACATCTTACTATGGTCGACATGCTATTGCTTTGGGTACCCAACCCAAACCGAAGAGGTAAACGTAATAGGTACTAAATAAAAATTACAATTATTAAAACCCAAAGCATGTACAGTGTATATATATATATATAGACATTACATGACTTGTGTTTAGACATGAATTATTTTTTATAGCAGCCGATGAAACAGTTGTAAATTTTAGTTTATGTCAAATATAGAGAAAGACAGTTATAGATTTGGGCTGGTGCTACGAACTAAGTCCCCAAAACAAATATGAACTAAGTTCCCAAATTTTTATATTGAGTAAAGCAACAACGAATTTGTTTCATTTTTACAATTGGGTTGTTAATGCTTAACAATTAAGTCCCCCATTTTGGGGACTTAGTTCGTAGCGCTATTTTGGCTTTGTTGTTTCAAAAAATGAATCGAATATTTGTACATACCTACTTATGTACTTTACAGGGTCATCTAAGGCTGCCATCTGTCCTATTCAAGTTAACAAACTATTTCATTCAGTCCAAATATTATTTCCAATATTAAATATGTGCTTAAATTTTTTATAAATCCTTTTTTATAAGCCTGTTAAAAAATGGCATATTTATGTACATATGTATATTTTTGTGAATTTGATATGGGTTTTACGTTCTTCATGTTACAAAATTTTCATATACTAGCTTTGCCTACCAGGGAATACTTTGGTGGCTATTTGAAAAATGTTAATATACCTATTTATTTACACATTTTTATCAGAATTTTTATTTAATAATTTTATAAAAAATAAATACACATTCTAACAATTATTTGTGAGATACATACATGTATGTACATTGTACATACATACATATGCACTAACAACATGTATGTACTAACACAAATAAATTTGTATTAATTTCTGTTATAAATAACGCGCTTATGCGGTAAAAATACAATTATATTCTGATGATTAAGATTAATCTTGTTGAAAGTGACACACCCATTATATATATATATATATATATATATATATATATATATATATATATATATATATATATATATATATCGATCACGTCCATTTTTTGCCCAAGAAAATTTATAACATTGAAGTTTTTACTTTCATAGCTGTGCAGTCTTGCTCGTGTTTGATAAATAATTAAGTTACCTAAACAAAGTTTAAAGGTCGTAGCTATATGTACATATGTACTTTGTCATAAAATTTAATATCGTTTTAGGTTTAAAATATTTTTCTATACGAAATATTTACGTGTTAATTTTTTATGGATGTATGTACCTAGTATTTTTAAATATGTTTGGTTCTGAAACATTTTGCTTATCAAAAAGTCAAATGCAAAGTTCATTTTACTCTAATTTGTGGACATTATAAAAATCGTTTGGAGCTTTTTTGGCAGTCACCCAAAAGTAAATATCACATGGGTACTTTTCCCATTTATGACTAACTTCCTGAAAACAACTTAATAATAATCTATAACTTTTCAGCACGATAACTTAATTGAATAATAATGGTCTGCAAAATTATCAATAATTCATAGAAAGCAGTACATACCGCACTCAGTATGTGCATTAGGGAGTATTTTTTATAGGAAATTTTGCAGTGATGTCGACTCACTGTTAAGGTCAATAAAAAAATAATTTCTCTCCCTTGTTAAAATATTCACAAAATATGCATACTTATTTAAGTAGATATTTATATGTATGTAGGTATGTACGTTATTTAGTGCTCACTGCGCTTGTAAACCGGATTTTCATACCTTTAAAAAGCCGGCCGGTGTTTTCTTGCTTTGTATTATATACTATGTGCACATAAATGTGCGCATAGAGCACATCGTTTAACATAACGTGGTTTAATTCTACACATAATTTCTTTTTGTTAAAAATTATCTATTATTTATTTAATCGTTTTGATGTTTGCAAGCGGAAGTACTAGAGACAGTTTGAACTCACCTAATTCCTTCATGTATTCATCGAAGTGTTCACTCTTGTCCAATTTGTATTTTTTTCCTTCCCAGCAAGACATTTTAGAAATTACTATTTTTAACACCAATGCGGGGAAAACAAATAAACAATATCTCACGACGAGTACCGAATGAATGAATGTGCAAATAAATTGAAGCGCTTTTATATCAGAATTTCTCCTCTCTTGGAATAAGATGTACAACGTACATAAGTATAATAAAGTAATCGCAATAGAGGCGTTTGCAAAGTTCCAAATTTTAAACCAATTACTCTTCACGTATCGTTTTATTCGTACAGTTTTAACAAGTTCTAAAATAAAAATGGAGAGACCTATTACTTGAGGCATACTTAATTCAAAACTAGACACAGATTTTGTTTTATATTTGAATTTTATTTGATGTTGCTTAAGACAAAAATTATGTTTGAAATTGCTATTATCACAATTTTCCAAACCTAACAAGAGGTGAAAATTATTTTTTTCCTGCTATTTGTTTTAATATGTATATGTACTATATTTTATACATATGTGTGTATATATGAAACCAGTTTTAAAACGAGTTATTAACAAAACAATTTCAACTAATTTTTGCGAATAATTCGAAATAGAGAAAAATTTTTTTTATTTTATTATTAAATCGAATATTTTTGCCCTTTTATTTTTGTAATTTTATGCTGTTTTAAACAGCAACATAAATAAAAATAATTTAAAAAAGCCGCAACAATATCTTATTAAAACCCTAAAACTTATTTTGCACCTACATACGGGAGAGTTTTCAATTTCACTTGAATTTATGTGTATCTCATTTCGCCATAGTGCGAACTAAAGAACTTTTGATCACTGAGCAAGCAATAAGAACTACATGATAATTAGGTAGGGTACACCGTTCTACAAAATTTAGCTTTTTTTGAATACATGGAAAAAAATATATATATAATGTATCTGACTTATTCTAGATTAATTCGTATATTTAAAAAAAATCAAATTTATATAAAAAATTAATCATAAAACCCCTTATTATATTTAACAACACAGTAGCTTTATTAAAACATCACGTTTTGTATTTTGCATATTTTTAGGTTAGAATACATGTTCATATTACATATAGTACATTTTTTGCAAAAATACGAATTGATCTAGAAAAACTAGGAGATATAAGTATTTAATTTTTTTGACGTAGATTCCGAATATATAGGTCTTCCTCATATGTGCAAAAGAGTGTAAAAGAGTGTTATTAGTTAAAATATTTAGAAAATGATTTGCAAAATTTAGCAAAAGTAGATTATTTTAAAATTAAAAGAAGTTTAGAATCCACAAAAGAAGATAAACACAAATTATAAAAATATTATATTGTTTGTTAAATAGAAAATCTTAAACAATTTAACTTTTCACGACCGAATTTTTAATATATATAAAACATTAACAAACATGTTTTTATTTATTAAAAAAAGAAAACCTGTTTTTATAAAATAAAATCTTTAATAATTAAGAAAGACAGCAATAAAAATTACTCGATATAAAGACAACTGCAATTTTAAAGAAAAAAAGAGAAAGATTGCAGCAACAAAAGTTGCATAATGTAATTTGGTGCTAACATGACTTTTTTACATCTAGTTGCATGACTTTTTTTTTATCGGCGAGAGAAGTGAAACAGCAAGAAAGACCAAGTAATAAATAGTCTTGTAAATTATAGTTCAATTTAGTGATCGCTCATTTTAGTTCAAAGTTAAAAAAATTAGCTAGTTCGAACTTTTAGTTCAATCGCTGTTTTTGCTTTTGAACTAAGATTTGTTTTCTGAACTATTTTCTATCAATTACAAAGCACCCAGTGGTTCTTTTGTGAAATTTTATACACTTTTTTGGTAATAAAATAAATATAATTTTCAAATATATATTATATATATATATATATACCCAGTGGTTCTTTTGTGAAATTTTATACACTTTTTTGGTAATAAAATAAATATAATTTTCAAATATATTATATATATATATATATATATATATATATATATATATAATATATATATATATATATATATATATATATATATATATATATATAATTCACTCATTCTTAAAATGGTTAATAAACTATAAATACATAAATTTTTTTCAAAAAAATACGGATTGATCTAGAAAAACTGAGAGATATGGGTATTTTATTTTTTGACGTGGATTCCGAATAGTTCTTCCTCATATGTGCAAAAGTGTGTAAAACAGTGCTATTAGTTAGAATATTTAGAAAATAATACAAATTGCTGCAATAAAAATGGCACGATAAAGACAAATGCAATTTTAAAGAAAAAAGAGAAAGATTGCAGCTACAAAAGTTGTATAATGTAATTAGGTGCTAACACGATGCCATTTTTAATAAAACTAGTTGCATGACCCTTTTTTATCGGCAAGAGAAGTAAAACAGCAAGAAAGACCAAGTAATAGTCTTGTACATTATAGTTCAATTTAGTGATCGCTCATTTTAGTTCAAAGTTAAAAAATTAACTACATAGTAGTTCAATCTTTCAGTTCAATCGCTGTTTTTGCTTTCCAACTAAGATTTGTTTTCTAAACTATTTCAATCAATTACAAAGCAGCCAGTGGTTCTTTTGTGAATTTATATACAGTTTTTTTTTTTCTGTTATTAAAAGATCATATGCATATAATTTTCAAATATAATAAAAATGCTAAATTAACACATTCTTAAAATTATTAATAAACTATACATACATACATACATAAATTTTGTTCATTTTAAATAATAATTGAAACACAAAATTGGACTACTAGGTTGAAAAGACAGTTTGAACAAGTTCATTTAGTTCAATTGATGGAATTATTCAATTGAACTAGTTCGTTCGTGAACTACCCAAGTCTACCAAGTAATGCACTCATCCAGGCGAATTCATGGACTCATCTAAATCAGCGCGTAGAGCGTTGCGTCGTTTAGCTCCTAGCTCTAATTCTGCAATGGCATACTTAAATAACAGCTTAAACGCGCTGCCAATATTGGATTTTCCATTTGTATGTTGCGTGTATTTTTGAAACATAGGCGCTATAACAAGTAAAAAACATGAAATTAAAAAAGGATTTCCTTATTAAAGTCCTGCTTTTGACGTTTATTTTCTGTTTTTTTATTTTATGCTTAGATTTTTTTTCTTTTATAATTTAATTTTTGATTCAATATCCGTCTGTCCTTCTGCTTGTTTTGATGTCTGTTGTTTTTGCCAGGATAATTCACATTAATGCAGTGAGTTAAATTAATAATTACCGAATTTGTAATGTATTTTTTTTCGTAAAAATACATGTGAATATTTTTGTTTTAATATTTTTTGTCTCATTTATTTATTTTGCGTTGTTTATTTTCTAGTGTGCAAGAGCCAACTTACACCATGAAATTTTTCATGAAACTGGTTGCATGCAATTTTTGTTTGTAGGCAATAGGTGTAGAGAAGCAAGCGGGGTAAACAAAATGGCATGGCTTGAATTTTGAGGGGATTTTTTGACACTGGCTTTGTGTAATTTTCACTCGTTCAGAGTTGATTTAAAAAATAAAATTGTTTAGTTTAATTATGTATACATTTCAGTATGATTTTAATAATTTCTAGTCAAATTCCATTCTTTGTTCAACTCATTTTTATTTATTTTGTATTTCAGTACGAATGCATATATTTTTAAGAAATAACGCACAAACAATAAAAATTACGAATATGAAATAAAAGAAAATGTTAAAAATAAATTCAAGCCGATTGCGTGAAAAATGCCATCGTAAAAATGTGCTATGAAATTCGCTGCAACTTTAAAAGAGACATGAAAAAAATGGCATGAAAAAGTGGCATCGTATAAATTCGGTCCAAGTCTTAATTTTTGTGAAAAAATTAGGAGAATGCACTCAAAGTATATCTACATACAATATAGATATGCTTTGAATGCAGTCATTTTGCATCTTTTTTTGGAAAATCTAGTAGACACATAAGCTCTGTTCATGACTGCAAATTAGTACTAATTGTTACTGAAAAAGCGTTAATTAACTTTAAAAACTAGTAAAATGTGAGAGAAAAAAAATTACTTGCAAGTTTTTGGTAGTAAAATTTTTACTAGCAAGAATTAGTCAAACAGCTGTTCGGGATTTTGTGTTCAAAATATTTTTTTGGAAAAATTGAATGAAAAAAGAAATTATCCAATATTGAGGAAAATATCAGTATTTAGTAGTGAAAATAATATAAAAGTGAATAAAATTTTGTTGGTATATTATTTTTCTTTAATTTAACGATAAATTTTAGTTTTTCCTTTTTAAATTTAGGTTTTCATTTTAGGTCTTTTTGTTTTAAAATAATAAATAGTAAACAAATCAGGGATGACACATTTATTGCAATCGTACTTTTTTTCGGTACAATTCTGATTTTAAAATTGGTGTTGTACAGTTTTTAATATAATGGGTGATTTTTTTGAGGTTAGGATTTTCATGCATTAGTATTTGACAGATCACGTGAGATTTCAGACATGGTGCCAAAGAGAAAGATGCTCAGTATGCTTTGACATTTCATCATGAATAGACTTACTAACGAGCAACGCTTGCAAATCATTGAATTTTATTACCAAAATCAGTGTTCGGTTCGAAATGTTCAAATGTGACAAATTTTGTTCAGCGATGAGGCTCATTTCTGGTTGAATGGCTACGTAAATAAGCAAAATTTCCGCATTTGGAGTGAAGAGCAACCAGAAGCCGTTCAAGAACTGCCCATGCATCCCGAAAAATGCACAGTTTGGTGTGGTTTGTACGCTGGTGGAATCATTGGACCGTATTTTTTCAAAGATGCTGTTGGACGCAACGTTACGGTGAATGGCGATCGCTATCGTTCGATGCTAACAAACTTTTTGTTGCCAAAAATGGAACAACTGAACTTGGTTGACATGTGGTTTCAACAAGATGGCGCTACATGCCACACAGCTCGCGATTCTATGGCCATTTTGAGGGAAAACTTCGGAGAACAATTCATCTCAAGAAATGGACCGGTAAGTTGGCCACCAAGATCATGCGATTTGACGCCTTTAGACTATTTTTTGTGGGGCTACGTCAAGTCTAAAGTCTACAGAAATAAGCCAGCAACTATTCCAGCTTTGGAAGACAACATTTCCGAAGAAATTCGGGCTATTCCGGCCGAAATGCTCGAAAAAGTTGCCCAAAATTGGACTTTCCGAATGGACCACCTAAGACGCAGCCGCGGTCAACATTTAAATGTTGAAAAAGTAAATGTCATGGACCAATCTAACGTTTCAAATAAAGAACCGATGAGATTTTGCAAATTTTATGCGTTTTTTTTAAAAAAAAAGTTCTCAAGCTCTTAAAAAATCACTCGTTATTTTGAACAATAAACATATTTGTGTTTTGGAATATTATTAATGTAAGTACCTATTATAGAAATTTCTTTGAAATAAGAATGTTTATTAGCACTGACTTACCAAAAATACTGACATCTACAGCTTAAATGCATCATAAACTCTTTCAAAAGCTATCCAATATTGTAAAACAATAACTTTATTTAAATTATTGTGCTTTTATTTTTGTTGTTTGATTTACTTGTATGGTTTCCTTGAGATTACTATTATCAGTTTGAACTTCTTTAAAGCGTCATTTCTGGTACAAGTGCTAAGTCCTTCCTGACGCCACCTTAGTCTACTTGCTAATTTTTGCTAGTAAAGCGTTCATTTACTTTTTCATATTTAGGAGAGTAATTATGTAAATTTCTGTTTTACTCTCTCGTTGCTAGTTTTTGCTAGGAAAGTTACTGAACAGACCTATATACATATTTTGTTCATAAGTAATAGATTTCGATGTAATGTAAATACACTATTAAAACAAGCGCATACCAGTGAAAACATAAGTATGTACATAAGTGAACGAACGCAACTATTTTTGACGCAAAGCGAAGAGTGGCAAGCATAATTTTATGCTGATATTTTTCAGTTTGCCAAGTATAAACATTTTTCTTTTTTTGAGAAAATTTATTTTTATATTTTAAATTAGATAAATTTGTATTTGCTATATTAAAATAAACATACATACCTACCTAAAGAACAATATTTAACCAAGTTTTGTTTTAATTTATTAATAAATAATTTTGAAGCTAAAACTGCAATGCAATCAGCGTCGTATGTATTAAATACTTCTTTGAGTGTTTACATAGAAATGTACTCGGTACTTTTGTAAACTTCTGACCAAAAAGAGTACTTTTAAACAATATATTATTGCCTGTAAACTAAACATTCATTCTGACACCAGTTTTTCAGTGGTTCAGTGGAAGAAAAAAATTCATTTGTCCATAAGTTGGATTAATAAAAAACAGAAAATAACAGTTGCTATTGCTGATAACGAAAATGGCAGATGATACAAACGAAGATAGCTGGCTGTATGGAACTTCTAACCCTGATTCTACCACAAACGAGGAAGAACGTATAGGTGCTGAAGGCGCTGGTGATGAAGCCGGCATTGAAAAAGCGAACTCGCAAGAGTCAATTAAAGCGGAAAATGAAGCTTTAGCTGCAGTAACCCAGGGAGATGGAGTAAATAAGTTGAATGAAAAAGAAGATGGCCCGCCTGGTGATGAATTAGTTGAGTTTGATGATCCGGCCCACGAAATGGAAGAAGACGAAGAAGCAACGGCAGCAGCTACAGTAGCAGACACCACGGATGGTGGTGATGAGGACATGAAAAATGATCAATCTTCTGCCGTTGACGAAGAAGATGCCGAAGACGATGACGATGATGACTCTGATGACGACATTAATGTTGTAATAGGCGATATTAAAGCTGCACCCAGTACTTATAATATAAATAAACGATCAAATTTATTGGCCGGTGCTAGTAGTCAAGAAAAGTCCAAATCTACACAAGGTGGGAAATTTTCGATAGAAGATTTTGAAGGTGTGGGTTCAATTAACGGCGTAGCTGCTCATGAGTTCAGTATAGATTCTCTTGAAGATAAACCGTGGCGTAAACCAGGTGCAGACATAACGGACTATTTCAATTATGGATTTAATGAGGAAACTTGGAGATCATACTGTGAACGTCAAAAAAGATTTCGTGTGGCTGAAAGTGGTGTCGGTTTAGCAAGTTTAACCCAAAATCTGAACCCTCAACCGGATAGGCAAGCAGAATCTAACATTCCGGCAGGTGTGCCACCTGGAATTTTGCCATCTGGTCCAATGCCTATGGGGCAGTTAGGAGAACAAATACAAATGCCTCCACCTGGTATGATGGCACCATCCAGTATGCATCAGGGTCCTCATCAAGGCATTCCTTCAAGATTTGCTTCTATTCCTAGAGGTCCAAGGCCTCTTAGTCAACCTGGAACAAAAGAAAATGCTATTCAAGTCATGACGGCCGAGTGTCGCGAATATTCACGGCCTGGACAAATGCCACCAAATTTTGGTGGTCAAGGTCCTGGAGAAGAATCATTCTTTCATGAGCCAGAACCGTTTGATTATGGATATGAGCCAACTCAGGATTCCCAATGGGGAGGAGACAATCCAAATTGGGTGCCTAGTGGTATTAAAGAGCTGACACCAGGTCCTAATTCGGGACCGCCTCAACAAATATCCGGAACACCTGGGATATTACCTACTCCAATGGGAGTGCCACCTCCGCAGATGGGAGGGCTGCCACCACAAATGCGACTTCCACTTCCACAACCTCCAATGATGGGTGGTATGCCTCCTCCAAACATGGGCATGGGTCCTCCTCCTATGGGAATGATGATGGGACCCGGCGGGCCTGGTGGTCCACCGATGCATATGCCAATGGGACCACCACGAATGATGGGTCCTAATGGTCCTCCAGAGCGTTCTGAGGATGAACGTGAGAGAAGACGCAGGGAAAGGGACTGGGAACGGGAAAGAGATAGAGATAGGGAGAGGTAATGTTAACATAATGTAAACATTGGTATATTGCTTATTCTTTTAATCTTAAAACAGAATGAGACGTGAACGATCAAGAAGTCGCGAAAAGTCTCGCAGAAGATCAAAGTCCCGTGAAAAAGAACGAGATAAAGACAGAGACAAGGACCGTGAAAAAGAAAGGGATCGAGATAGAGATCGTGATAGAGACAGAAATGATAAAGTTGAGGTAAGATTTAGTTAAAAAAAATTAAATTATGTCATTGTCGTCATTTGTAAATTAGGAAAGTGAACGCTCTGATGACGAGCGTGAACGAAGAAGAAGAGATCGGGACCGAGAGCGTGATCGAGAAAGGGAACGGTAACTCAAAATACCTTTTTACTTTAAATAAATAAGTATTAATTAACTATGTACAATATTCCAGTTCTAGACGTGAACGATCAAGAAGTCGCGAAAAATCCCGCAGGCGATCGAAATCTCGTGACAAAGAACGCGATAGATCAAGTAAAACAGTTATATCGTCTTCGTCATCATCTAGCCGCAGTGATAAGAAAAAGTCTCACCGCAAGGAAGATGAAGAATAAGTCTCAAATGCACAAAACAGGAAAAAAAAGTTGACTCATTGCATATATTAAAAACAAAAAAGTGACAAATGTAAATTAAAGTATCGACTAATAAAAACTATACAGTGCAAAATTCTTATTGTTACAATATTTTTTTAATGTTTCATTTTAAGAATTGTGATACACATATGCAGTTTAATATGTAAAGGAGTAATTGTAATTGGAGTAGCTTTGCTGAATTAGAGTTGACCATAAAATTTTTTTTGTTTCAGCAAAAACATAACTTTTCCGATTAAAAAAAATTTTCTGATTAAAAATACTTTTGGAAGTTACTGTTCATATTTTTACTTTACCATACGTAGTATAGGTAAAGTATAGTAACCATGAAAAAATTCAAGGTCGGGATTTTGACGGATATATACGTTTTGAGGTCTCCTGAATCCATTTAGACTATTTTCGCGATGATGTCTGTGGGTGGGTGCGTATGCCACTATTTTTGTGGAGTTTGTACAGGTCATACCGTTTGACATATCAAAATGAAATTTAGTATGTGTGTTGGGTATGTGGAGATATAGAGCTGTATAGTTTTTGGGCATAATCGGGAGGGGGCAAGGGGTAGTTTCCTTACCACCAAATTTTGTGAACGCTCTACAGGTCATACCGTATGACATATTAAAACGAAATTTAGTACGTAGCTTTTGTTTATGGAGGTGAAGAGCTGTATAAATTTTGGGCATAATCGGGAAGGAGCAAGGGATAATTTACTTACTCCCAAATTTTGTAAACGCTCTACAGGTCATACCGTATGACATATCAAAATGAAATTCAGTATGTCCCTTTGGTTATGGAGATGAAAAGCTGTATAAATTTTGGCCATAATCGGGAAGGGGCAAGGGGTAGTTTACCTAACACCACAAATCGAAAATAATTTTTTTCGATTCGAATATACTTTGATCTTTTATTCATTATGTAATATGTATATCTAAAAAAAATATCTGTTTCCGTTTGGTATGGTAAAGTTGAGTGTAGGCCACTCCAGTTTTATTTTATTAGATTTCGACTTGACAAAAGAGAGTATCAGCTCTGTTTTGCATTTATATACATATTTAAGAATGTTTTTAACTTCTTATTTTCAATAGGTTGGTCCGCAATGAAGCGGCACAGTCTATTTCCTTACCTAGTGTCTTCTAATGCCTTTACCATCGTCTCCGTGTATCGTAATATCACCTATTTTTGTCTAAAAACGTAAATCTAAATTTTGTTAAGTGTAGCGTTCAAATTAAAAAGTGTTATAATAAATATTATAAAAGAAGTCTCATCACAACTACATATATTATGATAGGAACTGTCAAATATCTTGCACGTGTTTTTTACCTAGTGTCTAGACATGACAAAAATTTGTCTAAATACCTCTTTTACGATTTGTTGGCAAGGGGTTGAAGAGGTAGAGTGTGAGTTGCATTACTATCTATACAAATCTCGTCTGTCTGCCCATTTTCTGTCCTATTGTAAAAGAGGTAAAACAGACAGCAAAATAAAATGGTGTTCTTCCAAAAGAAGCGCTACGGCAACACCGTATTTTTTAAAAGAAAAAAATATGGAATCATGGCACAATAAACAAGGTAGACTCGCGGCGAAAAAAGAGTACAACTCTGTAATAAAAATACGTACATTTTGTTGTTGTATAAATCATTTTTGGCTGTCAAAATAAAAAATGTTAGTACATTTTAACACTGTAAGATAGTGACCAAGGCGAATTCATAACAGGTAAACTCGAGAGCTCAGCTGACTATTTGTTGTCACCATCTTACAGTGTCAAAATGTACTAACATTTTTTATTTTGACAGCCAAAAATGATTTATACAACAACAAAATGTACGTATTTTTATTACAGAGTTGTACTCTTTTTTCGCCGCGAGTCTACCTTGTTTATTGTGCCATGATGGTGACAACAAATAGTCAGCTGAGCTCTCGAGTTTACCTGTTATGAATTCGCCTTGTATGGAATAAATGTAAATGGAGAGCACAAATTAGTTATCTGCTATGGAGAGTAATAAATCCAGTAAAGCCTCTGCGTAAATATATATTTTTATTATTAAATTTATTTATTAAACTTGAAATTTTTAGGACTTTAAAAATTTCCTTCGACTCACCACTACAGGCAGATATTGCGTATCGTGTCTTAAGTGTAGATCCAGAACCCAGACGCAATTTTGTAAGTAAAGATCTGCGAATTGCTGAAGACTACATTGAAGTGCATTTCTCTGCTGATCAAATAAAAAATTTAAGAACTGCTATAACATCATTCTTCGAAAATCTACTTCTCTGCAAAGACACAATTAAATCTTTTGATTTATCTGAAACAAAAAATGCCGGAGAACTCTCCAGCTCCAACACCACATAGAGCTATATATGGTTATTCCTTTTATTTGTTATTTATAACACTATATGTATTTTATTTATTATGGGCCCTTCTACCAACCGAAGACTGGGGTCTAACATATTTGCCAGATAAATATTTTGCAATACTACTACCTATGTTGGTGCTGGTGGGATTGTCGTTCTTTGCGTTTTTTATTTACCCTGCTATAAATATGACTCTTACTTCGGAAGTAGATGAAATGGCCACTGTTGTTGATGTCCAGTTAATATTAAAAGGAAAATCAAAAAAAAATATTCAATCTTGGAGTGAACTACAGCAAGAATTGACGCCAATTAAATCGTGGAAACAGATGGAAAACTTTAATGAAAATTGTATATATTGTTCAGGAAAACATCGTGCACATAAAGAATCTGATCAAATTAGTGCTCTTAGATTTATGGATTTGGCAGAAATAAATAAACAATTTATTGAATAAAATTTATATGAAATCTACAAAAAAGTATATACATATATTAGAGTAAACCTATTTTCTTCTGCTTCTTACTGTGGTCCAGCCAGCTTCTGGTTCTACGAAGTTGTCACTTTGCTGAGCGGTATGAGATCTGGGCACTGCACTGCCAGAAGGCTGTTCATCATTATGATATTCAACGTCCATTAAATTACTATCTGTTGAATCACTGAGGTCATCCGACGAAGAATTACTTACAGTAGGAGCATAGGTAACATTGACGTCCGGTCTCAGCCACTCTTTACCCCTTGGCAATTTACTTAATTCTTGTTCGATATCAGCGTATTGACTATGCAAGCACATGTGTTTATATCGTATCAAATGCTTGCATATCTCAGAAACCGACCCATCTTCGCATATTGTGTTGAATTCTTGATCCATTAATTCTTCAATAATATCCTGCAGTTCCTCTTGTGTGATGTTATCGTTGCCAATACAATACTCATAAGTATAGTTCATTAAGTCTACAGCTACCTAGATGTACACATATTCATTAATACCAAGTTTCTCTTATATTCAAACTTACTTTTTGACCATTTCTGCCTCCCATTCCATGTTCAACAGCTAACTGCAGATTCTGCCAGTTATTAAAGATTCGTTCAACTATAATGCGATAGTTTTTCTTAAATTCAGAATCCATGTCTAAAATACAAATACTCTTCGTTTACTTTTATTGAATTTCACGTGCCCATGCATAAATGCATAGCGTTACCATACCATAGACTACTATTGACACCATACTACTAAAAGTTTGTTGTAGTCAAGGCGAATTCATGGTTGTAGTTAATTGTGGTGAGTGCAAGGCGAATTCAAATGTACTAAAGGCCCAACTATAATATGCATAAGCTAGCTTAAGCTAATGTCAAAAAATGAACGAAAAGTCTGTCAAAGGCTTAAGCAACTTGTTGAAGACTTTTAGGTGGCTACCATGGCACAATAAACAAGGTAGACTCGCGGCGAAAAAAGAGTACAACTCTGTAATAAAAATACGTACATTTTGTTGTTGTATAAATCATTTTTGGCTGTCAAAATAAAAAATGTTAGTACATTTTGACACTGTAAGATGGTGACAACAAATAGTCAGCTGAGCTCTCGAGTTTACCTGTTATGAATTCGCCTTGGGTGGCTACAATATACTTGCATGCATCTAAAAACTCAAGGTATATTTATTTTACTAGGTAGTGTCGTCCGCCCAGCTGATTTAGTAGTTCGACATGTCAAAAGTTGTATGTGTTCAGAAATTTTATAGTGTAGAAGTGAGAAAGCAATAAAACACATACAAGCCTTCTCAATTTTCTTCTATGTTTTTTGACATTTCGAACTACAAAGCAACAACAAAATGCCATGTTGTTCTTGTATTGTTGTATTTGTTGTAGGGACGCCACTACCTAGTAAAATAAATATACCTTGTAAAAACTATTATGACACAGTTGCACAATTGTTGTATTCGTACTTTTGAAAAATAATAATTTTTTTCTGAATAAATTAAATTTGTTAACAAAAAGGTGTTAAATAAACATAGTTTATATACCTACTACCATTCATATACAAATTAATAATTATTTTTAATAGTTTGTAGAAAATTTCGAAAGAAAAATTTAACATTTTTTGCTGTTTGTGTAATTTTGGCCAAAAGTACTAAAATATACAGCGGTGTGCATCACTCAACTCTTAAACAATAAAATGCTCTTTCTTTTTAATTACGATTATTATACAACGCCTGCCTTCTTTCTTATAGAAACTTCTTTTTTAAGCATTTTATATTTAATTTAGATATAATTTGTTCACTTTCGTTCTCCATTGCAGTTTTTTACAAATGTACATTCATATGTAAAACTCAAAGCACAAACAGCTGTTTCCGTACGGAATGTGCGATCGGTTTCGGACTTTGCTTAAACAAATGACATTTGACAAAACTCAACGAAAAGTGTTGTTAAGTACATTATAGTTTGCCACATATGATTCGTATGTAATTGCACAGTTGCTTAAGTTGGCTTAAGCTAGCTTATGCATATTATAGTTGGGCCTTAACATTTTTTATTTTGACAGCCAAAAATGATTTATGCAACAACAAAATGTACGTATTTTTATTACAGAGTTGTACTCTTTTTTCGCCGCGAGTCTACCTTGTTTATTGTGCCATGGGTGAGTGTTTAGAAACAAGAAGAAACATTTGTTTACATTTAGTTGAAAGGAATTTTCCGCAATTAGTTTCAATAATAACAGTACATATTGCGAAAATAAAGCAATAAATTAAATTTGTATTGTCAAATGTCCCAAGAAGCTGATCCAACGAAACTTGATATCACTAATGATGGTGATCTGACGACTTCAAATCGTGAACCCAATTATGATGAAGATGATGGTGAAGAAATAACGGCACAAAAAGTGCTGGAATATTTAGAAACTGCTTGGATCAATGAAATCTGTGCCCCCGAAATTTTACAACATCAAAGTGATATGTTGGAATTAATGATGGGTCAAGTGGCACACATGGAAGAGAACATGAAAGATTTGGATAAAAATGATTTTCGATACGTTGTCCATCAAATGGAATTGGAGCGCATTCGCTATATTATGGCCAGTTATTTAAGGTGCCGTTTACAAAAAATTGAAGCATATAGCAAACATATATTAAACGAAGAATCGACAAGGGAATTAGGCGAAAAGCGTTTATCTTCAGAAGAAATAAAGTTTGCTCAGGAGTATAACGAAAATGTTGAAGAATATTTTCAGCAAGTTGCTTTACAGTACATGCCCAATATGCAAAGATCCGAAGCAGATCAAAGGGTAGTTAGACCAAATCTAATGAGCCATGTTTTTATTAAGGCGAACGTCTCCGGTAAGTGTTAAGTTGTTTGTTTGTTAATAAAAATTTACAATTTCTTTCAAAATTGAGTTACATACATACATATGTATGTTCATACCAAAAATGTACGAATTGCTGTTCTCTGCATATTAAACGATTTAAAATATTTGGAATTACGTTTAAATAATTTATTTTAAAAATCAATAACATTAAAACACCTGTAAATAAATGAGAAATATTGAATAAATAAATACCTATTTAAAGGAAATAAAGTAAATTATACTCACCTTACTTTAGACAGGGTTTACACACTAGGAGGTAAATGTCGTGATTTAGATTCACACAACACCAAGAAAATTAAATTAGTTTTGAAATCGAATAACTTATTCGAATTCGGTTTAAAGAAAGTGGTGAATATGTATGTACATATGTATTGAATTTGTACTTTGTAGGTACCTAAACATTCTTAATTCTTTTTGCTGTTCTTCAATTTTAAGAGTTTAATGGTGGCAAAGTAAGCTTATAAGAAAAAGTTTTTTTGTTAACAAAATTTGTTTTTTATCCTTGACCGTATGTCATTATATTTTTATTATATTTTTAGTTCCAGCTGTTGTCGTTGGAGTAGATGATGAAGAAGTCGATTTGGCATCTGGTTCCCAGCACATTATTCCATACCAATTAATTTCCGATTTAATACAAAAGAATTTAATCCAACTGATATGATAAATTTTATACTTTTTTAATTTTAAAATTTAAGATTAATATTATTTCATTTCTAAAAACAAATTATTCAAATTCAGTTGATGTGTACAGCAAAATTATAAAGATGATAAATGTTCAATTAAAAACATTTAAGAAAATACATTTAATAAATGTCTAAGTCTACAAGATTACATTTTTATTTAAGTTAAACGATACTATCTACACTACTCCGTGCAGCTTATTTATTCTGGATATTATTTAAATTCATGCATTTTAGTTGGATTTAAAGAATAATTTAAATGCTTTTCCTGTACTTCAGGTCGATTAAACATAACTCTTTTACGTGGCATCGGTACTGGTTTTTTGTTTTTATCCTCCCGATGAACGACGACTTTTACGAGATGATCATCTGGTTTTCTTATAGGTGAGGCCAAAATGCGCTCTAATCTCTGTTTGAAATTTCCACCGTCAGTTGTTGATTTTTCGTTCAAAGGTGTTGAAGATTTTAAAGACTCAGCTTCTTCCTTTCCAGATAAAGAATATTCATCAACATCGTTATTATAATCAATAACTGTTTGAAGTTTCGGCCTAAGATGTGTTGTAACCTTTAGTAGGGCTTCGGCATTTGGCGGCATTTTCGTTGAACACAATTTGTCTACAAAATTCTTAATTTTAATTCTAGTAGCGTTATACTGAGGTTGTTTCTAAGAGAATATTGTTAAATTATTATTATATTTTCTCAATTTTTGAATTTTTATAATTACCAGTTCTAATTTATTCCTTCTCTCATTAAGATCATCGAAAACTTGTTTTTTTAAGAATGGACTTAAAGTTTTTGCTTTTATATTGACGCCCAGTGACGATAGACGATTATTTATAAGTTTTCTTGCATCCTTTTTTGTCATAATTTTTGGTTTAACTGGCGGTTGTTTACTAAAATAGAAAAATTCTTTAAAAATGCCATGCAAATTAGGTATTGTACCTACTGGAGACGAGTATTCTTTTCTTTTAAGATGTGTTTTCTATTTGTGTTCATTTTTATTAATTCGTTAGTGTGTCCAACATTTTCTTCATCTACAAGGCTAACTGAAACATCCGTACTGTCATCTTCAGACATGCCAGATGTAGGTATAGAGTTATGATGAATATCGGAATCTGTAGATTATTTTACAATGATTGGAATTCATAATGTTATATAATTTCTTACTGTTTTCTTGAAGTGTTATATTGCTGTACTTAACGAATGTAAGGTTGCTTTCAGAAACTGAAGTATCCTTATGTATATAGGCGTCTTTTAGTTGTGGCACAATCGCGTCTTCTGTTTCATTTTTACAATCTGTAGTCTTTACGTTTACTTCAACAAATTTAACGTTTTCATCTTGGGTGTTTACTGTAGCCCCTGTTAAGTATGTAAATGTTATCAGTTTTAATATCTTTACAGAAAATATCAATCGTTTAGCTTACTTAATTCTTTTTCTAATTGATGTAGTTTGTCTTTATAGTTCATTTCCATTTTATTTACAACATATTCAAGGCTAGCAGCAGTTGTTTTACCTATTTCTTCCACTTTTTGTGTGAGCATTATCTCTAAATCTTCAACAGATGATGTTGATTTTTGCTTTTCTTGGGAAATTTGCAGTTCTCTTTGATTTCTGGTTATTTCTAGCGCAGTACCAATATCTTGCATTTTGTTATTGATTTCAGTTAAGAATTCTGAATTCTGGCGATTTTGGTCTTCTTTCCACTTTTCAAACTCTAGTAATTTCTCCTGAAACATGCATAGAATCTGCCGATTTGGTGATGAAATACTAGGACCGTCTTCGCTATTATCATCTTTTTCTTTTATTTCCGATAAATTGCTTTGAATACCAATGCTTTTTACTGAACATTTTTCCGATTTTTTAAATACTTCTGCCTCACTTTCGTGTACGTTTTTAGTTGCGGATTCAATATTTTTCTCTTTAATTTTTCTTTCCGCATTATTAAGTCTCTCTTTGAGCTGTTTTATTTCCAGCTCAAGCTTAATAGTATTTATTAGAGTCAAATCATTTTCTCGGTCTTTGCTTGTGAGCTGTGATACTTCGGATTTTTTCCCTGGCTTTGCTAAACTTCCGTTGTGCTTTCGTGATATGTGTAAATTAAGTGCATCATTACTCATAAAATTCTTAGTGCATAGATGACATGGGTATATAACTTCATGTATAGCTTCCATTTGTGTAATTTGCTTATGCAGCTGCAATATTTCATTGTTGGCCTCTGAAAAAGACCTTTTTAGAGCTGCAAGTTCCATTTGGGAAATACTGTAAGATTCTCTCAAATCTGAAACGGTTTCTTCCAAAAACTTACGGCAAAATAGCAGATATTGCACCGAAAATTGCGAAAGCACGAAATATTTAGCAATGCCACTATCTAAAATATTTGAATCTAAAATTGACCCCAAAGGCGCTTCAGAAATATGATTCAATACAGCATCAACTTGTTCAAAACTTTGATCTCTTAGAATTCGTTCTACTTCAATTGAACCTATATTTACAA
This sequence comes from Phasia obesa, assembly GCA_949628195.1. NCBI lineage: Eukaryota > Metazoa > Arthropoda > Insecta > Diptera > Tachinidae > Phasia > Phasia obesa. The sequence goes on from OX451215.1 coordinate 216,468,525, forward strand.
TTTGTGACAAGGTGTAAATTAGTAATTTAGAAATAAATATTTATAAATTGTACCAATTAAACGCCAGTCCAAAGGTCCATCTCTAAAATTGCGCAACTTAAATCCAGAATCTCTCGCCGTCTGGGGATAGTTGTATGTAAAACTGAATGCCATTTTTGTTAAAAATAATTAATTTTGTATTACATATATAAATGTTAATGCGCAGACTAAAAATTTAAATTTATTTTAAGTTTGTTGCCAAAAATCAAAATAACGGTTGCTTGGCAACCAAATACTTTACAATATTTTTGTTGTTGTTTGCTAGTCATTCAGTCAGCAGCTCTAGAAATATTGTAGGTCGTTTTAACATTTTTCAGGGATCTTTACACATAAGATTAATAAGTCCTTAAATTATTATTGTGTAAAAAAAATTCAATGCAATATTTTTCATAAATGTTGGAAGTTTCTTTTTCGAAAGCACAAAATAACTTCGAAAGTAAGCAAACACAGCTATTTTTACATTTTGCTTTGTTATCAATTAAGGCGAATTAATTTATTTGGACAAAGGCAGTCGACCAAACAAAAACAAAATACATGTTGTACTTGTTGTCGTCTCGCTCAAGGCGAATTCATAACAGGTAAACTCGAGAGATCAGGTGATTATTTTTGCTTTGCTTGTTTACCCTTCTTTGGATGTCAAAATTTGTTTAAATTTTTTTGTCGGTTACATTCATTGAATTTGGCGCGGCAATTCTTACAAAAAATTAAGTGCATTTAAAAGGAAAATTTAAGTGTGCAGAAAAAGGAAAGAATTTGTTATACTGTTTCACTTAACTATTGCATTTTTATTAATAATTATTTTATTTTCTCGTAGTGACAACTCTAGGCAGCTTCCTATATAACCAACCTAGTCATGAAAAAGGAAAGTATATAGTTTTTAAAAAATTTCACTTAACTATTGAGCTCTTATTACTTATTATATTCTTTTCTTTTTTTCAGTGAACTCTCCTCATGAATGAAACCTTCCATTTACATACATGTGCATATTATAGGAGCTGGTGCCGGTGTTTTTTTTATTACTTATAAGATAAGCAAATACATAGTTTTACACATCATTCGTAAATAAAAGACAATTTATTTATTTAATATGAAAACTTTTATTTATTTTAATATAAGAAAATGCAAATTAAACTTTGCAAACAAAAAAACAACATGTATTATGCCATGATACATACCAAGTCGAATTTAAACAGGTGAAAATTCTCATCATCTGTTTAATTTAGAAATGTCAAAAAATTCAATAAAAACAAAAATAATTTTGAAATTACATTTATTTTTTTTTCAATTGTTTATTGTGTGGAAGTTTAAATAAAAATAGAAACAATTTTAATAAAGATTTAGGAAGTGCTATAACAATATACATAAGCGGAGTTCGGTGTTTTATGCAAACGGTATTGCAAAAGTTCAAGTGTAAAAAATAAGAGCTTGTTTGTTAAATCCAATAACAAAATTGCAAAATTTTTTGTTGAAATTGAAAAAAAAAAAGCTATGATATAACGGATTTGCTTTTTTTTTCAAAGATAGTGCCAATATAGATACGTGGGTGCAATTTGAATATTTAAAATAACTTCCTTGGTATGTTAAATTTTGCAGCCCAAACATTTTTATTATTTTTGTTTACTAATTTTTTTTTTATTTCTACGAATGTTTTTGACAAGTGGCATAGATTTTGTAAAAACAAATTGCCTGTTGTTTTTTTATTGTTGTACTTGTTGTAGCCCTGTAATCACCTGTACATGGCATAATAAACATGAATTCGCCTTGCACCTGTATATATTCGCCTTGATACATACATATGTATGCAAGGCGAATCTATTTATCAGGTGAAAGCGAGACGACAACAAGTACAACAATAAAAAACAACATGTATTTTGTTTGGTCGGCTGCCTCTGTCAAGATAAACATTTCCCCAACTTAGTTATGGGATTTTCCTTTATAATAATTGAAAAATACCAATTAAATAATATTTTTGCTAATTCGTCTACATACCATTTCTTAACTCGAATTTTGGCAATTAATATTTCCACATAAACACACACACAATAATTAAATAAATGAAATATTTTTAAAATAAACTCTAATAAAAACGCTTTACATACAATACCATACATAAAAACTAACCCACGTGCAAAAACAATAAATTCTCTTAAAAACAAGCGCTCTCGCCGAGACATCTTTACTGCTCGCTTACAAAAATTCAAATGAAATTTACACTGTGGTTCACAAACATGCATTTAGACAAGCTTGATGGCGTGACGGCAAACATAAAATATCAAACATTTTTGATTTCCATCCAGCGCGGCTGACAAACACGAATTTTGGTCGTTTACACGAGCTTGTTGGCTTGCCATCAACCCGCGCTAACAAGCCGCGTTAGACCAACTAAATGCCGCTTTAGGGGCAGTCAGGCTGTCCTGTTTGTTGGGCTTCACTCTACCATTGGCTGATGATAGGTCTGCCTCAAAAAGCTGTACTGTGGTACATTTTTGGATAAGCCATAAAAAGGGAAAAACTTAAATTAAAAGCCGTATGCTAGTCGAGAACCATATAAAACTCATATTATTATAAATTTTAACTCAAATCGTTGCATAGAAGCTGAATTTGGGAGTTCTGACCATAGATAACACATAGATAGTCAACTGAAACGTCAAAAACCTAAGTCTCTTGTCAAAAAACCTAAGTCTAAGAATGTATTGGTAGGCAAAATTGTATAAGTGTTGGTTTTAAAAAAAAATTCCCCACAGCACCTAAACTGCACATAGTTGTATAAAATATTTTGTAAAAACAGAATATTTTTTACATGCAATTTTAGATGTTAAAATTAAATAATTCTTTTGCTTTTTAATAAAAATATGAATTTTGTTTTTTTGCTAATATATTTATGTGCGAAAAACTTCACATTGAATGCTAATTTTAAATATTTATTATATTGATTTGAAAATTTTCATCCCCTAAAAGACAAAAAAAATACAATACTGTGTAGAAATAAATTTCACCAAAGAAATGTCAACAAAATTAAATTTATTTTGTATTAAAAAATATAAATTGCAATGAATTGTTAAATATTTTTTTGTGCAAAAATTCAAAATTGTTTAAATATTTGTAAAGTGAAATTGAATAACGCGTAATAGTGCCTAAACGTGAATAAAAATTTTACTCCCCTAAGTGTGTTGAATCCACACCATACCCGTATGTGTGAAGACATTTGTAGCCACGTTTTTGACATTTGGAGAGTTGACCATCAAAATATAATATTAAGGATGCAGTAGAATTCAATTTAAAAATAAACAACACTTACATCGCCGATGACGAAGTACTTATTTCTTTTGATGTAGTTTCACTATTCCCAAGTATACCGATTAATTTAGCTTTAAGGACAATTGAAGAAAAATGGAATATTTTGGAGACACATACAAATATACCTAAAAATTTATTTATAGACATTCTAAGGTTTTGTATCAAAGATAGCAGATATTTAAAGTATGACGACAAAATTTATGAACAAAGAAAAGGAATGCCGATGGGTTCACCAGCCTCACCAGTCATAGCTGATATAATTATGGAACAGCTTTTGGATTTATCATTGGATAAAATGGACGAAAAACCAAGGATTATGATAAAATACGTAGATGATCTATTCGCAATAGTGAAAAAAGACAAAATCAATGACACCCTCAAGAAATTAAATTCCTTTAATGAACAAATACAATTCACCATGGAGGAAGAAAAGGACAACCAATTGCCATATCTAGACGCGATCACCATAAGGAAAGGAAACAACTTAAAAGTTGACTGGTATCAAAAACCAACTGCTTCTGGACGATTAATCAATTTTTATTCTAAGCACCCTAGAAGAATAATTATAAATACAGCATCAAATTTCATAAGACGAGTATTTCAAATAAGTGACACGGATTTCCATAATGAAAATATAGCAAAAATAAAGAATATTTTAAGAATGAATGACTTCCCAATAAAGACTATTCAAAATTTAATAAAACGTTCTAGAAACAACAAACAACAAGAGGAAAAAGAACCAAAAAGATATAAAAGTATATCATACATTTCTGGACTCTCTGAAAGATGGAAAAACTCAGATATTTATGACGAAGAAAAATTTGAACTAGCATTTAGAACGGACAACACTGTAAACCAGTTGTTTAGTAAAACAAAATCAAAAATTAAAAAGGAAGAAAAGTCAAATGTTGTGTACCAAATTCCGTGCAGTGGTGACGGGCCCAATATATGCAACAAAGTATACGTTGGGACGACAAAAACAAAACTTAAGACTAGAATATCATCTCACAAATCAGACCAAAAAGCTATTGACAAACCACTTGAACAAAAAACTGCACTAGCAGCCCACTGTACGCTAACAAATCACAAACCACATTTTAAAGGAGTACAAATATTACAAGAAGAGAAAAATTACTCAAGGAGATACACATTAGAGATGCTACACATAATTAATGTTAACCCAGAACTTCGTCTCAATTACAGACAAGACACAGAAAATTGTGCACACATATATAGACAAATAATAAGCAAACACAGACGATCGACAAATTAGTTTAGTAAAAGAAATCCAATAAGAATAGACACAAGTGTTTTTGTGAAGTTTTTGTGTTAATTATTTTATTATTTTTTTTTACATGTAATTATCTTCGTTATATTATGTTTTTGTTTTTTGTTTAATATTAATAATAATTGTTTTATGTATTTATCCAGACCCCTGAAGATGATTAGCGACGCTAATCGAAATATTGGGAAAAATAAAAATATTTAAATAAAAATCACAAAAGTTTTTTATTTATTTACTAAGACCTGCAGCCAAATAATAACAACTAATAAAAATTATTTCTCTGTATATTTAAAAATCAGTAAAAATTGGAGAACTTAATATAAATTAATTTTAGTCGATTTGTTAATCAACCGATGTAACTTGTTCCAATTATTTTTTAATCGAAATTTGCAATTTTTTTTGTTCGAACAATTAATCGACTTAAAGTTCTACGATTAATCGAGCGATGATTGATCGAGAAATATAAGCCTTTTAGGCTTGTCCACGTTATAAGATCTTTATGATCTTTTGCATTAAAAAAATAATTATATTCAATTTATTAAAAGGAGCCAAAATAAGATTCTACGAATGATCACAGTTGCTCCAGTTGCTGTATATAAAAAACTTCAGAAATAGCGAAATATGCAGTAACGTATTTAAAGAAGCTTGAAACTCATCCAAATCCTTTGGCGTGTAACATTCTCAATGCGCCTGGTTATATTCGACTAAAAAGAAGAGATATTGCTTTTCTTGGCCGTACATCAGAGGGATGACCCGCAAATGATCTCAACAACCGTGAAACATAGATTATTTTTGTCTAGCACTGGCTGGACTTATTAGTTATATTTATTTATTTTTATTTTAAATTTAGGATATGAGTAATTATTGTTAGTTAAAATATATTGAAAATACAATAAAATATGAAAAGAACCATTAAATTTTTAATGTACATTATATCAGTGTATTTCTATAGCGGTATTCTTAAACATTTTTTGGTAAAACTAAAATGTTTATTTTGTTCAGGATGAGTAAATAATTTTATTGATAAAATATATTTTTAAAATAAAAATTAATAGCAGCAGCCTCTTTCTTCATCTAATATTTAGATTTTTAACAAGTTTTTCTTCTTTATTTTTAACGGTAACTCTGAATACAGCATCCCTTGTTGATTTAGTTAGTAGTAATAGGCACCTTTAAGAAATAATATCGTCGTCGCAGCACATTGAGGAATTTCTGTACAAAAATATGTAAAAATCATAGTATATCCTTGTCTAAAAATGTCAAAATTAACTATTATATTAACTTTTATTTTATTTTCGCAAACATATTCATTGGGTAAGTTCCGAAGAGCATTTTTTAAATAAAATTTATTTAAAATTGTGATTAAAAGTACTTTACGAGAAAAAATTTAAACTTTTTTGATGTATATATATTTTTTGCGGAACCACCCTCCTTAAAGTACGCATGTCTTCTCTCAACACAAAATGAAAGTAAAATGTGGAACGAGAGTTATTTTTGTTTACAAACATTTGCTTTAAATTCAAAATAAAGCAACAGGTATCAATAACAGGAGTATATTTAATTTTCTTTCCTTTTACGTTTAGCTCCCTTAAGTTTTGAGGCTAATCCAGATACTAAGCGTTTATACGATGATCTTTTAAGTAACTACAATCGCCTCATTCGACCAGTTGTTAACAATACGGAAACATTAACGGTATGGCTGGGTCTTAAATTGTCACAATTAATTGAAGTCAATCTAAGAAATCAGGTCATGACAACTAATTTATGGGTTAAGCAGGTATTTGGTTTCAACGTTTTTAATTTATTTCATTAGCTTGTGAATTGATTTTAGCGATGGTTCGATTACAAATTACGTTGGGATCCTGAGGAATATGGTGGAGTAGAACAACTATACGTACCGTCTGAGCATATTTGGGTTCCAGATATTGTATTATACAACAATTGGGACGGAAACTATGAGGTATGTCACAAAATTTAAAATGAGTTTAACTTATGAGTTAAAAGTACATAATAACAAAATAAGAAATAAAATACACAGTAATTTTTAACATGTGCAATATCTAAAAGCGGTTAATTGTTGTTTTTTTAGGGTTCCGTACACAAAGTGTAAAAACGAAACCCTATTGTTTTCGCTACAATGTCTGTCCGTCTGTCCGTCTGTCCGTCTGTCCGTCTGTCAGCGCCTTTTATCTCTGGAACCATAATAGGTAGACTCTTGAAATTTTCACAGATGATGTATAGTTGTTGCCGCTATAGCAACAAACACTAAAACTGTAATTATAAACAATAAGCCACTGCGGTTTATTTCACTTTACAGATCGCAAAAATGTACTTTTTCACAGTTTATTAAAAAAATGGAAGATATTCTTCCAGTTATGTCAAATGGTCAATGTGTGGTTGCGGGCGATTTTAACGTGGATCTGTTATTAAATGACTACAGCAGTAGAACTTTAGTTAACCTTTTTTTAGAATTTAGTATGGAGCCATGTCATGACCTAATTACTAGGCCACTGAGCAAATCGTCTATAGATTGTGTTTTTAGTAACATAATTCACTTAATTAATGTAAATTCTATTGAAAGCACATTTACGGATCATAATATTATAAGCTGTTTCTTAAAAGTTAACAGATGTTTTAATGAAAATATATCAAAAATATGGCATAAATTCGATTATGCTAAATTTGATTCTATACTTGATCATAACTTAGATGAAATCTATAATTTTAATAATCCTTCGGAGCAATGTAGACAATTAATAAATGTGTTGTCTGATGCGGGTGAAAAGTGTACATCATCAAGTACCACAACATTAAACGTTCGAACCAAGCTTACACCATGGATTACTAAAAACTTAGCTTTATTGTTAGAACTTAAAGAGAAACTACTAAAAGCGCGAAGAAAAAATAGGAATGATAAATTTATATCCGAGAAATTAAAAAGAGTCAGTAAAATAATAAAAATTTGTAATAGAAATTTAATGAATAGTTATTATTCTCGAAATTTGGAACAAATGGGTGGTGATACTAAGAAAACATGGAGGTTTCTTAACGGTGCGCTGGGAAGGAATCCTCAAGCTACACAACAAATTTGTTCAGTTGATGGTAATTTCATTACAAATGATAATGATAAAGTCATGATTTTCAATCAGTTCTTTTTTGATACAATAGAGAACCTAAGTAGTAACATACCACGTTATTCAAGTGACAATATTAACAACTTTGGAACGTTAACTCCCCTTAGAACAACCTTTAATCTTTCCGATATTAATAAAGACTGCGTTAAAGATATTTTAAATACAATATCAATGAATAAGAGTTCTGGCTATGATAGAATAACACCTAAAATGCTAGTACGCAAAAAAGATAAAATTGCAGACATACTTTCGATTATGTTTGGAAAGATGATTGAGATTGGTGAATACCCTTCTGTTTTAAAAATTCATAAAATTGTACCAATACCCAAAGGAGTGGGTTCTAATAATGTAAATATGTTTAGACCAGTATCTGTTTTATCTATTGTAGATAAAGTTCTTGAAAAAATTATTTTTAATCAGTTATCTGAATATTTAGAAGAAAATGAAATCTTATTTGAACGCCAATTTGGATTCTGTAAAGGTTCTGGTACAGAAGAAGCGGTTGTTAATATTGTTGACTATATATGTGGAGGTTTTGATGCAGGATTTAATGGTGTAGCGGGCGTTTTCTTTGATTTGTCAAAAGCTTTTGATCTAGTTAATCACGACATTTTGATTAAAAAGTTGGCATTAATTGGTGTGTCTAATAACTCTATTAAGCTATTAAAAGATTATTTAACAAAAAGGGAGCAATTTGTGCAAATTGGAGAAGCTAAAAGTTCTTTACTGGCTGTTAAATGTGGTGTACCTCAAGGTAGTGTGCTTGGGCCACTTTTGTTCAAAATTTTTATAAATGATATTGGAAACATAAGCTTTAATGGTAAACTGTTCATGTTTGCTGATGATATTTGCTTGCTTTATCGTTATAAGTATACTCAGGTGTTAAAAACTCATGTAGAGTATGATTCAGCAATATTAGCGGAATATATAAGATTTAACAAGCTTGTTTTAAATGCAGATAAGACCAAGTTTATAAGGTTTAGACCATACATTTTAAAGAACGATGAAACAGTTGAGGTTCATATTGATGGTGTGTTAATCCAAGAAATCAATACCATACGGTATCTAGGAATGTTGTTTTGTAGTAATTTACAATGGGATAATCATATTGACTCCATTAAATCAAAAATATCTTCTGCTATTGGTGTTTTATATAAATTTAAAAATAAATTTGACGTTAAAACAAAAATGCTAATATATCAGAGTTTGATACATAGCCACTTAACTTACCTGCCTATAATATATGGGTTTAAGAATAATGCATCGCTAAAGAGCTTACAATCGGCGCAAAACAAGTCTTTGAAGTTAGTTTTTAATCTGCCAATTAGATATCATACTTTGGATCTTTTTAAGAATTATGCTATAAACGTCTTACCTATAAGAGCATTATATAAAATGCAAATAACCAAGTTTGTTTTTAAATCCATTAACAACCTTGGAAATTCGTCAGTTCAATTCCAACAGAATATTCAAATTACACATAGGATAACAAGACAAAGCCAAAATTTGTCTATTTCTAGATGTCGTCTTGAATTGTCAAAGCAGCGTATTTGTTTTGCTGGTCCCAATGAATACAACGATTTACCATTGTTTTTGAAAACCATTGAACTTTTGACAATATTTAAAAAAGAATTAAAAAAATTTTTGCTAACCAATCTCGAAACACTTCTTGATTAAATTTTGTAATATAAATTTTATTTTTATAGTAAAATAAAAAAATGTAAATTATTAATATTTGAATTTAAATAGTTAATATTTTTATGTAAATAATGAACTAACATTAGTTGCCTTTTAGCCTCTTTAATGCCAATATTGGTGCTGAGGCTTTAAACTATTTTTTGTATTATAAATTTATTTAAAAGAAACAATAAAAACAAAAAAAAAAAAAAAACTTATAGGGTGTTCCAATAGAGAGGTGTTATTTACGAAAATGTGTTTATTTCTTGAACTGTAGGATGGATACACTTGAAATTTACAAACAGTTATTAAAACTTAGTTCACTATATAAACAAGTATAAAAAAATAAAACTAAAAATTAAAGGGTGTTCCGATAGTGGTGTGAAATGCATGTATAAGGCATAAGTTTTGAACCATGATAGGTAGACTCTTGAAATTTTCACAGAAGGTGTATAGCGATGGCCGCTATAACAACAAAAATTAAAACTTATAGGGTGTTCCGATAGAGAGGTGTTATTCACGAATATGTGTTTATTTCTTGAACTGTAGGAGGCATACACTAAAAATTTACAAACTGTAATAAAAACGTAGTTCGCCTTATATACAAGTCTAAAAAATAAACCTATAAATTAAAGGGTGTTCCGAAAGTGGTGTTATTTTGCTTTATACGACCTAAGTTTTGAATCATAATATGTAGAATCTTGAAATTTTTACAGAAGGTGTATAATTTTACCCGCTATAGCAGCAAATAATAAAATTTATAGGGTGTTCCGATAGAGAGGTGTTATTCACAAATATGTGTTTATTTCTTGAGCTGTAGGAGGCATACATAAAAAATATGTAAGCAGTAATTAAAACTTAGTTCGCCATATAAACAAGTCTAAAAAAATAAACCTAAAAATAAAAGGGTGTTCCGATAGTAGTGTGATTTGCATGTATAAGGCCTAAGTTTTGAACCGTAATAGGTAGGCGGTTGAAATTTGCACAGAAAGTATATAACTGTGACCGCTATACTAGTAAATAATAAAACTTATAGGGTGTTCCGATAGAGAGGTGTTATTCACGAATATGTGCTTATTTCTTTAACTGTAGGAGGAATTCACTAAAAATCTGCAAGCACTAAATTAAAATTAGTTCGCTATATAAACAAGTCTGAAAAAAATAAACCTAAAAATTAAAGGGTATTCCGATAGTGGAGTGATTTGCATGTATAAGGCATAAGTTTTGAACCATAATAGGTAGACTCTTGAAAATTTTACCAAAGGTGTATAACTATGGCCGCTATAGCAAAAAATATTAAAACTTATAGGGTGTTCCGATAGAGAGGTGTTATTTACGAATATGTGTTTATTTCTTACAAACAGTAATTAAAACTTAGTTCGCTTTATAAACAAGTCTAAAAAAATAAACCTAAAAATTAAAGGGTGTTCCGATAGTGGTGTGCTTTGTATGTATAAGGCCTAAGTTTTGAACCATAATAGGTAGACTCTTGAAAATTTTACCAAAAGTGTATAACTGCGGCCACAATAGCAAAAACTACTAAAACGTAGGGTGTTCCAAAAGTGACGTGTTATTTACGTTTATGTCTTTTTTTTGAGCTGTAAGAGGAAACCTCTTACAATTTGCAGACTGTAATTAAAACTATGTTTGTTTTATAAACAAGTATACAAAATTGAACTTAAATATTAAAGGGTGTTCCAATAGTGACGTGATTTGCATGTATATATTCTAAGTTTTGAATGAATAGGTGGAATTTTGAAATTTTTACAGGAGGTGTATAACTATGTCCACTATAACAAATATCAAAAATTAAAGGGCTTTCCGCCAGTGACGTGATTTGCATGTATAAAGCCTTATTTCTTGAACCGTAACAGGTAGACTCTTGAAATTTTGTACAGAAGATGTGTTGCCACGGCCGATATGACAATTACTAAAAATTAAAGGGTGTTCCGACAGTGACATGTTTTTCACTTATAGTGACTTAATTTTTAATCGCAATAAGTAGATCTTTAGTATATTTATAGAAAGGAAGTTGCCATGGCCCCTATAATGAATAATAAAATTAAAGGGTGTTCCGACAGTGACAAGATTTTATAAACCGTAATATAAAATCCGACAGTAGATGTGTCACTTCGGCCGCTATAACAAATACTTAAAATTTAAGTGTGTTCATTAGTAACGTGTTTTTCACGAATATTACCTTATTTTTTTAACCGCAATAGGCTCCTGATATTTTAATAGAAAGTGTATTACCATAGCCGCTATAAAATCAATTACATATGAAAATTTAAAGGTTGTTCTAATTATGATGCAATATTCGCGAATATTACTTTAATTTTAAAATTTGAGGGTGTCCCATAAGACATAAAGAAATAAACAACTGGAATTTTTAAATTATACTGAACATAGTACGGAACCCTACGTGTGTGAGTCTAACTCGCACTTGACTAATTTATTTTTATTTTATATTCTCAAATTCACAGTGCCGTATTTACATACATATCGTCGCGTTTATTCTTAAACCATGTAAGCTTCAAGAAATCGTTTTTCAAAAACGAAAAAAACTTAATAATTTCATTAATATGGGTTTCTAAACATTTTTTTTGCAAAACATGGCTGTGCAACTCTCTGAAGGGTATAGAAACTTAAAAAAAAAAATTGTTACTTACAATTAACTGTAGCCAAATCTGGCGCATACGTAGTTTTGGCTCAAACAGCAAATTGCAAGTTTCTGTGTGTAAATTAACATTTATTTTTATATTTATAAAAAAAAAACTTTTAACTTTAATAAAAATGCTCCAATTGGCCTGAAACTTTCCGGATTTTTGTAAATCTCAAATACAAAAAATTTTATGGTTGAGACTTTAAAATTTCCAACTTGAAACATATAAACCATTATATTTTGCATGCAAATGTCATTTGTATGACGCTTACGAGGTTTTGGAAATGGCTTTTTTATTTTTCTTACAAACTTGTTAAGATGAGAATGTAGTCTGGTGGCAACTGTTATTTTCTACCATAAAAACCAAAAAAGTCAATTTCGGAAATATGGCGCTTACGTGGTTTGAGAAAAAAAAAACGCGACGATATGTATACTTATTTTTTAATTAGTTCACACATTTAGTTTTTTTAAGTGCTGTTTCTGTACTGCAAGGAAGCATTTCGTCAAAAGAAAGCTTGTGTGAAAACCAAATAATTTTTGAAGTAAAAACTTCTTTAGGCACGTTGAGCACTTTTTGGTTGAAGAAAAATGATTGAACTCAAAAACCGTAACCGTCGTCACCATTATTACAACCGTAACCGCGTCATCTAATATTGTTTCTATAGATTGGTCTGCCCGTTTTTGTTGAAGAAAAATTAGTGATCTCGCATCATCGTACCATCGTCACCTAACATTGGTTTCTATACATAGGACTGTTCGTTTTGGTTGAAGAAAAATTATTGAACTCGCATCAACGTCACCTGACATTGTTTCTATACAATGGTCTGCACCTTTTGGTTGAAGAAAAATTATTGAACTCGCATTATAACTCGTTATTAAAAGCTAAAAGTAATATTTAACTATCACGTACTTTAAAGGAAAGTTGTAGTAACGAGCCTTACCGTCATTATTATAATATTGGGCCTTAGTCACATATAGAGTAGTTAGATTCAAGCGTATCAGATTATATTAGAGAAATAATTTGAATTCCAATTTACTGTGTACAGTTTTGGAAATTTGATACTCATTGAACTGGATTCATCGACTTCCACTTGACTAGTTAAACTTTTTAATTTAAAAAACTATTTACTTACAGAAATAGTAAAATAGAAATAATGGAATACAAAATAACAAAAATTCTAAATTACCGAACACGAGCGACTTATAATCACAATATTATGGTATTGCGATATGTATCTACATTGTATGTACATATGTATGTACACACATGTGTAACTACACCGCAAGTTTTATTAAAATTTCATTTCATCACATTTCAATATTTTTTTTCTAACAAAAAATGCTAAGCTTTCTTTTTAAATATAACTCTAGGTAACTTTAATGACAAAAGCAACTTTGAAGTATACAGGCGAGGTCTTTTGGGAGCCACCAGCCATTTACAAGTCATCATGCGAAATGAATGTAGAATATTTTCCTTACGACGAACAAATTTGTTTTATGAAATTTGGTTCATGGACATACAACGGAGCACAAGTGGATTTGAAACATTTAGATCAGGTATGTGTCATAAAAAAACTCAACATTATTAAAATAATAAATTATACACCATTTATTTTTTGAGTTTCCAGAAATAGTGCTTAATTTTCTTACATTTAGCACTAGCTATTTCTCAAATATAAATATGTAAGCGTCTTAACGGAAATAATGTTGTGTGTTTGTCAGAAGTAAAACTTTTTAATTATTTTTGGAAAAAATCAGGGGCCTAAATTGGGTAACTCTTAACTGAGATTAAAAAAGTTCTAGTATTTTTCACGAGTCGTAAAGTAGCTCTGGTTGGATAAAAAACTGGCGCGCGTAATTGTCATTGTTTGTTACGTTCAATCAGGCCGTCCTTGTTTCTGGCCCTTCGAGTGGTTTGAGTATCACTCTCGCATTAGCTGATTGGATTCCTCGAATAGCTGTATTGCATTAGAGTTAATGGCGATTATATTTATGAAGCAGTCACGTAAAATCGTTTAGGTTATTGTGTATAACCTTAAAAACGTATTCATATAGTCGTACATTGGTGGAGCACCTTATAAAACTCAATCTTTCACTTCACGAGCACCATCTACAACTTAGCTTATTTTAAACAAGCTGAATTTAGAAATTCTCACTTCCTATACGTAGTTATAAGTCTTGTTTATAGTATCCACTCGATCAATCATCGCTCGATTAATGGTAGAATTTTAAGTCACTTAATCGTTTGAGCAAGAAAAATTTAAAATTTCGATTAAAAAATAACTCGAACAAATTATAAACATATATAGGTTAATCGACAAATTGAATAAAATTAATTTCTATCAAGAGCATCAATTTTTTACTTCTTCTTATACGTAATTTCGAGCTAGACTTGTTTAGTTATCATATACGGATAAGAAATAATACATATATATTAGTCATGATTTTTTTTCATAAATCGAATTTGACTTTTTCCAAATATTTTACATTCAGTTTAAGAACATCTTAATAAAAAATATAAACTTTTTAACATTTTTACTATTTATATGCTACATAATAAACTGTAAACTGCCCTATTTATAAGTACATATCAGTTAAAGCATGTTTCAAAATTCCTCTTACTAGGAGGATTCCTCACTTGTCCATATATCTAACATATTTACATAAGTGTGTTTGAAGTGCAAAAGTTAACAATTAATATTTGCACTTCATAAAAAATGTTATGTTCAAAACTCGTTCCATACCTTTTTCTCATAACGACAAAATCGCACTATTTATGAAATAAAACATATTTTTGTTTGAATGTCACAATACAATTACAAATTAAATTCTAACTTAATAATCGAGCTTACTAACAAAGACTCGTTGTAGTGAAACGCTTTTTGGGAATAGAACCCATAACCCCCAGACTGATAGGATAGACTAGCATACTATCTACTAACCTACTGGGGCACTTAATTTATATTTTATATTACCGAAAAACTATAATATCGATTAAAATATTTTTTGGTTACTTAAAATATTTTTAAAATTAAAAAAAACTATATTTTAACCATTTTGGCGGTTTTGAAAATTTTTACAACGACCATCCTCGTGTCGTGTTGTAAAGAACGGGATGTCAGATGTTGTGCTTGGTTAGGGGTTTTTTAGATCTTTTACGGGTTGATTATTATTGGCTTTTACTATGTTTTTGTTTGTTCATTTTCTAAACTTATTTTTATCATAATTTTATCAAATAAAGTTGAAAACCTTTACTCGAAGATATACTGTAGTAAAATTGGGAAACACAACAGCGAAAACAATATCTTACAAAAGTGTGGCTGAAGAACACAATGGCGAATATGGCACTCTTACCTGTTTTTCTTTCATTTTAGGTTCCTGGTAGTAATTTGGTACAAATTGGAATTGATTTAAGTGAATTTTATTTATCTGTCGAATGGGACATTCTAGAAGTTCCTGCCACCAAAAATGAAGAATATTATCCCGATACTTTGGAACCATTTTCAGGTAGATTTTAATTTAATTTTTTAAAACAATTGTTTTAACTTAAATACATTAATCCCACCTAGACATAACATTCAAATTGACAATGCGTCGTAAGACTTTATTTTACACCGTTAATCTAATAATACCTTGTGTTGCATTAACATTCCTAACGGTCTTGGTATTTTACTTGCCAAGTGATTCCGGTGAAAAGGTAAGATTTGCGTGGTATTAAGTACTGTCCTCTTTAATTTCTGTTTCTTCAAATCTTTTGTGGCTTTCTGTTTAATGAAATAAAGATCGGCTATAATTTTATGTTTAGTTATCCAAAAAAGTAATACACAATTGTATGAATAACTAGTTGAAATATGCATGTTCTGTTAGAAATTATTCAAAAGCAATTTTTATTTAGTCGGCTTTCTTTTCTTCATCCTGTCATCTTCAATTTCTGTTTTTTATTTATTAATTTTTAATTTTTTAAGTGTTGAGAATTAACACAACTGATAACAATCCAAAATTTTTTATTAATTTTTACGTAAAAAGTATTGTATGTATTTATCAATACATATACATACGTATACATATGTATGAGTACTGCACATACATATCTATTTAATAATTAAATAACTGTATAAATGAATGCATGTAAATTAATATATATCTACATATATGCAATCATATACATACATACATATGTATTTACATGTATGTGTAACATACAAATGTAAAAAGTTGTGTTTATTCGAAAGTAGTGAAATTTCATAACGTAAATCTCATCGAATGTAATTTGTGAATCAATATTATACACAATGTTAGTAAAATATTTGTAGTTGTTTTGTGTGTGTGTGTGAAAAGGAAAAAAAACTCACCAGTTCCTGCATGGCTTATCCGTTTACCAGGTGGTGGCAATTGCCAAATCACCTGTCCGCCCCATTGCTCGAAACGTTAAAATCCATACATAAACACTTGTTATTTCGAGTAATGTGTAAATTAATGAATTCGCTTTTGTCACCACTTTGCAAATGGATTCGCCTTGAGTTCCTGTTAATAAATGTTTAATACAAATACACAATAGCTGCGTTCGAGTAATTTTTGGCTAAAGTTCAAGGAAATGAGAGTAAATTGAAGAAATACTAGTTTATATTTGTTGATAGGAATCCACTTCTTTAAATTGTTGTTTTTTAATCAAATATTAGCTATTTGTATATTTACCCAATTTATCGGAAGAAAATATCTTGACTGTGTCGGGCAAAGCAGAATAATAATTTTTTCTTAAAAATCTTCCTATTTATTCCATGTTGTGGTACGCGGACGATAATCATTAATTGGATGCTCGAATGCAGCTGATATTTGTTAACAAATTTTAAATAATATTTTAATATTGTTATTTGTTGCGTTTGTGTGTTGATGTATTTGTGTGTGGATGTATGTAAGTATGTGTGAATTATTTTAACAATATGGGATAAAATTTGAAAAACAAAAAATAGCTGTTACAATCATTACACTCAGAGAAAACACATGATTATGTTATGGTCACAGGAACCATCTTAAGTTTTCTGTAACAATATATGGTTGCTATGAACAACTTATAGTTGTTTTAGTCATAACTATGGTGACGAAAAACAAGTTTTTATTACTATTTGATCATTAAATGGATACTACATTCAAAAAATAAAACATTTTTAGTTTGAACTATATAATTTTTGTTAACTTCAAACCACAACCATAGTATTTTATAAATAAACTAATTATGATAAGTTTGCTCGTATGTAGCCTCAGTATGAATAAAAACAAACAAACAAACAAACAAACAAACAAACAAACAAAAAAACAACAAAATGTTTCTTTTTTTGAAGTTATGTGTTTAATTTTTTAAAATTATTAGAATGTAATTTTGCGGACATTACATATTGTATTCTCTAGGTACTTAATAATAATTTTTTACTTTGCATGGGAGCTACCACGCCAACTGTCCTAATCCAGTCTGTATTATGATAGATTATGCACACACATATATACTAAGTATGGGGGCTACTTGTGCAAATTTTCAACTCTACCTATTGTAGTTCTGAACTTCGCCGTTCGGAGGTACTGTGTCGTTTTTGTTTAAATGTTATATTTATTTTAAGGACTTAAAAGTAGCGTTTGCAAATAAATAATTATTTTAACAATTCTCATTTTCATATTTAAAGAGGATCTGTATATCGATAGCTTAATATAGAAAGGCCCTAACTAACGTTTTTCCTACTTTACAGAAGAAAGGAAAAACTTAATAAAAATTATAGTTTTGTAATCGCGAATTATTTTTTAACGCAATTTCTTATTAAATTCTCCAAGCCTTTTAATGCCCAATTTTTTTTATTTTAAATTTTTTATTAGAACACCATCTATACAAATATGCAAAAAATCGATTTAAAAAAAAAACTAGTTAGGGCCTTTCTATATTAAGGTAACGATATATAGAGTTGGTCTGCTGCTTCATTTCCAGCTGAGCCTATTACATTTCAGCACTAGTTTAGAGTACACGTTCATTCATTTATAACCGACCGACTGGTTATCAAATGCATAGAAACTTTTTTTCGGGCACCAAACTTTCCTTCGTTCACCAAACGCATGCTGAGACGTACTCGCCCAAACGCAGACTACAGGATAGTCTGAGTATAGCACATGTGTACGCTGTTCTTTTATCTAACTGCAGAAATGTAGGCAAATTTAAATCTGGAGTGGATTTGGAACACTTTTTACTTACTTATGTATATTCGTATTTAAAATGGCCAAAGAGTTATGAATTAAGAAGTAGTTTTGTTATAATGACTTTATTGATTTTATATAATTATGTTTGTATGTGTGTGTGAGTAGAAATGTTTGAGTATGTGTGTTTAATTCAATTAACAAATAGTAGAAAAAATTACACTTGAATAAAATGCCATATGGTCCTCACTACCTCCCTCTCTTCCTTCTGACAATATTGATCCAATGCAATGCGATGTGATGCGATTAATTTCTGTTGGCATACATCAACCATCGTATCGATTTACATACATATCGTTGACAGGTTACGTTATGTATTTCAATTCTTGTGTCTTTGACTGTTTTCTTTCTTCTGTTGGCTGAAATTATACCGCCAACATCATTGGCAGTACCGTTACTAGGCAAATATCTACTTTTTACAATGATATTGGTGTCGTTGTCTGTGTGGACGACTGTCTGTGTATTAAACATACATTTTCGGTAAGTAATTCGACCCACTTACGTTATACTCCTTAATAGATAATATTCATATCATTTACGGACTCAATTTTGTAAAATGTTAATTATTTTCTAATATTAATAATTCTCAGGTCACCTTCAACACACAAGATGTCACCGTGGGTGCGCACGGTTTTTATAAGTTTTATGCCCAAAATAATGTTTATGCAGCGATCTCCAGTCGATATGCCTGATTTTGCTAACTATTATCCAGAATACAACGGTTACACAAATGAAATTGATGTTCGGTAATAAAAATTTTGTGGATTTTCTGTAATCGATATACGAGGCTTGCGACAATATTATTATAACTTGAGTGACAAATATGGTTTAAAATATATGGCTGATAAAATTATGATTTACTGATAAAAAATGTATGTATGTATGTATGTATGTATGTATGTATGTATGTATGTATGTATGTATGTATGTATGTATGTATGTATGTATGTATGTATGTATGTATGTATGCATGCATGCATGTATGTATCTGTGTGTGTATGTATGTATGTATGTATGTATGTATGTATGTATGTATGTATGTATGTATGTATGTATGTATGTATGTATGTATGCATGCATGCATGTATGTATGTATGTGTGTGTGTATGTATGTATGTATGTATGTATATATGTATGTATGTATGTATGTATGTATGTATGTATGTATGTATGTATGTATGTATGTATGTATGTATGTATGTATGTATGTATGTATGTATGTATGTATGTATGTATGTATGTATGTATGTATGTATGTATGTATGTATGTATCTATCTTTTTGTCATCGCTTCAACGTTTCTTTTTGCAAAACCTTTTAAATCAAAGGATCAATGGAAGCCATAAAAATAGTAAAATTTCAGTTATGACTGTCTTGTCGCAAATAAGCAATTTTTAAATAAAAAAACACATTTTATTTTCTTTTTTTTTTCTTTTTATATTCCAGAGACAGCATCAGTGACTATCCGTGCGAGTTTAAAGATGGTCAAGATGTGGTTTATGACAATGGCGTACAACCTTCAATAGGTATTTAAGGGCGTTTCACACTACTTTTAAGGAAAATGAAACCCTGACATGATGAGTTGAAACATTTCATACAGATATTAGATCAGGGTTGCATTTTATTCTAAAGTGTTACTAGCTGTAATATAGTGTGAAATAAATTGAACTTTTTGTTCCAAACTTAATTGTACAAAATATGTGCGACTTAATTTGTCTTTCGGTTTAAACAATATTCTGAAATGTTAAAAATATAATTTAAATCAAAAATCGGTGTCCGATAGAATGTTGTAATCAACACAGTTTTCTTTCTGTCTGATATCTTTACATCTTGGAGCCAATCGATATTACAAGAATAGCGTTATTATTGATTTTCTTTCTTGCTTAAAGTCAGACTACTTTTTTTTAATAACGAAAAATTTTTTACGAACAAAAGAAACTTCCTTTTGTTTTGGATATGATTGAAGTTTGTTATCAATGGGCTCATTTCGCAAATATTTATTAAAAAGCCCTCACCATCCTTACTAACCATATTTTTCATTCAATTATAATTCGTTTTATGTGCATTTTTTATGTATATTTTTTTGACAGATTCCGATAATGTTATACCACGACGTTTGACACCTGAAGTCCTACAGGCTTTACGAGCTGTCCGATTTATTGCACAGCACATCAAAGATGCTGACAAAGACAACGAGGTTTGTATTTGTACACATTAGAATCAATTAGTCTGTTAGTTGAATTGTTACATTTTTCTACGAATACCAAAAAAAATTGAAAACAATACAATAAATAATATAATACTCCTACATACATAAGTATGTATGTATATCCAATTGGGCATACTTGTTATAGTAGAGGTAGTATTATTTAATCCTGCAAACGAATTTTTGCAGTCAGTTTGCTTTATTCTTGCTAAATTTAAAGAATATTTATCACAAATCAGGTGATAATATATTCTGGATCTTTATACCCTTATACATAGAAAAGTTGATTAAGCGATGTCCGTCTGTCCGACTATCCGTCTGTCCGTGTTCCGGTAATAATCAGCAACACCAGATCATTCCTTACATTCCATATAGATCTCGGGGGATCACAAACCCCCCTAAATTTTTTTAAGAATTTTTTTGCTTTAGTCTGACCATTCTAACGCAATGTAGATTGCAAAAAGTTCCTTATTTTTTTACAAAAAAAAAAAATCTAAAAAAAAATTCCAAAAAAATTAAAATAAGTTTACAACAAATTTTAAAAAAATTTCAAAGAAAATAAGAGAGTAACACAATATCTAGCATTACTATGGTGAAGGGTATATACGATTCGAATATAAACAAAAGTTGCTCTCATTGCAACAACAAATATAAGGTGGTAAATATTAAAGAAAAATATTAAACAAGAGGGAAGCCTTAGGTGGTGGTAGACTTCGTTCTCACCAACAGACGATGATAGTTGAATACAGTTTTTCTCGTATTCCTTTATCTGTGTTTGGTTGGTTCAATAGGTGATGTTTACTAGAGCTAGCAAACTATTGATAGCCACCAAATTCGATAGTTAGTTGAAAAACTATCAAATTCTTTCATGAATTATTATATTTAATTTTTTTAATAATATACAAAATTATATATAACGAACGGAATTTGGTTTCATATATTTTTTTTATTAACAAGTAAAATCTAATAATGAGAATTTCGATGTAGTGTAATGCTACATAGAAATTGTTGTATTTAATAGTCTCTCGAATAATTTTGTTCATAAAAATAGTTTTGTTTATATTAATTGAGTTATCCAATAATTTTTTATAAAGTCCAACTTATCGGGTGCCCTGGAGGGCTAGTTGGTAGTGTGCTAGTATATAAATCTGAGAGTTATGGGTTCGATTTCGTCCATCAACTACAACGAATGAGGGAGGGAATCGCTGCTTATCATTCCTTCGGATACTGTTGAGGTTGCAGTTATATAAAAAACTAGCTATCCCCGGTGCGCTTCGCTACACCCATCCACAAAAAATAGAATAAAAATACTCGGAAGAAAAGTATGACCAACCTTTAACGCGAAAACGCACGCTATTCTCACTTCAAAAATGTTCCCATCCAACCTGTTTTTTACTAGACTATACGTATTAATACGATAAAAATTTTTGACTTTGCATAGGAGGTATCACGCCCTCCATTCAAATTCAGTCTGTGTTTTTTCTACACAATGTATCCTATTAAGGGCGTTACTGATGCAAAATTCCAAGGCGCCTCCTATTGCAGTTCTCTAGATACAGTATAATAATTTTTTATTTTGTATGGGGGGTACCACGCTCACTGTCCCAATTCAGCCTATGTTTTTCTAGAGTATACGCGTGGGTATAAGGTTTACTTGTACCCACTTTGAAGACCATACCTATTATAGTTCTCTATGTACACAATAATCATTTTTCACTTTGTATGGGAGGTACCACGCCCGCTGTCCCAATTCATTCTTTATTTTGGCAGACTATGCGCTTTAGTACAAAGGTTTCTCTTGCAAAGTTTCACGGCGCTATCTATTGTAGTTCGCCAGGAACATGATAATAATTTTTCACTTTGTATGCGAGGTACCACGCCCACTATTTCAATTCAGTCTGTATTTAACTAAACTATGTACGTTAATATGGCGGTTATTGGTTCAAAATTCCAAGGCGCTACCTAGTTCAGTTCTCTAGATACAGGATAATAATTTTTCACTTTGTATGG
Source organism: Phasia obesa (assembly GCA_949628195.1). Classification (NCBI taxonomy): domain Eukaryota; kingdom Metazoa; phylum Arthropoda; class Insecta; order Diptera; family Tachinidae; genus Phasia; species Phasia obesa. The sequence continues at coordinate 216,491,068 of OX451215.1, forward strand.
GAGGTACCACTCCCGCTATTCCAATCCAGTCCATCTTTCTCTAAACTATGTACGTTAATATAGAGGTTATTGGTGCAAAATTTCAAGGCGCTACCTATTACTGTTACCAAGAAACACGATGAAAAATATTTACTTTGTATGGGATATGCCACGCCCACGTCGAATATCAAAAAAATAAGTACCCTATTTTACCATCCGTGTATTTAATAACAAACTGTGAAAATTTCAGAAAGATCGGTTCATTGGTGTAGGTTGCTATAGCTTTCCGACAACAAACAAACATACAAACAAACACATTTTGTGCTTTATACATATATATAGATAACGTAAGTCACATAATTTTATAAACGACATCTGATTAGCGTTGTTCTATAAATCTACTTAGAACTGTATCAAATTTTCGATAATAGTATCGAAAAAAAAACTATCGATAATATCGATATGACTATAGATTGCTTGAAAGCTCTAATGTTTACAACTTAACACCAACCAAAGAAGATAGATGCGAAGAATGCTAAAGACGAATGTAGCGGTCCAGAAATGCATTACATTGTTCTAGTGTCAAAATAAAAAATAATTCTATTTTGTCTTTAAAATTAATCGCCTAATTTATATTAAAAAATATTCCTCAACTTAGAGAGAATAAAACGAACTTAAGCCTGACTTCAGAATTTTATCTGCACGTTATTCAAGGTTATTTCATCCTCATTAAAAAGTATGGAATAATATCTACTAAATTCAATTTTAAAACTCTAGAAAAGAAATATTTAATAATAGTTAAAGGCAGCAAATCATAACGATGCTTTTATAACGAACAAATTTTAACTTTAAAGCTTTTATTTATTATTCAACAAAAATTGGCTTTTGAGGTGAGTCTGTAGATTCATTCCGATGTAGTTTTGGTTAATATATATATTCCTTTATCCTTTGGTGTCTTAAACCTCAACACTAAGAGCTGTAAAAGCAGCTGGTAGTTGTTTAAGCAAACTAGGTTTTTTGAAGGGTGAAATTAATGACTAAAATATCAAAAATATAAAAAAAGAGTAAAACTAATTGCAAAACTTAGCCATAAAGTGATGAGTTTTTATTGGTTTTCATTAGTCTTAATTAAAAATATATTTTAGCTTTTTTGTTGTTAATCCACAAACAAACACACTCAAATACATCTAACAACGTTCTAATATAGTTGTACAACAAATTGTATGTTGTTGTAAACAGATGAATTTGTTTTATGTTGATTTCATGTTTGTCTTTTTATTTCTTTAGATCATAGAAGATTGGAAATTTGTTTCAATGGTTTTGGATCGTTTCTTTTTGTGGACTTTTACGCTGTCGTGTATTTTCGGTACATTTGCTATAATCTGCCAATCGCCCTCCCTCTATGATACGCGATTGCCAGTGGACCGGCAGTTGAGCGAAATACCCTTAAGAAAAAAAAACTTTATGTTGCCGCCGGATATTGTGCGTCAAATTGTCAATTAAAATTCGAAACAACTAAACACGACTCAAAAGCTCTCACGAATTTCATATCAATGACAATAGATAGCTCATTGACGAGGATAATGATGACAGTTATAACATGATGTGATGAGCACAATGAGCACTATGGTGCTATTGAATTGAAATTAAAAACCAAAACTAAACATTTCGCAGCCAAATAATAATTAATATTCAAATCCATAAATTTAGTAAATTAAAGCAGTCACAAAATAGAAAGAATTTTCCATTTGGGAACCCAACATTAACAAAGGAATTTGCTTTTTTTCTTAACTAAGAATTACTGTAAAATTAAGTATTTAGTGAAACATATTAATTGTAATAGTAATGCACAAAAATAGAATTTAATTAGAAATTTAAAATTAAAATTAAAAGTCAATGTGTTTGATTTTATTGTATCTGATGCAATGAATACGTAAGTGACGAGTCGCAAGGCCATGCACAAACTTATTTCACTTTATTCTTTTATTACTGTGAGGTTTTTTTTCTTTTTTTTGTAAATTAAACAAAAAAAAAAAAAGTAAAAGAAAAACTTAAAAAACAATCAAATTATCTTAAAAAATTTAAAATTTCGAAACAACAACGAATCGGTGTGTTCGAATTTGGACATTTTAGTAGTTCTAGATCATTCCCGAGCACATTTTTTAACAGATTTTTAAAGAAACCACTTTTAAAAATAATAATATAGTTTTTTGGATAATTTTATTAATTAATATTTATTACCAAAAATGAAATGAACACTTTCTAATAAAGGTATGGCAAAGCTTAAACTCAGAGAAGCCAAGATTAAATTTAGACACTGTCATTATTAAAGTTATCTACATATAGAATAATTACTGAGTACCCCCGTTCAGCCCGCCTCTATCACCAAGCTTTAACCTGAAATTTAACGTTATTTTTAGAGTACAAAATTTCAACACTATCTATTAAAGTTCGATAGGTTCACGACAATAATTTTTGACTTTGCATGCGAGGTACGATGCCCAGCTAGATTTTCATTCGACGAAGAATATACGTACTTACATATATAATTTAAAAACTTTACCTCTTATGGTATGGGAGTTACAACATCTAGATTTCCAATTCAGTAAGTTTTTTGTGGCAGTGAACATAATTAAGGGAGTTCCTCGCACAAAATTTCAAGACTCTACCTGCTCTCTAATTACACTACAAACATTTTTTTTAATGGAAATTACCACTTCCATTGTTTCAATCCCTCCTGATTTCTGCTTTGCACATTAACATAAGGGTTACTTGTGCAAAATTTCAAGACTCTACCTATTGTAGTTATCTAGGTACCCGATAATTCACTTTGTATCGCGGGTGATACGCCCTAGACTATTAATAACGGGGTTACTTGTACATAATTTTAAGATTGTACCTATTATAGTTATCTATGTAGATGATAATAATTGTTTATAAATTTTGGATATATCAAAGAAGTAGACGTAGACGTGGGCGTGGTCAATTTAATAAATTGGATTACTTGGAATATTAAAAGCCGTTCTTCGATTTTAGATAAATTAAAAATGTCGGCGTGAACAATTTTTCTTTCGGTAAAAACCTAAGTTGGGTTATAATGAAGATTTAGATTACAATGAAGATTTATAATTAGCCAAATAGGTGCAGCCATTCTTAAGTGATGCGATTACCAACGAACGATATTTGATTTTTATTACATATGCATATATGTAGATTTATTATTTTATTATTTTTGTTTATATTAATTATTGATTTTTTAATCAAAATCGCTCAATAATGTACCTCCCGATCATATTTTTCTTAAAAAGTAGTAGTTTTAACGTCTTGGGAATGCAGACAGACATACAAAAATCTGGTGTTCTGTATGGAATAAAAAATCGATTTTATTAGTAATGACAGACAAAAATAGGATGACAAAATGCTTAAAAAAATAGATTTTTTTATTTTTTCTAGGTTTATCTGTATACTTTTGAACCTGTCCTTAGCTGTTTGAAACTATTTTGCACAGCATGACGTTTAACATTTGCGATATGAAAACAAAATGTTTAAAAATGCAAACATTTTTCTGGGTATGTCATAGCTAACACACTCCCTTTCAGAGGTTCCTTTCTAGAAGCATTGATGACACCTCGTCAGTGAAAACTTTTTTCGTTATTGACTGAAAATCAAAAGCTTTAGTGTTTATTTATTTGATCCTAAAAGTTTTCATGGTCCTCAAAACTCATAAATTGAAAATGACTAGGATTTATCTGAACCAGACCACAGATTATTATGCAACTAATGCCTTTAGTCACTTGTACATTCACATAAGGCAGTGTGAATGCTCATATATGACTCTTTACTCCGGCTTAAAAATTAAGCGTATATACCTGAAAATCGCGTCTTTAAATTTTTAACTTTGTTTTTCATATAAATCAGTGTAAAAACACACGAATTCATAAATTCATAGACATCTCCTTTTGTAAGTTAGTTTAAAATAGAAAATATTCCGCCAGAAATCACTTAAAAAAACATCAGATTTACTTAAAATGGCTCATACAGAATCAAGTGGACCTCACACAGTTTTTCCTTTCATTCTGTTGCATAGTATTATTAAAGTGTGATGATGGTGAAGTATGTATGTGTGTGGATAATTGAAATAAAAGCTGAAAGTGATATAATGTTTCATTATTTTCTATAACTGTAAAAATAAGAGGGACAATAAAATACGATTAACTGCTCGAGTAAAAAAAAAACAACATGCGATAACAATTTTAGAATTCAACAAAGCAAAAATAATGTTTGTGGTCACTTTTACGCAACTTTCTGCCACACATCGCTTCCAATGCATGCAAGCCCAAACAGTTGGCTGTGTCAGTAGTAAATATTTGTTCTAAAGTCCTAAGGGTATTATAAATTTAAACTCGAAAAGAAAATAAACGAGATTTAAAAAGCTTAAAAAGGATGAAATATTTGGTCAATTGATTAAAGGCGGCACCGCAAGGAGTGTCAAGAAATTATGTAATTTATTTTTAATCAAATAAATAATTAAGTTTCCTGGTAGTAAACAACATTTAAGTTTATTTAATACGGCAATGACAGCAATGAAATAAAAAAATTCTCCAAAACTAAAAATGAAATATAACTTGCTAGAGAGAGTCCTTCAAAATCAGACAAAAGTAATATGGGTATAACAAAGAAACAAAGAACACAAAAAAAAAAAAAAAACGTAGAAAACTTGGCAATAGATGTTGGAGATTTTGGTAAAGTGTTTGTTTCTCTTATTGTGTGCTCCGGTTGAACGTGTGCTGCACGAACATAAAATACAAAAGAAAGTTATTATAGTATGAAAGTGCAGCATTATGGCTGTTATAAAAATAAAATCTTTTTAAGAATCCTAACAAATCTTCTTACATTCTCACAAACTTACTTATGTATATTGAGCGCATTTAAGGATACAGAAACAACAATCTGCAACAACATTAATACTTACTATACAACAAATATTTTTTAAGGAGCATCAAGTGTTGCAAATGAGAAGTACACACACCATTGATTCCACAATAACTGTGCGATGTTTAGTGCATTTTGAACTGCTCGCAATTGCAGCAATTTTGCCACAAATTATTATTTATAAATTTATAAATACATATAGTCTTATTAAAATTACAAATTATGCTTCTATTATAATATTGTTTTTTGACCACACGAAGGCTTTTGTTATTACAAACTTTAAATAAATGAATTGTGAGTAACAACTAAGTACACCATTCCGCAGTTTACAACCGGAAACTATACATCTTTCTTAGTTTCTTCGTCAGTTGGTCAGAACGAAGTTCTATTGATGATAATTTTAAATTTAATAATAATTCTTATATATGTATGTACCTTTATCATAATTTGGTAGGTTAAATAATTTATGGGAAATAAAATTTTCTTTAATTTTAATTTAAATTAATAGCGTGCATTCGCTAGTCTCCAGTCAGAAATCAAATTTTTTCTATTTTCTTTAAAAAATGATCACCAATCTATACTTTTTCAATAAACTCTATGACGTATATATAGGGTCTTCGAAGAACCGTACATTTCAAGAATTTTATTTTTAAAAACCTGCTTTGGTTTTGGTTAAAAAACCGGCTTTATGAATGATGACACAAAGAATAATATATAATACTAGCTATACCCGCCACTTCGTGCGCGTCCTTGCAATATTTTGTTCGATTTTGCTTTGAAAGCAATCCACACCAAAAACCATTACTTTTTTAGTGCCGCCTTAAACTATGCTTCAGTTTTTTGTTATCTATTTACTTTATAAAACAGCGCCATCTGTTAGTGGTTAGTGCTTCAGTTATGGTTTATGTAATTACTTTACTATTAAAATAACTGCGTACTTTCACTGCTTTTTCTCGATTTTCTCTTGGAAGTAAGATTTTTGCGGAATAAAAGTATCCTTTATTGGAATCAGGATACTAAGGTATCTCCTCACAAAATTTTGTTAAAATTCATCCAGTAGTTTTTACGCGATGCGAACGCAAAAGCCGACATACAGACAGACGGAAATAAGTTACTATTTTATTATATGTATAGATATGAAGAAAACATTTTATATTAAGAAAACATTAATAGAAACAAAGAAATTTATATTTCACTCAGATTAGTTAAAAAATAACTAAATATTATTAATTTTAATTGTATTTAGAAGTTAAAATATTATATCGGACCACACTCACCCGATTGTTTTAAAAGAACATGTGCCTTAAATGCAGGGTTCAGAATATTTTTTGTAACTGTTTGTTTTTTTTTACCATACATACATGATGAAAAACAAAGAATATCTGTATTACTTATGTGATAAGTAATGAATTAGCTCATTCTCATTAAAGTTCTTTTACATATATTTTTATTATTTTTTTTATTTATAAACATTTTCATTAGAGTGTTCATTTATGAAATTTCTTATAAATCATATTTCTAAAACACTTTGTTACTGCATACGCTGACAGTTTTACATTTACAATTTTTATATACACACATACATACATACATACATACATACATACATACATTTATGCGAATGCTCACACATGATTGAGCAGTGAGTGATCATTTCGGTACTCTGCTGCGAGTGAGTGACATTTCAGATAACATTTTTTTGTAAACAGCTAACATTTCTGATTAATTTCTCAGGTAAAAAGTTTATTGATTTGAAAATAAGAAAAGTATTTCATTTTTGTCCCAATTTGCTTATTTTTAGCAAATTTTAATATGATTTAAACATTTTATATTAGAAAACTACTTCATTTAAATTTAAGTTAATTACTATTTTGCCTCCAAGTCTTCTCTTAATCTGGCTATAACAGCAAACAAAAACAGCTTTGGCTCTTTGACACACCTGTAGTGCAATTCACTAACTTTTAACGATCTAACACTTGTTAAGTATATCAACATGTTTTTTTGCTTGCACTAACGAATTTGCGATTCACTAACCTATGGTTAACAAATAAAATATACAAACAAAAATAAATGACAATGCTGCTAAACAAAATGTCAAAATAGGGAAAATAACATAGAGGAATGAAAAATAATTAATAAAATATACAAAACTTTCCACCCAAGTTTTTTGTTTTTTTTTTTAATTTTATTTCTAAAAAATTGTTTAAATTCATTTTTAAAAAGTAGGTAAAATACATATGTATGTGTTTTAATTATAAATATTAATTATTTAAAATATTTAACATATTGTAGAATGGGAACAACAGCCGAGCAGTGTCATCTAATGGCCGACTTTATCTTTTGATATTTTGATAAAGTAAACGACACAAAAATAGTTGTGGTTAAATTAACAATACTCGACTTGCTAAGAAAAACAGCTGATTTTTTATAACAACATCAACAACATCAAATGTTATTAAAAAACATTACTGAATAGCAAAGTCTTCCGTTTTGTTGTTAAATTTTTGTTTTAAATTTAACGAGTCCCGAATCGTTAAAATTGAATAGTGAATCGCACTACAGGTTCCGTTAAACCGAAATGAAGCGTTTGTTTTGATTCTCACTATAAAGAAGATCACACAGAGTGCCGAAGGCCACTCTGTAGAAACGATGTTATTTACGCCATACATATTCGTACGGTGTGTAATAAATAACAGGTACAATTAAATAAATTAATTATTTCAGATATTTTTTGTCTATATTAAGTTCGACATATTCGACATCTAAATACGTATTCTAAAGGCCGTGCGAATTATGCAGTCATGCTTTTATGGGGCGTCAAACATTGTTTTCTTTTTTGAATTTATTCAAAAAGGCCAAGTTATTGTTGATTACTTTTTTATAACTCGTTTTCCTAAATGAAAAGGCTTTGAGTTTTACTTTTGCAACAACTTTTAATATAAAAAATCAAATTAACTTTCTTGCTAGAAATACATTCAAAAGAATAAAAAAAAAACAAATTAAAAAGGCACTAGAAAAGTTGAAGAGAAATTCATTTGCGAAATTGCTAAACGGATATATATTAAAAGGAAAAATTACTTGAAAGCAAATGAACACGATATTGGTTGCAGTAATAAATAATTGAGCAAATAATAAATTTATTCTTTGTGCAAATTTGCTCTAAAATAATTTAAAATTTTAATTAATTTATTTTATTTTCCTTCCCGTTGCTTGAGAAGATTTTTGATTGAATTCAATTATTTGGCAAAATGGCAAAATTCTTTTTCAACACATAATTTTTTATAGAAAGAAACACTGATAATTATTTGTGGTGACTTTCCAATAAGGTATTGGTCATTGCGGGTTGTTGGCTAAAAATATGAATTTAAATAATTCGCTTTGATTTGTATTTGTTTGTGTTATTACCACTTGAACGAAATTGAAGCTTAATCAAAACTGGTTCAGCATCAATTTCGAATATGGATAAGAAAAGTTTAATTATATATTAATTTGTTATTCATTTGAGAATAAAGTTAGACAAGCAGTAAACTTCTGTTACAAGATTTAAATTAAAAAAAAAAATTTTTTTTCTATGGTAATTGCTAACATTTAAGGCTAAGATCTCTACAGCATCTCCGTTTCAATATGTGTCTGCGCGTGGTCCAAAGCCTTTTTATGTTATCCTTGGCTAGTTAATACTTAAAGAGTCCGTGACCTGTCAGTAACGCAGTTAACCATTTATAGGCACCCAGATTATATCAAGGCTTCTTCTTAGTCTTCCTGCCAACTTATAGTGAAAAATTCCAGAGTCTTTGGTGGAAACCGCACCCACAACCCCGGACTAATAGTCAGACTAGCACACTACCTACTAGCCAGCAGAGGCATCCTATTATTTCGCATAAAAGTGACTGAATTACGTTTATACAGGATGGTAATGGGCTTATTGGCTTCACGCAATTAAAAGAGATCCATTGGATTTAAATTATGTGATCCACGGGAATTATACTGAGCACTGAAATAAGATAGTAGATGACCAGGAACTCTAAATTTAGACATAAAAAACTGTCGTGATATCGAGTGAGAGTAACCGTTACTACTGGATAAATAAAGATCCAATAATAACTCCAGCCCAAATTTCACACTAAACTGTGACACATTGTGGATGTATTTATTTTTGACAATAACAAATTACATTTGAGTCTCAGAGACGCCACATCAATGGCAATTAACAAAGCTATTAATTTATCGCCTAGAATGTTAGTTGATTTTGTTAACAATGAAATCGTGTTCTTTGCTCTTGTAATATAAAGTGTCAGTTGCCAAATTGTTTTATAAGACTTGCCAACACATTATTACACAATTACACATTAAAATTTTTTGTACATTTTGGAACACCCTTTACATACCTAATTACGTCTGTTGCACTGCTACCTACCAAAGTTGAAATTTTTTGGGTTTAAGTTTATATTTAATTTCCCTGTTACCCAAGTACGTAACTTTTCATTGCAACATTAACTTTTCATTTAGGAAGAAACATTCATTTGAACGTTTTTTTACAATCAAAATTCTCTTGATACTTACCACACGCAAAGTTACTTTTTATTGTTGACGTTCGCTTAAAAAGTTACAGTGAATAAGAAAATAGTTAATATTATTTTCACATGAGCATTTAAAATTACTTTATTTTACCAAGTTACTTAACTAACGCGAAGAATGAAAGAAAATGCATTACATTTTGCTAGTGTCTAATTATTGTTTATCTCTTTATAATAAAGAACTTATGCCTGAATATTTAATTAAAATCAATAGCTTTGAGCGATTTTCATGGACAATATTGTAGGAGCTGCCTTATCTATTATCTTTCAATTTTTAAAGTGATCTTATCGATAAATGTAGTGATTCCATTTCTTAATTTTAGCTTAAGTAAATTGACAATTTGTCCAAAGTAATATTCCGTCACTAAATTAATTAATTCAATAAAATTATAAAAAGAAAAATATTCTGAAATAAATATATTTGGGGGATTCACAAGGTGTTATAAAGTGTTATATCTTATGTTAAAAACATAAAAAAATATGGCTATATATAACAACGCATAATAATTCAGTGTGCCACACAAAACAAAAATTATGAAACTTGTAAAAAATTATAAAGAATATTAATTACAACAGCACAATAAACATAGGTAACCTGGTTTTTTATTGTAACTAGAGTTTGCCTACTTTTACTACTTTTACTACTTTTTATTTATTTTTTTCTTGGAAATTATATATTTTTGCGGAATAAAAGTATCTTATATTTGAACCAAGATACTAAAGTACTTCCTCACAAAATTTTATTAAAATTAATCCAGTAGTTTTTACATGATGCGAACACAAAAAAAATCTAAAAATTGCTGTTTTGTATTCCACTTCGCAACATAAATGAAATTTTAAAAAAAATATTTCATGTACGGAAATAGTCCTGTTACAGTTTTATTATATGTATAGATATAGATTTTAATACTTTATTGTTTGAAATATTTGTATGCTGTCGTAAATTTTTTAATATTATGACAATATAAGGCCTACGATTAAGAGCTATAAGAGTTTCCTTATTACAATCAGAGCTTGTTACATATTACAGCATCCATGTAGTTTAAATTTAATGACATTTTTGGTTTAAAAACGTTCGTAGTTCATGTTTTCTTAGCAACTGTAACTTAAACCCAAACATATAAGTGAACTGAATGAAGCAGGTATGAGCAGTTGTGTCTAATTACTTGAAACTGCCAAACGTTTACAGGAAATGGTTTTCCTTTTTTCTCTTCTTCCCTGTTGCAAAAGAAAGTTTTGTCTGTGAACCTTCTACAGCAATTGGATTATAGTTTTAGACACAAAAAAACTATTTTCAAGGTAAGCTGAAGGATATAATGAGAAAATACATTTTGCATCCTAATGATGCTAAAACTTTATTTAATTCCTTTTCGTATCGTAAGAGTTTTTCAAGAATGTATACTTCTATTAAAATACATTCTTGAAGATGGATGGATGGGGATGTAGAGTTGGCCGTAGTGTAAAGTACTTGAATTCCCTTGCAAGTATGAGCATTTTTTTTTCATTGTGGGTGTGTGCTACAAATACACAATAGTAAATGTTGCTTTTCGTTTTTCTACTATTTGCAACTATTTGCCACTTGTGTAACACAAATAATTGCAAACACATGTGCTCACTGTGGTTGGTGTTTCAATATCGCTTTAGACTTAAGTAGAGCATTAAACGACAATTTTTATAAATTTCTTTATACATACATACATACCTACATACATACATACATACATTTTTATATCTAAATAGGTTTCATCAGTAAACATACACACACAACTGTGTTTTATTTTGTTTTTGTAAAGAAATGTAAGCAAAATGTAACTATTAATTCGTTATCTAAATGTAGGCCTATTAAGTTTCAGAAAAAGTTTACTCAAATGAAAACCGCTAAAACATTTTATGCCACAAATACATTAATGGCAATATTTAGAATGGTTGTATTTCAGGGTATTAAATAAATAGCATTCTGCCACAAGATTTCTTTTAAATTAATATTTTGTGTGTTATGTTTTGTTTTGTTGTTGTGTGGGTTGTCAGATAATCTTCAATTAAATTAATGGAATTAAAATATCTTAGAACAACTAACTGTATTCTCATTTTTTTCTAAAACAAAATCCACTCAACACATTTAACCATTCCCAAAGTGTTTATTTTGTTTATTTCTTTAAAGGAGTATATTTTATCTGTCGTAATAAACGTATTTTGTTCACTTGATATTTTAACTTTTATAAAACCACGTAGTTGTATCTGCTCACATACCAACTTATTTGAATGTCTATTGAAAAAAGCACACAAATAAACAGTTTAGTATACACGAGATATTTATTTAGAAAAGAGTCGGCTACGAATAGCTTTATTTATTTTTGAGATTTCGTCTGAGCGGTAAAAGCGATTCTATAACGTTTGTACATGTACATACATGTGTATGACATGCCGAAATATTACTTGTAGAACTGCTATCATATCTTAGCTAGAATTTCTTAAATAAAAATAATGTAATTTATAATCTAAGAAGACTGGACACGATCAAAATAATCATCAAGGATGATGGACGAAAAACCAAAAAATTTTCTTTGACATCAAGCACTTAGATCATGTCTCTAGAGTTTTTTAGGGCTTTTATTTAGAGAAATTGCAAAGTTTCTAAATATCTACATACATATGTATATACTAGCGCTATATGGTAAATAATGTTAACACAACTTTAGTTATCAACATTTCAAAAACGATTTTCGATGACTTCTATCGGGCGTCGTGATTACTCACTTTTAATCTTTTCTCCCCTTTTTGGTTCGAGTTTGAAAACACGTATAGTCTTTTGAAGCTTCTTGTTATGCATATAATCAACAACACTGAAGAAATGCGGTTGTTATGCAGCCGTCATTGTGAAATGTCAAACATTACACTGAGCCTATGAGACCAGGAATTTAATTTCCGTTTCTTAAATGTAACTAAAGCAATGTAGCTAAATCCAGACTGCTATATCTAACATCTACCCTATTAATTAACTATTAATCGGAAATGGGAAAAGGAGTTTCGAGATTAATCCCATAAAATACATATTGCAACCTCTAAATAGATAACCCTGTATTTTGGAATTCGGTTTCGCGAATTGCATTTAACCTGGGGTTTGTTTTTGTTTGTGTTTTAAGTAATCATCATTTTGGATTTTGATAGTTTCAACATTTTTCTAAGAACTGATGTATTTTTTTAATCTTATTTGTATAAATCTACACTTCCACGTGTCCATAGGTTTCAACCGAACTGCTAACGTACCCAAAATAATAAGGCATCGTTCAAAATATTTTCACGGTACATTTCTTGATGTTGATGAGTTGTTAGAAGTCCACCTTAAGGGCATTTGTGGATGCAAACGGAATCCAATATAAAAAAATCACATCATTTCATCTGATTACGATTTGTTAGTCAATTACAAGACTTACTGTCTGTTGCTGTTGCTTTTGAATTCCATTTTTAACAGCAACGTGAAACGATTTGCCTTCAAACCACTTAACAAACTGATTTTAGCATTTTCGTTGCTACAGCAGCGTGAAGTTCGTAGCTCTTCATGCGTTGACCGTTGCACAGTGGTGTACTGTGTGACGCTGAGCACAATCCACTTCCCCGAGGTATAGCTATTTGTTCTCAAAGTTGGGTAATCGCACCTACAAATTCCTTGAGAGCTTGTCATTTCTTAAATTTTTTGGTGATTTTTAAAAATGATACAAGGTAAAATATAAAATTTTGTTTCAGGTTCAAGGTCATAATGACATAATGTCATATTAAGATATAATAAAATAATAACCAAATAATTATACATGTTCTTTAAGGTCTAGTTAATACCTACAAAATGATGCTGCAATCTATACTTAGCCCTTTACAAATGGCCTAGTTATTTTCAAAATATTTTGATTCTGCCCCACCGTGCGCTGTAAATTTATAATAATCTTTAGATAATTTATACATAAAAAACTGTTATATTTTTATAAACTTTAATTCTACTTTTTTGTGTACTAAATAATTGCAAATTTAAAATGTTGCTGAAAAACCACATTTCAACAGAATTGTGTCACTCCAAAATGTTGTGTTGAATGAAAAAAATAAATAGTCGCACATGTACGCATCGTATTTACTCACACTAAAATTGTCCCTTTTAATAGTTTTTTATGAGGCCCTCAGAGATCTTCACTTAATCCTTATTATTATAAGTCAGGAGTTCGTATTAAAAACTACTACTTGTACTTCTCCCTTTTTTCCAACCTTATTCAATGGACATTTGTATCACTAGGTCTGTGGGACAGTAAGATGTTACGTAAGAGAAGTGAGCTGTCATTAGCACAAGGTCTGTAAGACAGTTATTTGTTACATAAGTAAGACATTGAATAAGTAAAAAGGCTTTAGTTGTACGTTTTTGTTATTTCGGTGTAAGAAGCCACGTACTTGAACCATTAATAACAATAAATTGGCTTTTATTCTTTGACTATTCCAATTGCTAGAAAGTAATGTTACTAGTTGCCGAAGAAAGCGAATAATATACGTACTTGTGGTTATCTACGTAAAGTTTTATTCTTTTCAAGAATAAAATAATAACAGAAAAATATAAAAAATACAAAAGGAAACTTTTATAAAATTATAATAAAATAATAGGAATGGGAAACACGTTTTAATAATCATGTAAAAAAAATGAAAAAAAAAATAATATTAGCTGTTTTGTAAATACTCGTATATTTAACATAAAAATAAAGTAAATAAATTTAAAGGTAAAGCGAATACATGAAGAGAAAGGAGGCAGTTCAGTGATAGATCGAATCAACTTCAGTTTGATCGATTTCCAGAAGACCGCACGTAAATTATTAGTCGAACTATTTATTTTACATACAGATGAAATTTTAAATAAAAAAACCGAATGTTGAAAGAAAACAAATAAAAAATCAAAAAGTAGCTTTCATTACTAACCGAAGGTTGGCTGAAGCAACAACAAATATAAGATGGTAAATATTAAAGTAAAAATATTAAACAAAAATGGGAAGCTTTAGGTAGTGGTAGACTTCGTTCTCACCAACTGACTATTGATGATTGAATACAGTTCTCGTATTCCTTTATCTGAGTTTGGTTGGTTAAATAGATGATGCTTACAACAAAACACTACCCAAAGTAGATAGATACGAAGAGTGCTGATGATAGACGTAGCTGTCTATAAAATGTGCATTCCGCTCTGCTGGTGTCTGAAAATTAAATTTTCCCAATTTTTATTTAAATTTAAATATCACCTAATTTGTAATCTAATTTATTATTTTTTAGAGAGAATAAAAACGAACTTAAGCTTGAGTTAGAATTTCATCTGTATATAAAAAGTTATTATATTATGGAATATAAATATTATATGGTTAAATTAAATGATTATAATATGCTTAAAAATTATGTAATGTCATATGGGACGGGCCCGTTGGTTTTAACATTCTTGATAATAAAAAACACAATTATTTATTATTTTAAATATTAATGATTTCATATAAAATATATGACAATTTCGTTATAGACATATTAATTAGCAAACAATAGTTGTGACTTTATATTATATACTAGCTGTGTCCACACACGTTATGTGCGTCCTGACAATATTGTGTTCGATTTTATTTTGAAAGTAATCCACACCAAATTTTAAGATTGTTACGTATTTACTTTATATAATGGTACCCATACCTAGATAAAATTCTAAAATTTATATAAAATTCTAAAAATTATTGTAAAGCTCTGTAATAGTCAGACAGGAAATGAGTTACTCATTATTTTAAAACAGCGCCATCTCTTGCGTAACATTGTTTAAAATATATTACTTCCAAAAATAAAAGATACCTTAAATCGGTAAAAAAATCGGCGTACTTTTACTGAGTTTTCTCCACTTTCTTTTAGAAATAAGAAAAAAGTATACTATATTGGAATCAAGATACTAAGGTACCCCATACAAAATTTTGTTAAAATCCATTCAGTAGTTTTAACGAGATGCGAACACAAAAAAGCAAACTTTTTTATAAATAAATTCATAATAATTTTTTTATAAATATTAATTAAAAATATATATAAAATCACAAATTATTTGTGTACGACTTTTTTATTTTATTTGTTTGTTTTAGTCATTCTTTGCTTATGTATAAATCATTTTTTTTATTAATATATTTTGTTTAAAAAAATATATAATTTTGGAATACTTATAAAACTTTTGTTGTTGTTTGCAGTTTAGCAAAAATTGTATAGTAAAACCAACTGTGTTGCATTTTTTGATTTTTTGATGATGAAGTTTTAACTGAGAAAAAATGTTTATCGTGATCAAAGTCATGTTACAAACAACTTAAATTAGTTCACGGCAACCATATTTTCACAAAGAACATAATGTGGTTCTTGTGACCATACCGCAACATAATTTTTCTTTGTGTGTGATCGTCTGAAATGAGGGGAAGTATACTATAAAATCGATGGAAATGCTTGCTCGGCACTTAAGAGTTATATTACCATTTTGGAAAAGGAAGTCAATATTGAATACGTAATTTACCGAATTCACACTTTAAAGCATGCCCGAAGTGGACAGAGCAATAGCCAATATTTAGTTAGAGCTCATGCTAATATTATACACTTTTAAAATATAAAATTTAAATATAACCTTCTCAATTTAAATAATTTAAATTTAAATAATTCTTTTGAAAGCAAAACGTACATTACATCTGAGAATTTAAAAGGCAGTTTTTTAGCGCAGTTCCCTTGTTTTTGCATATTTTATTTGCTTTATCCAGAAGGTGTATTTTTCATACTAACTTCATCTGATTTTATCACAACATGTAATTTAAGTGTTTTTATTCATGAAATTAATTAAATCCTGTTCCAACTAATTGTATTTTTTTTCTGCTGATTACACATGGCAAAAATTTGAATATTTGTTGAAGTATTCATTTTCAGAATATTAAATTAGAAGCAAAAAAATAACATCACATTAATCTTCACTTAACGTTCATCAACATGCCACTTAATTTCATTCATTTAAAAAATTTCAATGTCAATAACAGAAACAAAGAAAACTAAAAAACAGAAATAAAAGGAAATATTGAACTTGAAATGGCTTTGTTTGTTGTCTTTTAATTAAAATAATGCTTTTACAATCCATATGACGTGGTAACGAGTATGTTTGCCGAAAAATCCAAATAATCTTGCCCCTTTAAACATCTTATTTTTAATATTTGTTATTTATTATTTATTTAATTTCATTTTTGTATAGAACTTTAACATTATTTTGTTAATATTTTTTTCATCAAATC
Organism: Phasia obesa; assembly: GCA_949628195.1. NCBI lineage: Eukaryota > Metazoa > Arthropoda > Insecta > Diptera > Tachinidae > Phasia > Phasia obesa. The sequence continues at coordinate 216,507,851 of OX451215.1, forward strand.
AAATTAAATGAAATCATACTTAAGGATCTTCTTATCTCCGTGTCCCTACGCTTAAAATTTAATGACCTAAAAATCTCTTTATTTCATTTCCAAATCCCTCAAGGTTGATATCATTATCAGTGGTTTTAGTTTCTATGTTTATATCCGTTGTTTGTTTTCCCCCTATTCTTCTTGACTTATTGAACAGTTCAACCGACAAAAACAAAAGTGGATATTCAAGTCTTTCCCACTCATAGAGGTGTTCGAGTGATGGTTTGTATTTTTTTTCGTTTTCTTTGAAATAATTTCCATTTAAATTGCTTTTTAGTTGTTACTTTTAAATAGGCGTGATTTTCTTCATCTTTATACTCTGGGCACTTATTTGCCACCGTACGCTGTCCATAAGTATTTATTCACATATTTTGCCACACAGCCATAGAAATCATTAACACTGCACCCTCCTTTAACACAGTAATTTTTTTCAGTTCTAAATATAAGATGTGTTAAATAAAAAAACCCTAATTATTTAAAAAATATAATAATTATAATAATTTTACACGTTAACAAGTATAAAATTACAGTTACTAAAAATTAAAGGGTATGCCGATAGTCATGTGGTTTTAAGTGTATGGCTTTGTTTTTAACCATAAAAAGTAGGCACTTCAAATTTATACACAATGTATGAAATTGTGTTTTTTTTATTGAAAAAGATTTTGGTTTCAAATCCTTCTTAATTTGAGATAAAAGTTTCATGTTTGCTGGGTGGTTGCGGTATTGTGGTTTTGTGTGCTTGCGCTTCGTTGAAAATGGAAAGAAAAATAAAAAACCTGTAGTGGAGACTTCCTATAAGAAAAAATATATTTTCTTTTAAACTTTATAATTAAAAGAGAAAAAGCAATTTCATATGAGTAACAAATACCGGTGAACGATTATTATAAACATGTAACATAATGATGTTAAGCATGATTACGCTTAGGGATTTGTTTCTATCCATTTTTCTTTCAAATTTTGTACAATAGTTATCCCTGCCTGATCATCATTCTCTTCTCTTCTCACCTTTCACATCCGTAGCTTTTAATGGGTTTTCGGTTTTTTTCTGGTGGTGATAAAAGCGAATTCCTTTTTGTTCAATACAAATGTAAACTTTGCATTTGTGGATTTCCGAAACGTTAATTTTTCAAGAGTTTGGTAAATACGATTTTTTATTTTCGCCAACACAAGTGCTAAATGAATGTTTGTTTGGGTGGTTTGCTTTTATAAACTTAGTTTTTTCATTTTTAGTTTCTGTAAAACTATTCACTACATAGAAACAATATTTGTGTATTTGAAAAGCTTTAATAATTTGTTTTCTGTGGGATTATTCACCACAATTTCTTTTTATTTGCTTTTAGTTGCAAATACGTATAAAATAAGTTTGCATTTTTTGATTAACTGGCATACAAATATTTAAAATTTATAAATAATAATAATAAATAAAACAAAAATGAATCATAACTTGGTTGATTTAAATTGTACCAACTAAAGTAATTTAACTTAATTTAAGAAGTAATTTTTAATTGCTTCCAAATAGCGAATTTGTTTTATAGTAGAAAAATAAAAATTAGACTAGTGTCAGATATGAAGATGAATGCAGCGATTTAGAAAATGCTTTATATTCTGTTTTTTCTAATTTTTCTTCTACAATTAATCACATACGTATAATAACGATCGCAAGTCAAACTGAGGAATTCAAAGCTACCTTTACAACATTATTGCAATTACGTTTTCTCTTCCTTTGCCAGTTCCAGCCGAATACTAAAATTTTTAAATAAAAAATCTAAATCAATCCGTGAGTATAATGTTATAATAGTTTTTCTGGAAGCCTTAATAAAAAGCATGTCCCGATCAATCAATATAACATTTTCTCATTGAAATCCTTGTCTAGTTACTATCTGTACTATTTACGTACTGAAAATACGTATGAGTAATAATAAAAAAATAATAATTAATATTACATATACGTCGATTAGCTCTTATCAAAAACTTTGTTTGCATTTTTAACAATTGTTGAATTTTCTTCTTCAACACACGAGTTGTTCAGCAGAGTTGTTCTCAGAGTTTATTCACGCTGGTTCCCTAGGCACCAGATGAGTGCACTTTAGGGAAATGTAGGCTGTATTGCATGTGACGTCGTTATCAACATCATCTAATTAAGGCAAAAACATCTCTATTACAGTACGTGAACAGCTTCATTTGTCAAGAACTATGGTTTAAGGCCTCCAACTTATAATCTGTATCAAACAATGACATATTGCCTACGCATTTGTTTTGGACAGTCACAATCAATTAAAGTCAATTTGAAGATTAACAAATGTTTGTTAATGTTTAGGAAGATTTTGATTACACAATCACGATCATTTTTAGGATTCCGTATCCGAAGGGTAAAAATTCTATTATTTTCATTGCATTGTCTGTCCATCTGTCACAGTCCTCTATCTCTAAAACGCTAACAGGCAGAGACCAACAGGTAGAAACTAGAAAGTTTTATTTCTATTTTTTGAACTGTGATAGGCAGAGAATTTCAATTTATACAAAGTATGTTACAATGTCTACTATAACAACTATTACTTAAATTAAATAAAGTTAATTAAAATCATTAGATGTTTCGTAGAAGTCTTGAGTTTAATGAATTTAGTGTTATCTTGTAAATGTTATAGACGGACGGAATCGATGTAGGGTATGAAGTACTATGCTCGCTATAATAACAAGTATAAAAAATAAATAAAATTTAAAGGGTGTCCACATAGAAGACCTAATTATGATGTACATGTGCTTATTTTTTGAACGGAAGCAAGCAAGTAATAAAAACATAAAATTAAAATTAATTGTTCCGTCAGTAAGTGAAGTACTGTTGTCATAGCTTTTTTTTTATACAAACCTAGTGATCATCGGTGCGCTTCACTACTTCCATCAAAAAATAAAATAAAATAAAATAAAAGAAACACTTGTATGTAAAAGTATGGCCAAAATTTAACTCTAAAGCTCACGCTTTTACTGAGAAGCCTATTTCCAATTTAAAGAGAGTAACTAATGTATATGTTTAAATGTAGGATAATTACTTTATATGGAAGTACCCGAACAATATATTATCGTCAGAGTCAGAAATAAGCAGATCTGAGTCCCAAGATTCATTAGGAGCCGTTAGGATTCTTTAAGAGAATTAAAGCTTAGAATGGCTCAGATCACCTTTTTCAGACTCTGTTATTATAATTATTGTGTAATAAAGTGATTTATGGGCTTATTATAATTTGTACCTTGTTTGTAATAGTTTTAGAATACAGCGCAAGATTAAGTTCAAGTAATTCAATATGATATTTTTTTTGCTATTAGTGATTTTTATAGAAGGATTTTAGATAAACTATATGTTGCCTTAAAATGAAAGTATATTTACATTTTAGAAGTTGTAAAGTATCGTTGTATCGTCAATAAAAATAACGCCAATACTGATTTATCGCGTATATCGGTATCGGATAGCATCTCCACTCTAAACTTCCAGCTGTTAAATTGTTTTTTTAGAGTAACCAACACTTTACTTTTCAAATGTCCTTCAATATCCTCTATAAAGTTGATTCATGTAACAGTTAAACAATTTATTTTATTCCACTTGTATTTGTTCGCGCCAAGAAAATATTTATCAAAAAGAAAAACGGAAAAATTTTTACAAACTTTGACAATTTCATATTTGATTGTTTCAAACATTTTTGTTGCTGTTGAAAAATTAAGAATATGGTAATGAGGGCGGTTTATTTCAAGTGACAGTATGAATTATTTTTTATTGTCATTCACAAAAATTAAAAAAGCAACTTTATTGTTGCCACAGACATTTTTTTTAATTTTCCAGAACACTATTTCCAAGAATTTTATGTAAATGTGGTGTCCTGCCTTAAAATATTCTATGAAATTTTCCTTTTCGCAAAGCAAATCAGATACAAGAAAATATTGCATATAAAGCATCAGATTTATTGCCTCTTGTAAAAATCTTGAAGATCTCTGCGTGTGGTGTTGCAATGTGAACGAATCCTTCGCTAGCGAGCCGCCAAGTGAAATTTAAGATTTGATGTTGTAGGAGTTTGATAAAAAGCAATTTATTTTATGTCCAAACTCAAGATTCATTGTTAAATATTTTCAACAAAAAATTAAAAAAAAGACAAGAGATGCGAATATATTATGTGTTTGCGTGTATGTTTTGAGAGAAGTACACACCCACTGAAATGGTTTAATTAGCGACTTTGTGTTAACAAAATAATCTTTGAACGTGTTCTTGTGTTTAAAGAACATTGAGTCATTTTCTGTTGCAATTTATGGGAATTTACTGATGATCGCACGTTATTTGACAACATTGTAGCCCCTTTGGGGATATGTGCGTTTTCTCAACTAGAAGTTAATTACGTATAAAATAAGTGATTATGTGATTGTTAGTTTAGTTTTGTTGCGATTCAAAAATTATATCTTTTTGCTCATACAATTACATACCTGCAACAATTTGGTAGATTATTTCCATTAACCCATTGACTTTGAATAAAAACAAAAAAATAAAATTGAAATAAATAATATAAATACAGTTCAACATGGCGATAGCCTACGAAGGGGTCAAGTGGCGTGCTAGTTCAGCGCCATTTACTGTAATACTAGTTTAGCTTAAAGAAATTGTTCATTTTTTAACACTTTAAAATCAGTTACATAATGTGTCCTTTGTTCAGCAGACATGACTTTATTTTAAACAATTGCTAATTATTTGTTTGAAAGATAAACAGTCAATATGTCTTTACAAAATCATATAAAAAGGACTAAAGGTTTGTTCACACTATGCAAAGATTAGACGAAATAGACGAATCAATACGTAGTGTTAATAATTTTTTTTCAAATATTCGCTAAGTTTTTCAAGTTCATACTCAGTCTAAAGGAAATTAAGATTTATTTTATTTTTCTTTTGTTCGTGCTAGATTGATTATACATTTGTGTAAAAAGAGTAGTTACACTTATTACCTTAAATATTTAAGAAGTAAGAGTGCTATATTCGGCCATGCCGAATGTTATATACCCTTCACCATAATAATGTAAAATATTCCCTTCCTTTGTTATGTTTCCCAATTTCACAATATATTCGGTTTTTTACATTTATGATTTTCAACTTCATTATTACAAAATGTTTTGTAAAAATTTTGTTCAAAATTTTTTGTAAAATTTTATAGAAATTGTTTATAAAAATTTTGTAGAAAATTTTTTGTAAATATCTTATTAAAAATTGTCTGTAAAAATTTTGTCGCATTTTTTTTTCAAAAATTTTATCGAATTTTATAAATATTTTATCGAAAATGTTTTTTAAAAATTTTATCGCAAATTTTATAGATTTTTTTGTAAAAATTTTATTTTTATTATTTATTATTTTTGTAAAATTTTATAAAAATTTTTTTGTTAAAATTTTATCGAAAATTTTGTGGAAAATTATTTGTAAAAGTTTATCGAAAATCTTTTGTAAAAACTTTATCGCAAATTTTTATAAAAAAAATGTTGTACAGTTTTTCGAAAATTTTTTATAAAAACTTTTATAAAAACTTTTTTTGTAAAACTTATCGATTTTTTTTTGTAAAAAAATATTTTTTGTAAAAATTTTATTGCAATTTTTTTGTTAAAATTTTATTGCAACTTTTCGTAAATTTTATCGAAAATTATTTTGTAAACTTTTTTTCGAAATTTATTCGTAAAAATTTTATAGGAATTTTATCGAATATTTATTTTTTAAAAGTTAGGACCTTCCTGCAATATATATTGCTTTAGAATGATAATTGGGAGATCATATTTACCCCGTTAATATGTATGCATATTGACCACTCCTGTTTCCAAAGTGGTCACCCTGTGGGTCCACCGGCTACCTCTATGTGTATTGCTTTCTATAAAGGTCTTTAATACAAATCAAAGCAGAAAAACAAACCTTAAAACAATCGAAAATCGCCCCTCGTAGGGGTCATTGCTCCCATGAGATCTGAATGTACTCCATGCGATCTAAAATAAATAAAAACATGAAAAAATATAGCTGGGAGTGGTTTTGAAATTTAAAAAAAACTATGCCTGGCAGATTGGTGGGCTTAAAATTTCTGTATTTCTTCTGGAACCTTGGCAAATGACATTACTATCCGAACACTGACAGACGGATATCACTTAATCAACTGCTCTATGTATAAGTATCCAGAATATATTACTTTATGGGGTCAGAAATGCATATTGTAGAATAACAAACTTATATAAACCCTTTCCAGCTGTGGTGAAGGGTATCAAAAAAAAAAAAAAAAAAAAAATGTAAAGTTTTATAAGTTTAAGAAAAATTCAACATTCAGGTTTTATTATTTTGCTATTTTTGTAAAAAAAAAATAACGCTTGTGTGCTTGCTTGTGCAGTTTTGTCGGCAAAAACACTATGTTTGAGTTTACTTTATTCTTTAGAGTTGAGTTCTATTGACTTTTGCCTATTTCCAAATTTAAAAAAATGGTTCGATGCAAAATATTCGTGTTGAATGAGAATCTTCCTGAATTTTACTTTTACAAGGGTTTAAAAAAGTTAGTTGGAGTTTAAAATAATCAATTTTATGATTTTGTAAACACTTATTTAACTATCCTCGTATTTTTCCCAAAGTTACCTTAATTATTAATTTTTATAATTATTTTTATTTCGATGTTACAAATGGCGGATTTTATCATGAGTTAATTGAAAATAGTTATAAAGGAGTACCTGCAGTCAAAATATAGTAACAAAAGTTTATGGGGTGTCCCAATATTTAAATAATTTTTTCTTACGTTTTAGAGTTCAATTCAGTGTGTGAGAATTAATTTTTTCACATGTTACTTTCGATGGTCATCGTAATGTAATTAATGCAAATATTTTAATATGGATTTTAGCAAATTTTGGATTTTTGGGACGCCCATAAAATAACATGCATGATGTGTGAGTATGTAGTTAAATATGAATATGTCTGTTACCTGCTGGTATGTATGTGTATGTGTAGGTGTGTGTGTGTGTGTGTTTGTGTTAGAGTAAAAGTAAAATATTTATTCTTGTAAAACTGAGTAGCTTTGTCAATATTGCTAGTGGCATATTCTTATTCTACTATTTTTTATTGTTATTTTCGTTGTTGCTGTTGTTGTTTTAGAAATATTTGAATTCTCTGCTTTATAGAAAGTTTTTCCTTTTGTAGCTTCTTTTGTAGTTAATTTACCAAAGAATGCCAAACACATTGTCATATTTAGACACAATCGTAGCCCCAGTTGCAATGACATGCAGTTGCAATGACATGGTTGCATGCAGGGTAAGTTGTAGTTGTTGTTAAATATTTAACATCTCATAACGTTGAAACATCTTTACCGAAAGAGTAGAAAATGACGTTCATATAAATACATTGTATGTGTATAGACCATGTTTTTTGTTAGTAAGTTACTCGTAGTTACCCCATGTCATTCGGTGAGTCACGTTGTGACGCTGTAAAAATCAAATGTTTATTTAGATCTTGAAGCGAGTGCACTTTAAGGAGGTATTTAGATACTAAAGAAATTAAATACAAAAACAAAGCACTTTCACTTAATGTTCAGAAGATGAAGGTTGTATATTTTTATTTAAATATCTCTTATTACAAAAGAGAGTTTATCACATATCACAAAGGAGAATAATCCAACGGTGATTAATATCAGGATTTAGGAAGCCAACTCACAGGTCCAAAAAGAAAAATTTAATGTTAGTTTAGTATATCAATTGGAGGTTGCGAATTCAATTCCTGCTTCGAAGTAATGTGTTAAAAAAAAATTGTTAAGTTAAGAAAATTTTTTATAAAGAAAAAACTTTTTTTTGTTAATTTTATTTCTCGACATAAAAACAGGGTGACAAAATAAATTGTGGCTTTTTTAAATAAATTAAGGAACATATAAGGACAGAGTTCTCTGCCTAAAAAATAAATTTTTTAATTGCTTATATGTGATGCTAATATAAGTGATGCTATCTCCTCCATTTTTGACATATCGGTTCATCCAGAGAACCAAAACCCGCAGATACAAATATATTGAAATTTTGCAAACTTCAATACATTTGCGTATACCAATGTTTCAGCCTGTAATAAATGTACCATAAGTGGACATCGATAGAATAAGAAACGACAAAAATCATATATTAGACAGCCTATTTATGGTGAAACGTTTGAAAGTGGATGTCATGACAGTTATTAAAAGACAGAAACTGAATTTAATTTTGAAAATTTCAATGGTAGAATTGGCAGTAGGCATTGTTAACTTCACTTCACTGTTGACATTAGTGTAAAAAACATGTCACAATACCTGAGGCAATTCGAGAGTGGAATTAAAAAGAAAATTGTATAACGGTTTGCTTTTAAGTTGTGTAGTTGTTAAACAACTGCCTTCTTTACTAAAATATTTTACAACGAGCAGCATTCTAAAGAGAAAATGTGTAGTGTACTTGTAGCACTACAATCGCATACATTTGTTTTGAGTAGAAACATTGTTGTTTTAATGTACAAAATATACAATACAAATCTTCATATTTTTATGTCTCTGAATAATACTGCGTAAATATTTTCAAAAAGGGCTTATTAAGGTATTGGCTAAAAATGTCCAATAAGATTAACAAATTGATTTATATGATCATTACTTTCTGAATACTATAAATTTGTTGTCTCGGTAAGCAAAACAGTTTTTTATACTGAACTGTTATTAATTAAACTAGTTTATATGTTGGATTTAGTTTAATGACTTTTGAGGCATCACTCGCTTTCGTGCGAGCGGCCCGCTTAACCTAACCTAGATTTAGTTTAACTTAAAGCTGAAAGTCTATACCACGCGTACTATGCTTTTACGCGTTGTGTGCTTTTCATACTTATAACGCCTTCTATATATTTATAAATTCAAGTTATATGCAATCCTTTTTATGAGCAAAGTTTTTTGTTTTGGTCAACTCAAGACACATTTTATCAGGTAGCCTCAATAGTGAGGGGAAATATTTTTAATATATTTCATGAAATAATAATAATTTTAGAAAAACTGGATTTCACTGAGTTTTTTTGCAACAAGCATTAATTAAGCTGTGTTCAGACTAGTCAAATATTTGACCAAATAGGCGTAAGCACTAAGTAATGTAAACAATTTTTCGGTCTTATCAAATAATCATTAATTTATATAAGTTTCTACTCAATATAGGAGGTTACATATTATGAGTGTTATCTTTTAAATCAGCATTTATTAATATGCGTGTAATGTAAGATTGAATAAACACTAAAAAATTGTATTCCGTATTTTGCGTGAAATATTTGACTAGTCTGAACACAGCTTTAGCTTATCGACTGCACTTGTTTAATATTGTTGATTGAATTAACAATTATAACAGAGATGAGACTAATTACGTTGCACTGTAAACAATTTATTTTAATGAATTGTTGAAAATATGTTAAACTTCATTACAAAAGTTTAAAAAAACTTTTTTTAATACAAAAAACAAAAGAAGTAATATGCGACACAAAAATATTTATCGATAGCATTGAAAATAGAATATAACTTGACATCCTTAGCTGACTTTCTTTCAAGGGTCTTGCGATGCGAACAAAAGTGTAGCGAGTAAACTTATTTTTCGCATTGTAAGCATCTAACGGGCTTTGAGCTTAAGTTAAGGTTATGGTATATTCAATGAAACAGTCTATATCCGACAGTCACAGTAGCTTTAGAAGTGTTCTAGAAACCACCGCTTGAGGTCATCAAGAGCCAAGCAATTTAGATTGAATTGCACCCTTATATTTTATCACCAACGACGACTGTCAAATTTAAAAAAATTTTAAAACTAAGCAGCTAAAGGTGTTTTATGGATATTTTTTCAATTTAATTTTTTTGTAATTTCTTAGGAACAAGCTTTTGTAAGCTCACACGCTGAAATTTTTGACTAAAAGTAAGCAAAAATGGAATGTATATAATAGACAAGAAGTCTATTAATAAAAACGTTACAATATACATATATGAAGTTTTGCAAAATCAGCTCATAACTTCTCGATAATTTATTTAATATATGGGGGACAGATATCTGACAACTAGTGGAAGTCTTATTTAAATTACAACATAGTGACGAGTGACTTAAAGGGTCGAAGTACATGAAAGAACAGACTGATGTATTATTCTATATGTGCAAGCTATTTGGTAGCTAAAATAAATTGTATTTCCAATAAAACCCTAAATTTATTACTTATTGGATCCTCAATATAAATAACTAAGGTCCTATAATGGGTGAAATCACTAAACCTGAAAGGGTGGAAAGAGGATACTACATCTGGCATGATTGGTGCTCAAAGAGCTACTTAGCATTAAGACCAAGGGACATTGGATAGCTCCGTTAAAGACAGGTCATTAAAACTTCAAGTATCATCTAGCCAAGATGAAAATCGAATAATATGATGCTTGCAGACTGTGCCTGGAAAATCCTGAGATAGTAGCGCACATTGGGTGTGAATGTCAGACAATGGCTAGCATAAGGATTAGGACAACCAGCAGAAACTTGTTAAGTGTGAATACCATAGGGCACCTGAGCCTTAAAAACATGCTAGCAATTACTAGACGGCGTGATGAGAAAGAAAACCGACAGTTACCAGTCGACAGTCTGAAATCACTAAAGTCAAGAGAAAAAAAAAACAGAAAATTTTATAAAAACAGTTAATTTGTTTAAAATAGAACAAATTTTTATTTAAACAAATATTTGAATCAATTAATTATTTATCAATTTTAATCTGAAACCAATTAAAACCTTTAATTGGTGAAAATAATTTTTTTCTGTGCATATCCAGCAGATATAAGACCATGTTGCATTTTAGGTCGTAATAAATGCTACAGAGCAGAAAGCTTTTACACTTTTTACACTAATAACGCTGGCTTATGTTTATCGAAAATGACACAAAGCAAAGTTTATGCTTAAACTTTTGAAGTGCTAAAACATGTTTATTAGATTATTCCAATAATAATTTACCTAAATTCTTTTTTATTGTCGCTCTTCACTGACTAAATGGATTTTTAATGTCTCAAGTACGTTAATTTATGTTTTTCACGTTCTCGCTTATTCACGGCCAATGCCTTTGTCACTGATTGTGTTTTATTCTGTTTAAATGCTTTTGTATTTTACTGATAAATTTAAAAAATAAACTTACTGGCAGACCTGCAATTTTTCTTCAGTAAAAGATGATAAGGTCCGACTTGCATGTGGACAATCGTGTTTAAAAAATGTTGTATAAAAATTATGTGAAGTAACACTCAAGTGGGGTTAAGTCACGTCGCTGCGAGCAAGGAAAATTGATATTTTTTTTTTATTAATTTGCAAACAACTTACACACACCCATCCATGTTATAAATTCAAGAACAAAAATGCCTTGATAAATATTTTAATTTGGTTCTGAATACAAATTCAAGGCGAATCCATAACAGGTGATTACAGTGGCGAATAAGTTCGTTATATAGTATGATAGCGGAAATTCAAACTCCATATAAAAAAATTATAAAAATTATAAACAATTTTTTATATATGGAATTTGAAGGAGGCGAAAACTTTTTAATTCGCACGTGCAATCTCCCAGTATTAATTTGCCTTGCACAAATTGGTGCAAGAAAAAGATAAGTAAATTGTCAAAAAGTGTGTGTGATTTTTTAAGTCAGTAGTTTTTTTTTAAATCAGTTTTATTGTTGTCTAAAAAAATGAAAAAGTTATAAAGAAGTTGACATTTCAATAAGAACCCAGATTCTTATGCCCAAAATTTAAAAAACCAAATTAGAAGTTTATTAAGTCTAGAAAGCAAAAAATTTCTAAACAAACCATTTCAAATTAAGAAAAAGAAAAGTAAATTTTTTAATTTGAATTGGTTACTATGTTTTCGTTTAGAAATTTGGATTCTTCTTGCTCTTCAGACTTAATAAACTTCGCATTTGGTTTATTAAATTTTGGGCATAAGAATCTGGGTTTTTATTCAGAAAGTTTGAAAAATTCACTGACGATCTGGTTGAGCAGCAGTGAAATAGCTTAATGGATATACTTTTCCCATAGTAATCTGTTTCGATTATTATATTTTTTGAAAATAAATATTTTATGATTCGTTCATAAAATATTTATTTAATAAATTTTGGCGGAACTACTCGTTTTGAGAAATAAATAAAGTTATATAATTAAATAATTTTTATTTTATCGCTGAGAAAGTTTATCGTAGTATCAGAAATCACCATGATCAATGAACATGGTTGCGCAATAGATGGCGCTGTTTTAAAATAATGACAAAATATGAATTACTTCCAAATTGCCAATTGAATAAAATTTGTATTTGATTTGTAGAATTACATTGTTATTAAAATATTTGAAGCACCTTTTGCAGAGTTTTACAATAATTTTTAGAATTTTATAGATTTTATCTTGGAAAAAAGAAATTAAAAAAGCGTATAAATTAGATGTGAAAATGTTTTTATTTAATTTATTTGACTTTAAACATAAAATATAAAAATTAAGAACTTAAAATAAATTCTTCACATCTTGGTGTAATTAGCCATAATATGGATTGTAGCCAGCATATGGATTGTATGGATTATATGGATTATATGGATTATATGGATTATATTGATTATATGGATCATATGGATTGTAGGAGTACGGATTGTAATAACTATATGGATAAGAAGGTGCTGGTGCATAGTAGTAGGAAGGAGCAGAAGCCACTACAGTTATATTACCTGCCGATGTGCCGCTATTCAAGGAAAGATTGTAAGACAATGAAAAGTTTGATCCCAATAAACCAAAGAAACGTGATTTTCTAAAATTTATAAACAGTAAATCAAGTCCTGTATGGTTAACAACATTTGTATATTTATTATTTTGGAGCTCGAAACTACTCAGGTAATAAGAGTCAGTATTTTCATCATTTAAATCATCAATCGGATTCTGGTTTTCTTTATAAATTGTTGGCGTTGCTGGCAGAGCAATTCCTTTAATGCGTTCATTTGTAACTTTCCTATTGTCTTTTTTCAAAAGAACTTTTCTATAAGTTTCCTTTACGCCGTCGACTAATTTAGGACCGTTTGAGGATGGCACTATGTTGAGGCCAACGGTGCTGCCGTTGTTGTTAGAGTTTTCATTTCTAAGTGGCACAACTGACATTTGCACTGTGTTAACGCCATAACTCACAATTAGTAACGTCATGCCAACAAACGTAATTAAAATATGACGACTACAAAAAAAGTAGCAATAAAATGTTGATGTTGTTGTTACCTTTGTTGCCTTCCTTGCTTTCATTTTTCTCTTTATTGCCATTATAATTTTGGGTCGGTCTGAATATATGTATGTACCTAAAATGTTGTTGTTGTTATTATTATTTTCCAACTGTTGTCATCTGCAAATTAAAATATGCTGAAGCCAAATTAAAGTTAATTAGTTATTTTGTTGCCTTTTGAAATGAAAAGGACGGCCATATATTTACATTTATTAACTAAACACATTCTTATACTACGAGTACTTACATACAACACCGACAACTGCTAGCTTCAACTCCCAGCTTTAATTATTTAAAGTTTGTTAAATAAACTTAAATGCAATCTGCTGCAGTTTCTTATTTTCCCCAGATATTTATAGGAGTCTTTCTTGAAAACTAAATTACCTACAAAGCAGCAAAAGAAACAAAAAAAAAAAAAAAAAAAACAAACAAAACATCAATCATATTCATGAAACTAGAGAGGAGCCGAGCAGCAGCAGATTTTAAATTGCACAAATATTTATTAAATAAATATTTAAACTTTTGTGATCTTGATCCACTTTAGTAAAGTTGTCAAGGTTCTAAGCTACATTTTGCCTTAAATAAAGTCATTTTTTTCTTCTCTCTTTTATGGAAATACATTAATTTCGATGAAGGTCTATGGAGGAAATTGTTTGTTAAGTAAAGATGAAGATAAAAATTTGCAAATTATAACTAATTTAAAATATAAAAAATTTAAAAAGCTAAAAGCTTAAATTGAAGAGATTTGTAGTTAACAACGTTTTGTTTTGTTTTGTTTTGCACTACATTTTCAATATTGTTTTGCATAGACAATGGTGCTTAAGAAACTTTCAGTTTTCCTCATATTGATTTGAAAATAATTAAAAAAAATATTTTATCTTGTAAATTATAATATTAAAATAAAAAGGGTATATTACAAAGGTCCGATATTTAATGAAAAAAATCATAATAAATCTAAGATGATTTAAAGCAGACTACACCGTTGCTTTAATTCTGTTGTTTAGTTTTTATCCTGCATTACATTCACAAAAAAATATATATTTTATTCAATTAAAAAATTAATTTAACTTTAATTTAAAAGTAATTAAAACCTTTAATTGGTGCAAACAATTTTTTCTGTCACATATCGACGTGGTATTTTTCTAAAATATGGATTTATGAAGACATCAGGTATTATTATTTATTATACCTTTCACCACAGGTGGAAAGGGTATATATAAGTTTGTCATTATATTCCCATAGGGAAAATATATTCTGGATATATATAAATAGGGAAGTTGACTTAGCGAGCGATGTCCGTGTTCGAGTTGAAAACAACTTTTCCAAGGCACCCAAAGAGTTACAGAAAATTTAGGCACACCAATCTGTCGCCGGCATAAAACCACGACTACCTATATTTTTTTTTAATTTTTTCATGTTTTTTTTTTTTGGTTGTGATGATTCTCTTTTGCGACCAGTAGATCCTCATGGAATGCACACAGATCTCTGAGTACCAATAAATCCCTGCGAGGGGCGATTTTTGTTTCTTTTTAGGTTGGTAGATTTTCTGCTTTGTTTTGTATTAAAGACCTTTATAAAAAGCAATACACATAAAGGTCCATTGGATACCTAAGTGTGCTCGCTGATAATCAGGAGCAGTTAAAAGACACATGGGGGTGGGGTCAATATGAGAAAAATTTTTTTTTTTTTATGATTTTTTTTTCTTTTGTCTGACCACTCTAACTCAATATAGATTTTAGAAAGGTCCTAAAATAAAAAAATTGAAAAAACAAAATTTAAAATAGTACTTACAAAACATTTTCAAAAAATTATTTCGAGAGAAAAATTTTCGAAAAAAATTCGAATATAAATTTACAAAAAATTTTCCAAAAAATATTTTTCGAAATATTTAAAAAAATTCAATATTTCTATGAATATGAAAATCATGAGTGTAACATAACATATTTCAATGAATATATGTATATAGAGTAACATATTTTTTTAAATGCGTTTGATTCTTAAATAGATGAGATCTCTGTTTTAAAATCTAGATGCATTAAACACATAGATAACAGCAGGGTATCGACTACAAACTGTCAAAAATAAAATAGAGACGTTTATAGGTAAACGAATATTTTGAAGCCAGAAACAGTCAACATAGAAAGAAGGAAAATGTGACAAAATTATAAGTTACAAATTCATATACATATAAACAAAAAGTTTTGGAGGAAATAATAATTATTTGTTGAAAAAGTTATTTAATTTTATAAAAGCAAAATACGTATTTCTTAAACAATGTTTAAGAATGTAGTTGTAGTCTTTAATATCATTTAGTTGCTGACAATTGTAGCCAACGGAATTTGTTTTCATTTAGTTGCGTAACCACTATCCTCTATTGAATAATGAGTTTTTTCTCATACGACTTATTTTAATTGTTGTTAAGAGTCAACAATATGGATAAAGCTGTACATGTCTCTATAAATAAAATCACCGTGGTGAAGGGTATAGAAGATTCAGCACGACTAAATATAGCACTTTTACTTGTTTTTTATAATATGATCAAAATATAGAGAACTATATTGATGAAACGATTAATATTTTAGCGCAGGTTCAGAAAATTAGTTTTATGGTTAATTTTTTCTATTACAGAAACTAAAGGTTCCACGTTTTAAACAAGTATAACTCTTAAGTAAGTTAGTTACTCTAAAGTAGGTGACAAATAAAAAATCAATAAAATAATTCAGAAGATTATATTTAATTCAATATTATTTCAGTTTAAAATGTTTCAAATTGACTTTCTTTCTCTTGTAATGTTCTTGAGTAATGACTCACAAAATCATCTACATTTCACTTCGAAATGCTTTTGGAAATTACTTTAACCCAAAATTATGAAGCGGCAATGCAATTTAACACTTAAATAAACATATTGTCCTTCTACAAAATTTTCTAAAAGATTTCAAACCACGATGGCTGAAAGGAGTTAGGGGAGATGGTAAGAAAAAAGAAAATATGTTGAACAATAAATGAATGAATGAAGTATTCGAGCGCTTAAAAATTGTGGGGAGGTTTGTTACGGTTCAACACACAAGCAATACACAATCACACTAATAACAACAAAAACAACAATGACAATAAACACCATCATAAATTACATTGTATTGTGACTTTATGTAGTTAAATATGCTACAGCACCCTGCCATCATTTTCTATAGAAAAAGTCACTTAATAAAATTAATTATTTCTGCAAATAGATTTGAATTTATGTTTTAGATGCTTATTTAAATAATTTTTAATAGAATTCTGAGGTAAGCACAAAAAAATCACAAAAGGTTTAAATAAAGTTTGGTTTGTTAATCAAATAATTTATGTTAAACAAAAAAATTTTTTGATCCAAAAAAAAAAAAATAAAAATAAATAAATAAAATATTTGTTATTAGTTTTAGAAAATAAATTGTTAATTAAACAGAGGCTAAAAACAATTATTATTGAATTAATTTTCCAAATAAGAATATCGTTGGGAATTTCTTAATAACGCGTTCATTTTGTCATCATCATGCCCGCCACTTCGTCAGTGTCTTGACAATATTTTGTGCCATTTTGCTTGGAAAGTAATCGACACCAAATGCTCTTACTTTTATAGTTCTTCAGATATGGTTTATGTATTTACTTTATACAGAAGTACCCATCCCTGGAACATAGACTTTAAATAAAGTTCTAAAAATATAATATAAAATTCTTAAATTATAGTAGAGCCTTGTAAATAGTATTTAAAACGTCCCGCTGACAAAAACAAAAGATGCTACTAAGTACCATGAAATCAATAAAATTTCGTACTTTCAGTACTTTTTCTCTGTTTTTTGTTGGAAATTAGATATTTTAAGAGAAAAAATTTCCTATATCAACCGAGATACTAAGGTACCTCCTCACAAAACTATTAAAATTCATCCAGTATTATTAAAGTGATGCGAACACAGACGGACAGACAGACGAAAATTCTAAAATTACTGTTTTGTATTCCGTTTCGATTATTGACTGCACAAAAATATTGTCAAAACATATTTCATGTACCGAAATGGTTCTGTTACTGTTATATTTTATGTATAGATATGCAAATTGATTGTTGTGGGGTAACCTAGTCCCTATGACCATTTCGATAAGTGCTTAATTCAGCTCGCAACAAATTTTTCACCTAATTTTAGATAAGCTAAGGATACCTTTAAGTTGAGCAAATTTTTTGTCTAAATAAGAATCAAGTCAAAGCATTTTAACAAAAAGTATCAAGGGTTAAACAAAAACAGCAATAATCAACAGTAATTTATATTTTCTTACATTATTACTACACTGGCTGGATTATCCCAACAATATTATATATAATAATAATAATGCTCTAATACGACTATGCGTAATGCTGGCAGGGCATATATGGGTAAAAAAATGCAACATTCGTTTATGTATGACGGACAAGAGAGTGTATGAGCATCTGGTGTATAATTGTATTGTGCAAATTTCGTTACTTGTTTAATTCGAATAGTTTATTTGTTGCAAAAAATCATTCGAGTGTAATTAATGCGACTGTCCTGTTGACAAAAGACCTTAGAGAAAATGGATAGTAACATGTCTCAAGTGTGATTTTTTATATCATTATTGTTTTGTTTTACTTGTACTTGTACTTGTACTTTTAATTTAAATTTTCTTTTGTTTCCTGTATCTGTTCTGTATCTTCGAATGGATAGATAATTAACCCAAAATAGTAGTTGTGCAATAAAGTTGAAATGTGTTATTTTAATTGTGTAAGACACATAATAATCATAGAGAATTTCTAGGTTAATTTTAACTAATATTGAATGGCAGTCTTTTATTGCAGTTGTAATTGCAAAGTAATGTAAATTGCATATTTTAAAATAAAAGCAGATAAATAGTGTATGGTCAGCAGAAAAATTAAAAGTTAAGTTGTTGGGACAACGATACAACTAGACACTTAAACACTTGCCTTTAGATATCTTAGAGAATACAATTTCGTGCTGTCATCATAATTGAAAATCAAAACAGGAGATAAGTAAGATAAAGTTCATGACTTAGCTATACAATAGCAAGGTCTGTTCAAAAGAAAATGAGATTTTTGGGAATGAGCAAAAAAAAAAAAAAAAAAAAATTCACGATAGAATTTTCAGTTCAACCTACGGACGTATTCATTTTGATTAAAAAGTTGGATTCAAGAACTGACTTTAGGACAGATTTGTGCCGTCTTTCTTAATAATGGAGAATAAACGCAATGGTGTTACTGTTGTATTACTTTTTTAAGGGGGTTTCTGGTGAGAAGAAACCGACCATTAATGCAATGGATTTTACTTGATGAACATACTCCAAAAAAGTAAAGGCAGATTCTACATCGACTACTAAAAAAAGGAAAAAAGAAAATGTAGAGAATATTATTTATCACTATTTGGTAAATGAAGCGAAGAAATAAGGAAAACTCGTCCCCACAATACTCGGGGTAAACTTATTAAGCCATGCTCGTGTTGAGGTTTAAAACTTTGATTCATATGTAATAAATTTTTATAGAGGAATCATTTTTGATGTGAAAACTTCTTTAGGCACGTTGATCACTTTTTGGTTGAAGAAACTTGTTTAACTCAAAACCGTAACCGTCGTCACCATTATCACAACCGTAAACGCGTCACCTAACATTGTTTCTATACATTGGTCTCCACGATTTGGTTAAAGAAAAATTAATGAACTCGCATCATCGTCAACTAACGTTGGTTTTTTTATATATAGTCTGCTGGTTTCTATAGATAGGTTGGCTGAAGAAAATATATTTAATTATTCTGTGAAAACTTAAATGATCTTGTTGCTTTGTATTTCATAAAAAAATCGTGGGAAAAAGATTTCACAATTCACTCCCATCGACAGCCCTGCACTTTTTTTCATTTAAAATCTTTTTTTGTAGTTTCAATATTTCCTTTGTAACAAATGCATATTACTTAAACGTTTAAAGCAGTAAAGGCACTTGGTATTGTTTTAAAATTTTATTTTATTTGTGCACATAAATGACTTGAACTGTTTCAAATCATACAAATTTCTTATGCGCATAAAGTGCTTAAAACTTAATATTAATCGTTGGCAGAGTTTTATTCTTTGGCAATTATTAATAAATAAAATTTAAAACAAAAGTTTCAGTGCGGTGGTGCATTTAGGGAAAGAACCCTTGCTCCAAAACATAAAGAAGTTGAATCTACCAGCCAAAACGAACTTTAAAACAGCTATCGTTAAAGGTGTTCAAAGATTGATTTCTAGATTTGATTTATTATTTTTTTTGTTATTTTATTTTTTTTAACTTGAATAAAAATTTTAAAAGGTTCCCCTTTCATAAATTATGTCTATCTACGCTAATAAACTTGGAAACTAGGTTTAGGGAGGCGTTTGCATTAATTTCTTATTAAAAAAAGATAAATTAAATTTAAACATTCATTCACAATCGTTATTCAAATATTAAACTAAACAATATTTTCTAAGCTGTGAGAAAGAAGTTCAGGTATAAATTATACAAGAAATAAGTTTGCAGAAAGATGATAAAAATTTAATTCTTTTGACTTTGTAGTGAAATAGAATAGTCCCTCCAGTTTGAATACAGATTGATATATTGAAGCGATAATTTCTCATACACCTTACATTAAAGAATGTAACACTTTGTTTGTGTTTCAAATGACAATATAAAAAATTTAATATTAATAACTTTCTAACGTCAAAGTTTGCTGGTTCGACATCATTTTTCTTAAAGAAACCTTCTTGTTTCGACATAATGCTTTTATCGTCTGCTGCCAAAAAAGGCTCACATTAACAACACATTAAAACAAACAATATTCCTCTCAATGTTTAAACATTTGAAAGAAGCCAGCAAGCAAAAGAATTCATATGCAACTCACATATACATATGTATTTATGTGTGTATGTGTGAGTGGCATATAAAAGTTTATAGTTTACTTTTGTGTATGTTTAAATGAATAATGCATATCGCTGCTGTAATGCAAAATATTTTATATCTCCAATAATCAAAATGTTTAAGTTATTGATGAAACAATCTTCATTTAAACCTTCTCTGCCTGTAAAATAAATTTTCAGAATTACATACATATGTGTTTATTTATACAAAAATTTTTTTTATCTACTATTATCATAAAGCAAACTTATTGAAAATTTGCCACAGCAATTTGCCAAATTTGATACTTATTTGGCATGTGACTATGTTGCATTATAGTAGCGATATGCATACATATTTAAAGAATATGTCCGTAAATGTATTCACCCTAAAATTATTTTATTACAATATTACATTGCAAATTGCTCGAGGCTGTGTTTTCACAAATTATGTCCCACAAGTCCATAAAAATGGATAATGGCGAGTAAAATTATTAACTCTTATTTTAAGCTATAAACATTTTTGATTAGTGGATTCTATGGTTTTATAACTTGGATAATAGAAATCAGATTGTAGTAAAAAACGACTTTTAGGAAATTTATATATTTTAGTGTTAATGGCAAAAGGGCAAAAATTATGTTTAAAGTACCTTTTCCATGGAATATTTATGTAAAAATCAAAATATCAAATTGAACCATTTTTTTTTCTAAACTAAAAGCAGTACGATAACGAGTGGACATTGGGGTAAAAATTTTGAAAAATACCATTTTCGGAATCATTAAAAAAATCATCCTATATTGAAGCCATAAATACTCAAAAACATAAAATGTATATCTTTGGTACTTTTTAATTGCGTTTTTTATTAATTTAAATTTAAAGATTTTCGTTTTTCCAAACTACAAGTTAACAGCCTTTATCAATTGAATATTTAACACAATCTTTATTCTTTATTCATATCAAAATCAATATCTTAGTAAGGTTTCATGGATCGCCGTCTTGTGTGACATAATTAAAGGTAGAAGTAATTTCGAATACCCAAAAGTTGAAAGAAGAATGTGAATTGTGTAGTTTTACGGTTCCTATAAATTGTATCAAAAACGTTGCCATCCCCAAAGAAATTGTTTAACAGGGCTTAAGTTTTATATTTTGATGCTTAATAAATTAGAGGAAGAATTAAATAAATTTAAATTAATTCAATTTATTTCAGACTTTTTTTAGATTTTAATAATTGTTTAAATTTCCTTAAATTTGTCGTGCATCACCGGGTGACAGCATATGAATATAAAGAGTTGGTCAACCATAGGAAAAGTAAATTTTAAGTAAATTTGCTTTAAGCCAAACCGAAAATAAAACAACACACACAATCGTTCAAATAACTTACAATAAAAAGACAGTATAAAGGAAAACATGTTTGTACTGCCCAGCAAACATTTTCTGTTGCCGAAGCGACTAATAAGTGATATGAAAAAATAAATTTATAACGAATGATAATTTTTAAATTCTGTTGTTTCTATATATAATTTATATTTCGGCTTTTAAGGTCAATTGAGAAAAATTGAAGGAAATCGAAGAAAAATTGGCCTTAAAAGACTTTATATAAACAGAATTTAAAGAAAATAAAAAAAGGTCGAAAAATGAATTAAGGAACAAAAGAATGATATTCTTTTTATACTAAAAAGCATTCTTTTCCATTTTTCATATTTAAAAATTTTATTTTATTCATTTGCACAGATTTCCACAATTCTCTTGAAATATTTTTTAATGCATTATTCCCGCTAGATGTAATCCTAGATCTTTTGTAAGTTAGTTAGATAAGACAATGTCCTATTTATAAAATAATTTACTATGAGAAGTTATTCAAGTGGAATGAATAATTAAATGCGATGGTGAAGAGATAAGCCAATTACTATGACCATTTCGCTAACTGTTCGTCAGTTGGCCAGTAAATCTTCTCCCAAATTTTTAGTAGTTCAAAATATTTTCGTATTTAAAAGTCATTTTTATAATCGCTATATTCACTTTTTTTTTCATTCCGAATATTCACACATTATTCGATAAAGAAAGGTGCATTAATATCACAATAATCGGCATTTGATGCACTTGAATGAATAATGAACTAGCACTGGTGTTCACAGTTGGAACTATGAATTAACTGCGAAGAATAACCTACTAATTTAATACCCCAGTCTAATGGCCTTGCCAGACTTGAGCTTTGTCTACATGTTATTGGTACTGACAAGCAGAAAAAGCTATTAGAGGAAGACAAAATAGTTAAACTATTTTTTGGTTTTAAATGGCGACGCCATAAAAAAATAAATTTTTTGAGATTTCGAAATGACGTTTCAAATATTATCCATCGTTAGATGACTGGCTCAACTTTTTAATTTCCAAAGACAATATATCAAATACAGAATAAAATGTCATGATACTTCGTTAACAATGTCACTATAAAAATCACCAAAATAGTCCACAAAAGTAGTGACTTGGTTATTTTTGCTTCCAGGGTGTCAGTCTTAAGTAATCGATAAAACATACACAATCTACAATTCTATGTAAGAGGTTACAAGTACTGAGGTCAGCTTATTTTGTAACATACAAAAACGCTTAAAATTTTATTTAAGCTTAAAAACACTAGAAAACAGTCAACTAAAAGGTAAAAACCCCACAGCGTTTTTTTAACTTTCCGGCTTCTAGTAGCAAAAAACCACCAGATCTAGCACGTATACAGAATATACAACGTGTTTGTAGCGTATACGTTGTTCACGTATACGCATACGCGTTTAATTGTGTGTTTAAAAATTCAGGTTAACTTTTGGACTCGACCAACTGAAAATTGTTTCTTAGGTTATTTGGGACACTGAAGCCAATAGATCTAGATTTCAAAATATACATAATACCATCATATTCAACATAATGGCTTACCCTAATTAGTTTAGTTAAGAATTCGAAAATCCGCAAGAAAATTTTATTTAGTCATACTAATATTATAAAGTAATATAAAATAAAAGTGTGTGTAGTTGTATGCATATCACATTTTTTTACACTAAGTTGACGTTACTTAATAATAGATAAGAAGTTGTGAATCACAAAAAAAAGGTTTGCACCAATTAAAGGTTTTAATTAGTTGTAAATCAATTAATTTTTAAATTAATTAAAATATATATTTGTTTAAAACGGAACAAAAAATTCCTAATTGAATAAAAAATTAAACAAATATTTGATTAAATTTTAATCTGAAACCAATTAAAACCGTTAATTGGTTAAATATTTGTTTCTGTGATCCCTTTTAACAAAATATGGCATATTTTTTAAGACAAGAAACCTAAATGATACTTTTCTAAAGATCCAGTTAAAACCCTTGTACTCTTGTTTAGAACCAGATAATTAAAATCCTTTAGTAATTTGCTTTATTTTTGTAAACAATTAACTTTCTTCCAACTATCATCCAGAAGAAACTAAGACGTGACGTGTATTGCTAACAATATTTCAAATATTTAGGGGGCATAAACTTTTATGTACGAGTACCCATATAAATAAATGTTAATAAATGTCCATAAGGAAATTTCAATGTGTTTGCGTATGTGTATACAAACATATGTATAAACCTTATAAACTAAACTCTTGACCACGTCAACACTTGTGTTCTTTAGAGTAAAAGTAATACAATCTTACTTGCTGACTTATTTTTATGCACAGATCCATTTATATGGATGTATGTCTTTATAAAAGCCAACATATATAAAACGAAAAATTACTTATACGTATGTATGGATGTATGATTGTATAAATGTATCTCAATGTGCTGGTATGAATATAAATATCATGTCGTCAAGTCAAGTTTAAGCACTAAAACCACAACATTTTACAGTGTGTTTTCTAAGCCTCAGTGAAAGAAACATTGACATATTATGACAAACACTTTCTAGTTCTGTTAAGAATTTTACAAAGAAGTGTAAATGAAAAAGCAGTAGTCGATCTGATCAAGCACTTCGAAGACAAAAACAAAAAAAAAAATCATTCAAAAATCAAAAAAATTTTAAATAAAGAAAATATTTTTTTTAATCTATTTTAAGATTAAAAAGAAAAATGGAAGATTTTTCAAATAAAGTGTGTCTGATGAAGATGACATTTTGAACTCAATTGCTAAAGATTCCTATAGGGAAGAATTTTTTAAATTCCAGGAGATCATGCAAAAGTTGAAAGCAGCATAAGTATTTCAAGATGTTCAATTGTCTTTTTTGCATTCTAGCAATTTTGTTGGTCAACTTTGTCACATTCAGAGAGCAATTTTCATTTTACTCTCAATAATCCGGACTGATTCGTTGTGCATCTGGAACAGACCTATTAAATTCATTGGAATCTAGCAGTTTAGAAATTATAGACTTATTTCCTTTATTTTCAAATCCTTTATCGTTCAATGATCGACACTGCCTACCAAAATATCCTGAATGGCTGACGATTACTAGCGTCAGGCGTTTTAGTGGTGTGAAGTAAAAATAAAATGATTTTTCAACCAACAAATAAATTGCATTTTTATTATAAAATGTTATGGGTAATTAGCATAATACTATATAATTGATTTTTGATAATGTTTAGTTTTAACCTTTCATTCTAGGTTTTAGTTGTGGAGAAATGCACAATGGCTGACCGTGTTTGAATTTTACCAAGCGTATTATAAAAATGGGTACATGATCTCGTTTAACGATACAGGGAGATCGATTAAGATCGATTAAGATCACAAATTGATGTCTGATTGGCCTATAAAATTTTTTATAGATAATCGTAATTAATTAGAATTACATTTTTTAATTAAGGATTAACGTTTTTTTTTATAAAAATTATGTGTTTCCTAATAATTTAAAGTGGACGCCCAAACTGAATCAACATTTACATTTATAAAAGTACGTGCTTATGTTTTAATGCTTCATTTCTTCCTATAACTTTATTACTTTGGTGCTGGAGATGGGGCAACATGAAATACTCGTATCATGTGTAAACTACAGTTTCTGTTCATAAATGATTTATATTATACTAACAGTCCTACGGCAGTTGTTGTTGTTCTTATTGCCATAATTTTCGTTTGAAAATTATGATGGCGACAAGGTTGAATGGAAGAAAATTTGAGTAATGTTGTTGTGCAACTGCCTAAAAGCTGTTCATGCACGTAAATTTGGGTACCAGTTAGAGAGTACGTACAGGAAGTAAAACAAACGTTAAGCTTATTTTTCAGGTAAAGCAAGGAAATAACAAAAAATAAAAATAAAACAGATCCGTAGTATTTTTGCAACCGAAAATACTTCCGTTAAAACATTTCTTCTGCATTCAAATAAAATACTTCTTAAGAAATCCGTTCGTTGTTTGAACTACTTCTGCCGACGCACAGTGAGACAACGCCGGCATTAAATACAAGGAGTCATTGTAGAGCTCTGAAATTTTGCACAGGTTATTTCTAAGACAATTCGAGTTAAAAAAAAAAATTAAGAAAATTCGCCCACTTTCACGCCCACCTCCCATACAATCGAAATTTGTAAAATGCCGTATTGTCCGTAATACTTTAGGTATAACTTTCAATTTTGGTATACTTGAATGTTATATTGTTACAAACATTATCGGAAAAAAATTTTGAACTTTGGCCCACTTTTACCCCCACCAACCATACAACCTCAACATAAAAAGTGCCATATTTTCTAAAATATTTTAGGTACCCCTTCAAATTTGATATTACAGTAATTTATATCATTTAAAATGTTTCATGATAAAATTACAATAACACGCCTACTATTACGCCCACCTCCCATTGAAATGCAATAAAAAAGAACAATTTTTTTTTCATTCTATCAATAATTTTTTAACATCATCATGGTATTCTAATTTTTTCAATTTCATTCTCATTCGAAATGAATTAATATAAAGATCTGATGATATTTGCAAATAGTGCATTACATCTTCATTCGTAGAAATACGTGAATTTTTACGATAATGGAATAGCCTACAGTTTCTATACTCCTTATTCATTGCTTCTTGCGTTTCTTCGGATAACATTCCTGTAGCTTGGTTGTTCATCATCCAAAGTTTCTTCACATATGGTGTAAAGCTGTGTAAGCCATTCTTCATTATCAGCCAAAAATTTACTTTTTATGTGCCCAGATTTGTTCCATTTGGATTTTAATTTTGGTATGAAATATTTTATTAAAAAATCACGAAATTTTTTAATAATTAAGTCTGACATTTCATTGAATTTTGTTGCTATGACACCAACACCAACAACAACATCAATATCTTTATTGCTATCGATCCAAATATCAGAAATTGCGCTATAAGAAATTGTTGAGTTATCCATGACCTTGTAAATTTTTTTAACACTTTATATAAACTTGTATAAACTTGCACTCTCAAATAGATTGTGAATTAAATATATAATTGCAATTACCGTTTGTTGATCAATAATATTTAAAACAACAACAATGTAATATTATTAACCGACTTCAAAAAAGAAGGAGGTTATCAATTCGTCTGAATGTTGCTTTTTTATTATGTATGTAACCGCATAACTCAGCCATTTCTGAACCGATTTTAAAACATACAACATATATGTTTTTTACGTGTATTAAGAACCGTAAAGGGCACCAAATTAAAATTTTAAAAAATTGCGTGTCGCTATAGCTCCCAACGGCAGAAATTAATAAAAAAATAAATTTAAAATTTAAAGGGTGTCCCCATAGGTGCCGTAATTTGACCCTTATGTGCATATCTTTTGATAGACAAAACTTTTAAAAATTTTACAGAATGTCGATTACCATGACCGTTATAATAAAATGTATAAATATTCAAAATTTTAAATTAAAGGGTGCTCTAATAGTTCATTTAATTTGATGTATATAGCCATACTTTTTAACAGTTTTACACAGACCGCTGACATTTACAAAGAACCTGTATTGCTAAGTCCGCTATAACAAAAAGCATAAAATTTGAATTTGGAAATAAAAGGGTGTCCCAATAGTTAATGTAATTCTATGTATGTGGTTAAACTTTTGAACTGTTATAGACAGACAGCTGCAAGGAACCTGTGTTGCAAAGTCCACTATAACAAATATACAATTTGAATTTAGAAATTAAAGGGTGTCCCCATAAATTATGTAATTTGATCTATATGGCCCTATCTCTTGAACCGTTAAACACAAACACTACTTTCTCGGGTATAATAACAAGTATAAATGTTTGGAATTATAATTTAAAGGGTGTCCCAATAGTTCATGTAATTTGATATATATGGCCAAACTTTTGAACTGTAATAGACAGATAGTTGAAATTTACAAAGAATCTTTGTGACCAACTCCTTTATAACAACAGGTTTTTAATTTAAAATTGTAAATTATGGGGTGTCCCAATAGGAGATGTTATGTGATCTATGTGACCCTATCTTTGAACCCGTTATACACAGAGCCTTGAATGGTGTCCCCATAAAAGACGGATGCTGGTGAAAATAGCTTAACTTTTGAACAGTAATAGGGAGAGGCTTGACATTTACATAGTCTTTACTTTTTTCTCTCTAATTTTGGCGCATATTTTATTTGGTTTAAATCTAATTCTTACAGATTACTTCTTAGTTTAGAATTGGTGCCTTTCTATCTGTTTTGAAGTCTGTTTTTTTTTTGCAAGAATTATTTTACAGTTTGTTTTTAAAAAGTTTGTGAGCAAAATAAAAAATTAAATATGTTAGAGAAATGCTAATCTCTTATCAAAAGAGATCATTACAAGAACACTAATTATTACATAACCCAATAAATAATGCAACAGCTAAATTCAATATATAACAATTAAACTATCCACATTATATAAGAACAACAGCTTGCACTATTAATTTAAATTAAAATTTATGCAACTATCTAACCCAAAGTCAATGACCTTCAAAAAATTATCAATCAAATAAATAATGTAAATAAAATAATAATAAACAATAAGTGAATAGTTGTAAACAATTAAAAAAAAAAAAAAAATAAAAGTAAAAAGTTGTAAACATGCAACATACGTATAGCGACAGAATGTGCGAGTTACGTATTTTTTGTATGTTTAAAGTACTTTTGCAAACTTTTGCTATATGTCCTTTACTTCAATTGAAAGCTGAGACTTCAATCTTTCATTTGATATAAGTCTGTACCTAGGGCGAGGAGCTGCTCTATATTTCCTAGTCCATTGAAAATGCATAATGTACAATTTTTACACCGCGCCAAAAACCATTTTTTGCCGCGGTTACTATAGGGCTGTCTCACTGTGCGACGCCTGTGTAAATTTGTTGCTGTCAGTTAATAGCATTTTTCTAATGCTGTTTGATCTCTAAGGATGCCAAGTAAGCTTAAGGCAGTATTTGAAAGACACATTTTTTCATTGGGTATACGAAGTGTAAGAACTAACAAGGACTTTGAGATACATGTCAATGTGTTAGTGGGTGTAAAAAGAAACATTTTTTCTGCAATAACATACTACAGCTTGAACTAAACACAAATTTATTACTCGTAAAGTAAAGTAACTTTAAAAAAGGATGATGTTCATCTTAATTTAATATTAATTTAATTTGAAATGCTAATTAAACGTGATCCACTATTCCTTATTCTGCAAGCATCTGAATATAAACGCTACATATTCGTTGTTAAAAAGTAATTGAATAGAAACGACAAAATATAAATCAGCAAAGAGGAAGTATAAAAGCTAAAGAATAGAAATCACTATCAAAAAGTCTATGACATTAAATTAAATGTAATATGAAAAGTAATGAAATTTCAAGTCGAAAAAAATTTTTTATTGACATAAAATACAATTGTTTTTGTTTTAAGTTATAAGATGAGTGCATATGTACATATGTTCTTATGATATTCAGATAATGTAATGAACTGTTTTATTATACAAATCTATATACCATGAGCTCTGATGACTTGACTATTCAAAATGTCGAACGAATTTGTTCTTTCGTATAAGTACATTCAAAACAAAAACAAAATTTCTGAATTTGTTTTTGTTTTAAATATAATTGTAAGAAAGTTAGTCAAGATGTTTTTACGAAATAACAATATTTTTTTGTTATCGATTGGCCAGACAAGATTTCTTACTTTGAGACATGGAAAACAATAATTTCGTGGTGTCGTATCGAAAATTTTCTACACCTAAAGTAACAAAAAAAAAAAAAAAAACTAAGCGAAGTTGATGCTAAGCAATACTATTGTTATTTTAATATGATGAACCTAGTTTAGAACGTTTAACTCAGTTTCTTTTTCGAAAATAGTAGTTCGTAGTAGTAGTTTTCAGTGACCGACGTATTAAAGTACGGGAACTTATTGAGGCCAACAAGGTAATGGTTTAAATTTTGGGCATGAAAAACCGATTAGCAATAAGGTTGTTGCGAGAATAAACGGAATCATGTGATGGATTCGATTAGAGCCCTGTCGTTAATTTAAGACAATATAAAGTCATATTTTATTATAATTATTATTTGGACATTAAATCCTCCCAATCACCTAATTTAATTATATTTCAAATTATGTTGTGCAAATGTCTGTCTAAATAATATCTATATAAAAGTCAAAAATTAAAAAATATTAATATTATTTAAATTTTGTGCCAGACTTGCACTTGTTGAGTTTCATGTTGTCCCCTTAAGCATTTTTGAGTTCAAACACTTTTTATATCAACATTCTGCTAGACAAACTCTTTCGATTTTTGCTTTTAGCAGTCATAATTTTGTAATCTTGTAGGCAATTTTATTTTTGCATACTTGTATAATTTGTCTACACATATACGAAGATGGGAGCTCGTAAACCCTCTGAAATTCTTTTGGATCAAATATACCGTTCCATCTAGCAGTTACCCATTGTCTAATACTTTGTAAGTGTTAAAAAAAAATAATAAAATTATGCTGTAACATCTAGTATTGACTCTTGATAAATGCCATTATTTTAAAATAATTTCTCCTTGTTCCTGCCTGACTTTTAATTTTGCATTTATTTCTAGGGAGTAGATCTGTATAGATCTGTATAGAGAAATACATATGTATGTCTGAAAATTAAACCACCCACAATTTTGTTAAATTTTTACACATTCTTCTCATAAGAAAGTAAAATTCGGGCAAAATACAATACCAGCCTTAAAAGGCGTGAAATTTTATTACAATTTAGCTAAATCATTTTCTCACTTTATTCTGTAACTATCTGCAATATTTTTAAAAATTCTTTAAATAATTATTAAATAATTAAAATAATCGAAGGATAAATGCAAAATAAAGTTCATCATTTATCTTGACTTGTAAATTTGTTCAGTTTACGCTGAGTAAACTTGTTCTCGTAAATATGGCAACCAATGCAACAAATTCACACTCGCAGGCGGAAAACAAAATAATTCAAAAGTCTTTTTGAAATGCAATCCTCATCATCGTCAACATGAAATCTCCATGTTTAAAATTTTGGAAAAAAATTTCTCATTGAAAAGAATTTGAAGTGACAAGTTTACAAATGAGAGAAACAAAAAAACAAAATGTGAAATATTTATGTGAAACACATTGTTGAGTGTATTTTTATGCAGAAGTTGTGATTAAACTGAAAACATAAAAACAATTGCACTGAACCAAATCCAATAGCTTGTTGTAATTATTTTACATATTCTCCAAGATTTTTAATAAAAAATCACAAATCACAAATCAAAAAGTTAGTCAAGCTAATAAATCTTCTTGATCATATTAACATACAAATTGATTAAAACTAGTCCCTTTGAAGAAGAATTTACCTTGGAATCGTAGAATTTTAAGTCGATTAATTTCCAAGAGAAAATAGAGAAAAAGTAGGGAAAGTACGCACCTTTTATTTTTGAAAGCGAGATATTTTAAACACTGTTTATAGAACTCTACAATAATTTTAGAATATTGTATAAAGCCTTTGTTCCTGAGTTAATACCCAGGGATGGGTACCTCTATATAAAGCAAATAACTGAAAGCACTTAAAATTTGGTGTGGAATACTGCCAAAACAAAATCGAACAAAATATTTTCAGGACGCCTACAACGTGGCGGGCACAGCTAGTATAATAATATAGGAGTGAATCTGCATCCGAAGGTTTAGTAGGAAACGCTCTGTCAATATGAACCGAGGCTATCTTATATCCGAAATATTTCAAGTCCTCCCTCACTATTGAGGCAAAGTTTCAGTGGATGATCTTGGTCGTTTGTCCCCTTTTGCCGCTTCAGTGAAATCAAAATATTTGGTACTGTTTGTTCTGACGATGTCAATGTTGTTTAAAGTCAGAAATCCTATGCTTGGTGTACAGTTAAAAATTTCGTGCACCAATCAAACGTTTTAATTAGTATCATATACAAAATTATATATTAAACTAGCTGTGCCCGCCACGTTGTGGGCGTTTTGACAATTTTTTTGCTCGATTTTGCTTTGAAAGTATTCCACACCAATTGTAAGACTCTTTTATAGTGCTTCAGTTATGGTTTATGTATTTACTTTATATAAAGGTACCCATCCCTGGATTTTAATGGCAATGTAGTTCCAAAAAGTAAAATTACAAATCAAATACAAATCTTATTCAGTTGGCGCCATCTGTTGCGCAATAGTGTTTAAAATATCCCAGTTTTAAACCGGAAATTGTGTATTTTCACTGCTTTTTCTCCGCTTTCTCTTGGAAACGAATATCCTATGTTGGAACAAGGATCCTAAGGTACCTCCTCATAAAACTTTGTTACAATTTATCCAGTAATTTTTACGTGATGCGAACACAAAAGAAATGCAGGCAGACGGACAGAAATGAGTTACTAATTTATTATATGTATGATAAAATTATTTTCCTACTTAATTAATTATATAATTGAATTAATTAAAAAATTATTTAAATTTATATCTGAAACTATTCAAAACCTTTAACTGGTGGAAACAAGTTTGTCTGTGTGAGAGGTTTACGGCAAGGTGTTGTTTTAGAGCTCATATGGACAAATCAATCATGCTTTCCTGTAGAAAATTAATCTTAGCGTCCAACTTTTAACGCAAACAATTTTCAAATTGTTTGCATTTTAATATTAAAATTTTAATATTAAAATAAAATATAAATTTTAATATTAATAATTATTCAAGCTTAAGTTAAGAGATAAAATAAGTAAAACTTTATGGAGCTAACGTCATTTGAAAATTGTCAAAATTATTTATTTTAAAATTAAAATGAATCTAAACTATTTTGTTGTCCACTTCTGTCAATGTCACATCATTTCATATGCATACGTGCAAAACACATACATAATTGAGTATGTTTGCATGTACATCTATTAAATGCATGAATAAGTGCAAATGTGTTAGTGTTAAACAAGAAAGAAATAAAAGAAAACAAATGTGATGATGACGTTAATGATGATGTTGATGTTGATGATGATGGTGATGGTGATGGTGATGCTTTTAAAGGCGTGCTATATTGTTAATGGTATTTGTAATTGAAAATAATATAGAAAAAAAAATATGACACAAATACAAACATTCACACACATACATACATACACCAATGTGTGTCAATGAGTGTTATCATCCTGAGTTGTTTTACTGTCATCTGCAATATTTTTCGTTCTTTACATATTTTCAGCTGAAGGAACTCTAGTTGCTTTTTTGGTCTTCTTGCGGTTCTTTGGGTGGCTGTTTTCCTTTTCTTTTTCGTTTGTTTTTGTTTTATTCAAGCGGTTACCTTGATTATGAAATCATTTTGAAACATTTCAACATACTTTCTAAACTTACCAACTTTCGTTGTTGTTGTTGCTGCAGTTGTTGTTAAATATTCATGTTAAATTCTTTTTGCTTACAAGAACATTTTTCTCATTTTTCACATGCAAGTTCGTGGGTACTCAGTTGCATTAAATGACAGAATTGCTTAAAATAATTTCAGCAATTTGTTTTATTTTAGAAGTAAAAATATATAAAATAAACATTTCTTTATTGGCATTTTCTTGATATTTTTTATTTTTATTTATATTTTTTGGGTTTTCGTGTAAGTTTAAATTAAATATTAAAGTTGTTTTAGAAGTGTTGTCTTTCATTGTGTGTTTGTAATGTTTTAATTAAAATTATAATTATTTTGTGATTGTTGTTTACATTTGGTTGACATTTAACTTTTAACTTTTTGCATTTAAATTTATTTTGTTTCTTTGCTTGGAGTGTTAACTGTTATGGCAAGATTTAACAAATTTATGATTTCTTTTCTGTCAAGTTGTAAATTTGCTGAGCAATTACAGATAGTTCCACATCAATGGGTTTAGTGTCATCGTATAGAGAAGGTGCTTCGCCCAAAATCATAAAAGTCCCCACTAATGAAGCGATCGCAAAAATCCATAAGAATAATCGATCTAAAACCATGGCCACAAAGCCCCAATCTTGGTCTTCCTGAAAATATATAAATTTTATAAAAAGTTGAGCAACTAAATTTATATAATTTTATTTTTATTTGAACCATGTTATACATTGATTTAATAATTTTTGAGGCTTAAGTTCATTATTAAAAAGAGATAAAGAAAATTATATGTATAATTGTTTTATTTACATTTAATTTTAATGACCATAATTAGCCCAAAAGACTACTGTCTTAACTGTCAAAATATTTAAATAATATTGGTCACAAAAAAATCACAAAAATAATATAAACTAAAAAACGGAGGGCCCGCCGTAAATTTAAGTATTTTGTTAAATTAAAACAACAACAAAATGAAGAACTTTTTTCAACATATAAGACAAAAACACAATATAGAAACAACTACATTATTAAAACAATATTGCAATGAAATATTTAGACTAGCAAGAATAACAGAGAGAGCTGAATATTTACAGAAATGCAGAAAACTTGCAATCATTCCAACCCACATAAAAAATACAACAAAACATCTACAAAAATTACTAAGATCGAATACAGCACAAAGAGAAATGGAAAAAGTAGAGACTAACTTACATTTAAAGGTACTTAATATTGAGATTTGAGACACACATATAAATATAAAAGCAACAAGAAAAACAATACAACATCAAAAACGCAAAATCAAGAATACACTTAACACGAAACAGAACATACTAAATTTATAAGGGAACAAGGGAAAAAATACCATAACTATAAATCAAAGACAAGATTGACACATTCAACAAAATTTAGTAAGCTCATTAAAGAAAAATTCACTGAATTTAATATTAAATATAATGAAGACTGGTTCGTAAACTACACGGACATAGAAGTGGAAATGGAAATACAATGGATACTCTCACTAGGACACAAATTTGCATTACCAGTGACGAAATCTAATCTTAGGCCTGTTCCTCTAATAGCTGACATAGAACAGTGGGTTCACACAATTACACACGAGACGGAGAAAGACTTAAAGAGATCTATTATAGCAAATAGAATCGCGTACTACAAGAGATCTTTAAGAAACAACATGAAGGAGAAATTTATTCTTGGTATTTATGAAAAAACGAAGAAATTTATTAGACAACATGTCTATGTATTTATAAAAAAAGCGGACAAAGGTAACAAAACCGTTATTATGTATAAAAAAGACTACGAAAGTAAGATGTACGAACTTTTAAAAGATAGTAACACATATAGAATATTAAACATAGATCCGACAACCAAACTGCAGAAGATGAACAACAACATTGTTAATCAACTCTTCAAGTGCAACAATATATCAAAATACCAAAAATCGTTTATGACTGACTTCACATGCGACTGCAGCACCAGAACTATATGGACTACCAAAGATACACAAAGAAAATATCCCTCTAAGACCAATTTCTTCATCAACAAAGGTAGCATGTTACCATCTGGCTAAACAGCTTGGATCGATTCTAAAAAATTTAATATCACCAGCATTTAATGTCAAAAATTCTTTTGAATTAAAAGACAGATTATGTGCAATATCTTTGAACGAAAGTGACATCATTGTCTCCTTTGACGTGGTATCACTTTTTACAAATATACCGACTCACCTAGCAATTAATAATATACTTGACAAATGGGAAATTCTAAAACTATACACAACAATACAAAAGCCACAATTTCTTAAGCTACTAAAATTTTGTCTTACAGACAACAATTATTTCACGTATGACAATAAATTTTATCAACAAACATATGGAATGCCAAGGGGAAATCCTCTCTCGCCAACAGTTGCTGACATAGTGTTAGATACACTTCTTGACGACGTAATGAACAAACTAAAACAGATGAAAATACACATAAAATTTATATCAAAATACGTGGACGACCTGCTTGCAGTTATAAACAAAAAAGATGAAAAGATAATATTAGAAATGCTCAACGCTTATCACAATAAATTACAATTTACAATAGAAAAAGAACGCAACAAACAAATTCCATACCTAGATACAAAAATTATAAGAAACGGAAAAGCAATAACCTTTGATTGGTACATGAAACCGACAGCTTCAGGAAGATTGATTAATTTCAATTCAACTCAACCTTTAACTATGAAAATAAACACTGCCACAAACTTTGTTAGGAAAGTAATTCATATTTGCGATAAAAGTTTTAGAAGGAATAATATAAACAAGATAAGGGACATACTATTGATGAATAATCCAATCCAATTTTTATCATAAACAACATAATCGATAAAACACTTAAAAGAAATCAAAATTCTGAAAAACAAGATCCCAAAGATACCATTTTTTACAGTGTACCATTTATACCGAGGTTGACAGAAAGTAAAACATTAATGAACATCATCGAAAATAAGAACGTAAATATAGCACATAAATCAAATGCCACACTAAGGCATTTATTTACAAGCAAAAAGACGAAAATAGACAAATTAAAGACAGATAATGTAGTTTACGAAATAACATGCCGAGGCAATGAAAGGGATCAGTGTAATAAAGTATATGTTGGAACAACAAAAAGAACGCTTGGTACAAGATTGGCTGAACATGAAGCAGATATTAGGAAGGGAAAAGGGACGACGGCTTTATCACAACATATAAAAGAAAGCAAACACAAGATAGATTTTAAGAGCGTCAAAATACTGGACAAAGAAAGATCAGAGAATAAGAGATATACATTAGAGGGCTTAAGAATACAACAACGTTTATTGAAAGCACTGAATACAAAAGAAGATAAGGACCAAACAAAACTGCAATATTCTCCCGCAATACACCAAAAGTAATAGTTCTGTGATATAGTTTTAGTTTGATGTTGTGATTTGTTTACTTTAATTATTTATTTTATTTATTATTTTTAATTTTGTGTCGTGTTGTTCATTAATTTTAATAATGATAACTGAATATATGATTCTGATATAAACTAAATCGTAAGTCAAGCTTTAGTTATATTTTCTTAAATATGAACATATGTATAAGAAAAACTTTCTTCAACAGAATTTAATAAAATCTAAACTGCTCCTGAAGAAGTCGACAACCTTATCGACGAAACGTTGAGTGAAAGATGAAGTAAATTATTTTATTTACATTTAATTTTAATGACCATAATTAGCCCAAAAGACTACTGTCTTAACTGTCAAAATGTATGAATTTTATTTGAACTATTTTTGAATTAATAAATTAATTATTTAGGCTTAAGTTCTTAATTATAAAGAGATAAAGAAAAATTAGATACCAGCAAAGCAGAATGCATTTTCTAGACAGCAACGTCCGTCATCAGTACTCTTTGTATCAATCATTAGATACCAGCATTCTGCTTTGCTGGTATCTAATTTTTCTTTATCTCTTTATAATTAAGAACTTAAGCCTAAATAATTAATTTATTAATTTATTGAGATAAAGAAAAATTAGATACTAACAGAATTTAATGCATTTTACAGATCGCTATAACCTATACAATTGTAATAATCTTGAACAATAATTTTTGTAATAAAAAATAGAGCTCGACCATGTGAAACTTTAAATAATGCGAATTTCCGATTAGAAACTATAGTCTTATTTCTTTAATTGATCAAATTTCTCACTGTTGAATATTTTATAATATATATGTATATTTTTTGTATTCAAGTGTTATTTACGACTTTAGCTTTTATCGTTTGAGTTTTAGTCAAAGTCAAAATATTTTTCGTTCCCTCCTTTTATTGAAATAAGGACTAACTGCACTAGAAAACCACAGGTAAAAGAACGATTGACAGACTGACTGAAATAATAGCAGTTGGAATTTTAAATATCGCTTGAAATTTAAATATCGGATTATTTTACTAAGGCTTCAGTTTGCTTTTTAGGACTCGGTAGGCTTAAGTGCAAAAAGAAATATTTTATTTAAAAATCTTAAAAATGTAGTATCAGCACTCTACACTTAGACCATAATAAAGCCGACGTCAGATACCTCGTTGATAGCAAGTGGATCCATTATAATCATTCGTTTTCTAAATAGTCTCAGACAGTAATATAAGATCTGTTTCGAACATTCGTCTTTATTGGCTTCTCTTCTCCTTATCCGCATCTTGGCAACATGACAACCAATTTGACAGTGTCGAGTAGAAGACACGACACGGCTATCCCATCTTGTATCCGCTTCTTTTTCTTTCTTGACCGAAGTCTGAGCCTGTTAGCCGACCGTAACGTAATGGAATGTAACACAAATTGATGTTGTTTGCTTTTTTCGCTCTTTCTTGTATTTTTTAAATGTTTTCGACAGTGATGTAAGACAATCTATTAAAAATAGATTAGCTTACGTTTTAAAGAGTCATTGATAAACAAAGCATAAACGAAAAATAAAGCCTCAAAAACAACAATTTCCATGTGTTGCGTTCCGTTGAACGGAACGGAACGGTCAGCAACTAGGCCTTAAGAGCCTGAACGTTGTCCAGCTCATTCGCGCTAATTTTTTACTAAGAATTTTTATAGCCTCCGGGGCAATAATGTTGAAATGCTCAGACATTGCTCAGAGATGCAGTACGGCTCGCGTTCAAACATTCAATCGCGGCAGTCATTCCACATTCTCTTTCTCTTTAGTTTTGCACCGCTGTCTGAGCTGCAAAGAGAGCATAGCCACACAAGGTAGTATTAAGGGCTTGCCAGGGCTCTAATTTTACCCTGACTATTTTTGTGCCCAAAACCCGTACAATGGCTCATGCGTTGCAAGCAATGACTTACGCAAGCTAAGGAACGTTTTATTAGTTGTGTGGAAACTTTAAAAATGTAGGGTAGGTGATGGTCGTTGGCAAACAAAATAATTTTTAACAAAATCAAATTTGAAACGCTATATTTAAAGGGTCCAGTAACAAGGCTTTAATGGCCTTCGATTTTGTATTATAACTAAAGAAATTTAATTTGTAAAAAAAAAACATTTAGTGGAAAAGGTCAACTATGGCATTCAGTTAAATGTGTAAAATAAATTGACTCGCTTAACATTTATTAACTAAAGAGTCGAAAATGGACCCATTATGGAAGTGGTCTGCTTCGATATTCCCTTAACAGTATTAACAGTAGAAAATAGTCATTTTAAATACATTTTTATAATTTTTCATTTTAAATTTCTGCAAAACTTTTTAACTCATTTACATTTACTTTGACATTTACATTTACATACATATTAGTAAACAGGACTACTTAAACAAATTTTAATCGAAAAACAATTTTAAACAATTTTAATTAAAAACTTCAATAAGAGAATAATGACGTGTTGATGATGATGATGAGTTGAATTGGATTGATATTGACTGAATTTTAAAAAGCTTTAAATTAAATATTAGTTTAGTTGCCTTTTCTATTTTTGTTGTTTATTTTTGGTATCCGCTTTTTCTCGTTTATCATTTGTACAATTTATCTATTGCAGTCAAACGTAAATGTGTTTGTATGCTTTTGGTATTCGGCCCCGTTTTAATTCGCTTTTAATTGCTTTTGTTTCACTTGATTGACTAACGAGTTATTTGCTTTAGACAACAACAACGCCAAAAATTAACTGTATGATAATTCCTGCAACATGGCAGGCAAGATTGAAAGCATTTTTTGATACTTTTCGACAATTTAAAAAAAATTATACATAAAAACACAAGAGCGAAAAAAGTAAACACTACTACTACACACTACTCATACAGATGACTAGTGCAATCGAATGTATAAAATTGATTTGTAAGATTATGTCAATCATAATATAATGCGATGACTGACTGGCTGGTTAGCATAAAGAAGTTGGGCAAAATGAAAAGTTTGATAAATTATTGTGTTTTCCGTTGAAAAGTTGCGTTCAGTACTAGATGTGAACTTTAACATTGGAAAAACATTATTTATTTATTTATTTTATCTAATTAACTGCTTCTTTATTGATCTAACCATTCATCCGACCAATAGCATGAGAATACATGTTTTATCATGCATAAACACTGATATATGTAAATGATTTTGTGTATGAATGTGTGCATTTTTATTGCCATTTTTTAACATTAAATTCTTTATTTTTCAAACTGCAGTGGAATACGAGAAGTATTCTTGTGGCATTTTCTTACAGTTTTGTTGCAATATTTTACAAAAAGGAGTTTAAGGCATTTATTCTTGTTCCTTCGGTTGCAATAAAGCGTAATGCGGTGTTTGTTAGTGAAATAACGACAACTTTTATTTATGCTCTTAGCAATGAAAATAATATAATAATAAAACAACAGCATTCCTCTTCTTATGGTAAAATTAAGGTTAAATTTAAAAATAATATAAAAAAATTAGATACAAGTTTGATGATTTTCCAGCGCATTCACACAATTTATAAGAAAACAAACTGTAAGTCCCCTTTACATTATGCAACTTTTGTTGCTGCAGTTCTTACTTAGTAGGCGAAAGGGGTACACTGGTACAATTCATGCTTATTTTTTGTACTTTTTCTTACAGTAACAAACATTTCTACCTAAATTGCAACATTCCTGATTTATATTCAGCATTTTTATTATTTATTAGTAGCAGGTAATTTAATTTGCAAGGCCTTTTTGCTGAATTACAGCATTTGAACGCTTTTAAATCGCCTCTATGAGTTTCCGGCACTACTCGGCTGATATATATTTCCATTTGTTCTGGTGACAAATTGTAAAGTCTTTTTGGTAATTAGACGACTCTTCAATTATTCTTAAAAAAATCCGGAATTACTTTATCGGATTAAGATCCGGTTACTTTTTTTTTGCTTATGAAATAGTTAAGTAATTTGGCAAAATAAT
Source organism: Phasia obesa (assembly GCA_949628195.1). Classification (NCBI taxonomy): domain Eukaryota; kingdom Metazoa; phylum Arthropoda; class Insecta; order Diptera; family Tachinidae; genus Phasia; species Phasia obesa. The sequence goes on from OX451215.1 coordinate 216,548,203, forward strand.
TGTAAATTAGCAGTACAAGGAATCAAGATCAAATATCATTACTTTAAAAAACCCTGGTAAAAAAGTTTTGATCCTATTTTAATGTCGAGCTACTGTGTTTTATTTATTTTATTTAGTGACAAATTTTGGTACAATTCTTGCTGATTTAGTACAATTTTATAACTGGGGCGGTACAATGTCATCATTTTCAGATCCCAACACTGGTACACACATGCTCGTTCTCTTTAAAATCGGTTCCTGCTCTCATTCGTAGTTTTGATTTTGAATTTTAAAGTGTAAACAAATTGCACGATATAAACACAAATGTTAAATGTTGCGACAAAAGTAGATTAATGTATTAAAAAGCTTGTACGCATAGACTTGTGACTCCAATAAAATGTAATGGTGTTAAATCACTCAATCTAGGGGACTAGTTCTAAACACCCTACAATAAATATTCGATGCAGTTACTGAATTGTTTCGTTTCACGGCCTAGCAAGTGGGCCAGTCTTTTTGAAACCCCATGTCATCCATATCAATATCTTCCAATTTTGGTAAAAAGAAGGTTCTTATCATGTCGTTATATCGAAATAAAATAACATTTGCTGTTGGACCACCCACCTTAATTTTCGAAGAAACATGGTCCAATGATGAATTCTATATTTTTAGAGAATAAAATATGTATTTTGCAAACTGCCAAACTTTCATTATTTCTAAAATTTTGTTGAACATTGAAAAAGCATTGTTCTCTCTTGTAAGGCCTTATGAAGCTGTATTTTTATTACATTCGGCTCTTCGGTAACTTCTTAAACAGAAAAAATTTGTTGCACCCATTAAAGGTTTTAATTAGTTTTAAATTGAAGTTTAATTCATTTTTTTATTGATTCAAATAAATATTTGTTTAAAAATGAACAAAAAAAAAAAAAAGATCTTAATTAATCAACCAATTGAATCAATTAATTGTGTAATTAAATTTGAATCTAAAACTAATTAAAACCTTTAATTGATGAAACTATTTTTTTCTGTGTACAATTTAGTTACCAACCAATTTTTTCGTATTTCTATATTTTTTTAAAAGTTAGTATCACCATGTTTTAATAAAATGTTTTTCCAACGTTTGGCTAGTAATTTCTTGACTTTACTTATATTTAACGTGAGAAATTAATTTCGTAAAATCCAAAAAATTACATAAAACATTAGTTAAAATTAGAATAAAAATACAACTTAAATAAATATCACCTTTTTAGGTTTCTATATTTAAGTACACTATGTAATATAGTAAATAAAAAAAAATAGTACACCGAAATATAGTAAATTTGATTTGTTATCTTTCCAAAAAGTAGACCGTTTACGTTGCATCGTGTTTTATTTAGCAAGATTAAGTTAATTGGACTTTTTCCGCCAGTAAATGAAATGTTGTCGTACCTTCCAGTGAAGACACTGGCTGTTTGGTTTTCTTGTTAGATAGTTCTGTCTAAATCGTGAAGACCTAACATCTAAAACTCTCGCGAAGCGTATCAAACAAACAGCCAGTAACGATGGTGCTCACCGTAAGGTATAATGAAATTATAGCTGATTTTCCACAAGTGTTATTTTTTTCTTTGTTTTTAATTAAACTGTAACTTTTCTCTTGTGCATCCTAGTATTTTTAAGTACAATTTGGAACAAACAATAGTTGCATTACTGTCGCTACTAGATTTTAAGTAAATTTCGTCAAAATCTAGACGAAATAGATTTTGATTTATATAGGAAATCTAATAAAAAGCAGCTAAATTTTGCTCCAAATCTCGTAAAGACAATTCGGTGTGAAGTACGGTGTAAATGCACTAATAAATTCATAAATCTTAAATATTTTGTTTTGTGTTTGCACAGAATATTTCTAAGTTCAATTATAAATTCCATCAGCATTCAATATGAACATTGTTCTTATTTTTAATATTTTTTTTTTTTAATAAATTTGTTGCCCTATAAATTTAAACAAAAAAAAAAAAAAAATACTTACTGCATTGAATTCATCCTGCCGTTGCATGTGGTTTTGTATGAACATGACATTGTGTATGGCTTTTTCCAATTCGAAGGGATACTTTTTGCGGGGAGCCACATCACTTAATGAATCATCCAGGCCAGACAGAACAGATGGCAAACCATTGTAGCCACTAAGTGTGCTTAGACCACCTCCTAAAACTCCAATCATGCCACTGAATCTATTTTTTAAAACACAAAATAGTTATTTTTTAGTTTATCGTTACATTTTTTGCGAAAATAAAAATGAAATATGCAAGTCATAGTTTTATATCTTTTGTTCTCTTCGCCATAGTAGAACAAAAAAGTGGTGTGTGAAGCTGATTTATTAGTTGAAATATTTGAGCCAAAGATTTTTTCCATAAACATAATCTTTTATCTAACTTAATATAAATTTTAATTTTTTGTCTCAATTTTGGTGTTAATAAAAATTCGATTTTTGGGAGAATGAATTTAACTTTAGTATATCGTGTTTATTTTAAGGTTATATTTATTTACTTTTATAGTACGTTCAGATTTTGTGGATTTTCAATAGCAAAAAATTTAAGTAACAATTTCTGTTAGATAGAACGTTCTATCTTATAGGATCGTAAGACTTTGTTGCAAAATCTATTTTTAAACGAAATAAAGAAGTTTTAAAAAATGCAACATGTGATTTAATTTTTTTTTTTTACTTATAAACAGGGTTCAGTATTTTTAATTTTTGGGCTTTGAAATTTCAACATTTATGATATTTCTTATAAATGAGATTTTTAAAATTTTATATTTATTTCACGGTCAAAAAATGCTATGACTCCGATAACACATGAATGAACAGTTACACTGTTTGTTTTTCAGCATTGATACATGAACGATGAAAATCCAAGACTATTCGTATTATTCATATGTGAAAGTGTTGAATTAGCCTATTCTCATTAATGTTCTTTTAAATAAATTTTTGTAATTTTTTTCCTTTATGGACGTTTTCATTTATGAAATTTCTTATAAATGAGATTTCTAAAGCACTTTGTTACTGCATACGCCAGCAGTTGCACATTACAAAATATGTGCATATACATACAGACATTCATACATATATACATACATTAATGCGAATGCTTAATGCGAACATTTTTCTACGATCTTCTCATTTATGAAAAATTAACTTGCATGAAAAGCAAAATATTTTCTCATCTATTCAATTTTGAATAGAAAGGAAAAAATAAATCATCTCACTCATAAATGAACAAACACATAATATATATTTTGTCTCTCACACATGTATGAAAAAAACTAAAATGTACATACTCACGCATGATTGAGCAGTGAGTGAGCATTTTGATGCTCTGCTTATAAACACCAAAAGCATAACAAAACATCTTATAATACTTACCGATTTGTAGCCGATACAGTACTTAGACCATTTCCTACTCTACCCTGCATACGCCGTATAGAATCTGGACTTGAGTTACCCGAATTAATGTTCATTTCATCCATTAGGGCTTTGCCAAATTTGGTTTTATTAAAGTTCATGCCATAATTTACTTTACTGGCTGCCAAATCTCTCAACAAGTCACTAGGAACCCTCATCAGCAGCAGTTTTGGCAGCCGTTTTATAAAGAATGATCTCACCCAGGGTGCCATTCTGTGTGTACTGGGCTTACGATAGTGTATATTCAGTATAATGATTGTGATAACAACGCTCAGCCCCACCAGCAACATGGTGAATAGTAAATATTTACCCAACAACGGCAGGGCCAATGATGTGGAGGGTATAATTTCTGATATAAGTAAAAAGAACATCGTCTGTGAGAGTAGAATACTTATGCACAAGGCAATTTTCTCTCCCGAATCGGCTGGCAAATAGAACACCAAAACCGATAGATATGAAATGCCCACAGTGGGTATGATCAGGTTGACCGTATAAAAGAGGGTCTTACGTCGCAGTGTGATATTGAAGAAAATGTCTGAAAATAAATAGGTTTTGAACACAAACAGAACAAAGATAATAAAAATAGTTATCGTTTGTGAATATGAACTTTTGTTTAGCATAAAAAGTATATGAAAGTACAACATCAACAACTTGTTTTATATTGAATTTGTAATGAAAAGAATGTGGGAGTAGTTATGTGGTTTAGAGTTAAACAAAGAGCAGAAATAAAAACTAAAAAGTCATTTGGAATTTTGTTGACAGATTGGTAACACAATTGACATCAGAAACACGTACATATATGTGTGTGTATCTGTGAGTGTGTACATGCATACAAACTTTTACATTCAAGCATTGACTTGCACTTGGAAATTGAAATTCTGTTTGAAAAATAGTTTCCATCTAAATATTTTCATTTATATCTGACTTACATACATACATATGTACCTACATTCTAATACATACAAATGTAAGTATGTATATGTGCATATGAGTATGTAACTCACACAATTATCTTCATATATAAATAATAAATTCTTGCAACTCATACAACAACAGCAACATATCCCAAGATATTTTTTAAGATTTTTCTGCCTGAATGGATTTTGAATCTGTTTGCTTTTATATCGTTTACACATGTTGATTCATAGGTATGCGTATCTCTGTCTCTGTCTCTGCCTCTGTCCCTGTATCTGTGTTTGTTATTTGTATTGTGGTGTAAATTGTAAGAACCGAAGCACGAGTCTATTTCAATAAACTCTTAATCCTAAAGGATTTCAATCATCATGTGACAACAATACAAAATGAAATATTATACCACAACTTCAATTGTGTTTTTGTTGTTTTTTTTTTGTTTTCGTTTATAATTTGACTTCATTTTCCAACCCGAATTACTTTTCCTTACTGTGCCTATTGGAACCGTCAACAATTTTCAATATTTTCAGTTCATTGAAAGTGTTATAATGTTCATTCATTTGGGGCATACTGCTGCATACGAGAACAAAAACAACAAATATGAAAAAAGAGTTTTTTACGTAAAGGATTATTTAAAAATGCATACTGTAAGGGTTTGGATCGAATTTCATCATCATTTCAAGTTCTACATTTACTCAAATTTATATTATTTGTAAAAGCACAGTCATCTATTATTCTCGACTGGTGTCTTTATTATATGCGACGCAGGCTAACGAAAAGGACCTTACCATGCGAGGGGTGTTGAATTTGACTTTGCGATGTTTTTCGATAAAGTTCATTAAAGAAAGACGAAGTTATGTTGAAGTGTCCAGTTCAAAAGTATAGAGATATTCGAGGTTAAAGTTGCAAAACTAATTTGCGCAAATTTTCAGTTGGTTAGACTAGACAATTATATATTAATTACAACTAAAATTACAGGTACAAAATGTTTAATTAGATATTCTCAATTTCACATCACAAGTAATTGTACTTAATTAAAATCAGGGACTAAACTTATTTACAACTAATTGTAAATTGTAACTACTAACTAATTGTATATGAAATAAAATCTATTTTGTAGTTTATCTTAAGATATCGTTTGGTCCAACAGAAGGTCCTTTTTTCAGCTTGTGTCACATATGCAGAAAGACTAAAACAATTAGTAACTTTCGGTAAAATTTGCCGCGTTTAGAGTGAGGGAAATTTGTAGCAAAAATTTATCCTTCTAATAAAATCAATTTCAAATTCAAATTGTTTGCAATTATGCAATTATGCAATTTCTGTATACTATTACCACTTACATAATTAATTACAAAAAAATAAAAATTGAAAACATTACATTTTATTACGATGTACCACTGTATATTGCTGTCTCCAAAGGAATGTTTTTTTTTTGTAATTTTTTCAAGTATAATTTTAGTGTAATAGCGCCTATTATATGAATTAAGAAAAAGAAAAAACAAACTACCGGGATATGGTTCAGCACAACAGGGATAATATTTTTCATGTCGCTCTGCCGGAACACCCAAAATATCCCATTCCACGCTGGGGTAATATTCGCGCAAATCGATGCCAATTTCAACTTTATTATCCTTGTCATTTTTCTGGTTAATGTGTTTCAAATCAATCTTTTAAAAATAAGAAATAGAGAAATTAAATTTAAATATATTGTGAACAAATTAATCAATCTTTTAATTGATTTGAAGAACTTTAATAGTGAAAATTTATATTTTAATATTTTTATATATTTTCTTACTTGATCACCATCATACGTCCAAGAACCAAATTTCATAAAGCAGGTTTGCTGATCAAATGGGAAATAACGCACATCAATTTCACACGACGACTTAAAAATTGCGGGTGGGGTCCACACCACTTTGCCAGTGTAATGTAAAATAGCTTTGGTCATTGTTGTAACAACATATTCACCGTCCGCACTGCGAAATATTTAAATTTTTAATTTTTTACATCGTCTCTTAATTATTTTTTAATTGAAATAATAATGGAATAATAATTACTTATTGTACAATACAATATCCGGCAGCCAAATATGTTCTGATGGCACATACAGTTCCGTAACCCCACCGTATTCAGAGGGATCCCACTTGAATTTGTGATCCTGCCACTCATGTTCTAACCACACATTTGTCGTTAAAATTTGATCTTTTAAATTCTTAAGAAAGTAAAGAGAAAAATCAAAAAAGAAAATCATTAGTTTGTAAAGAGACTGATTAATTTAGTGGATTAAAATCTATTAATCCCAAAATATCTGCTTTGGTATATTATACATTTTGCTTTTTATCTAAATTTTTAAGATATTAATATTATAAAACAAGAACATAAAAAACAGTTGTACAGTAAGCTTTTTTTTTTGGTAATTTCCATTGAAAAATGTAATAAAACTTTATAGTTTGTTGTTTGTTTAAATTTTAGTTACTTAACTACACAGAAAAAATATTTTTACCAATTAAAGTTTTTAATTGGTTTCAGATTAAAATTTAATTAAATAATTAATTGATTCAAATATTTGTTCTGCTTTAAACAAATATATTATACATTCATTTAAATCTAATTAAAACTTTAAATTAGTGCTAACCAAGTAAAAATTAAAGAGTAGCTTAATATCAATTGGAAAAAATATTTTACTGTTTTATTTTAGACTTAACTTTTTGTCAGTCATTTGCTAAAAACTTTTTTGTATCGAATTTAAGGTCATTCTTTTGCTGTTAAATCGAAAAGAAAAATAATGTTCAGAATAGAATAGTGTATTTCAATAAAAATATTTATAATTTTTCAAAATATTTACTTTTTGTTTTTCACCAATAACTTCTCTACCTTCGTTGTACCAATCGTATTTGTTTTTAATCGAATCCATCCCCAATCCCGGAATATATCTAAATTTTATTTCCCAATTTGTGGAATTTTTCTTAGTAAGCCAAAGTCACAACTACTAAAAAGTGTTGTGGTTAGGCGAAGATTTTAAATTCATACTAAACAGTTGCATGAGCAAGCTCATCTAATGGGTGTGTTCATAAGCTCATGAGGAAGTGGTTATACTCGAACACAATCTAGATTACTCAACCCAGGCCTACTCATACCATACATACAAACGAGCAAATCTCTGTTTATATCATAAACGCAATGATCTGACCGAGTAAAACGAATTTTCTATACTAGTGAGCGCCGTGTTTAGTCGTCTCATGTTCGAAACAGTAAGTATGTTTTGTGTAATAGAACTTTTGAATAAGGCTTAGTGCGTTTTTCTTGCTCTAGTAGTTTTGAGTTCTTTGTATTTCTTAAGAATTGAAGACCGACCTTAAAATGAAAGTAAGTAATGTTGTTAAACAATTTTCTGTTTTTTGTTTGTACACTCGAACTGTGTTCGTGTTTCACTCAAAGCATAAAACTTTTTAAACTTGCCCCAGTTCATTGTTATTAAGTTCAAACTCTGCAAACTCATTACATTTAGCTCGCTGGTATTCACTGTTTATTATTGTTACTCCTGTGCAACAGAACAGACATGAATTCAATGAAATAATATAATGAGCGTCTTATGAGCTTCGTTTTTTGTGCTCATGCAGTGCTTTAATTGTACAGAGCTTTAATTATACAAAATAAGCACGTATTTTTCGTATGGAAATTTAGTGGAAAATATGTTAGGAATTTACTTTTGAGTAATGAGTACTGGATCATTAATTGTTTTAAGGGCATCGTGTCATTGAAACAAACATTAAATAGTGAGCTTCAAAATAAACTTTGGACTGCAACTATTCAAATAAAAGTGGCAATCCTTCACTGAAAATTGTTTTAAGAAAAAAACTGTATGGAACTTTTGTTGTTCGATCCTTGAAATATACTAAAATCTATTTTACTTTCGACTGTTCCACTTTAACTTGAACATTTTTATTTTTTTTTTGTGCTGTGGATATGGCCCTCTACAATATAATTTTTTTTTCTACACGACTATTGACTTTGTTTGTAGCACCAACAAGAAAAGCATTTCTATTTCAATTCTAAAGTGATTGGAAAAAAATATCAATCGAATTTTTAGCACTTTACAGAGCAAACGATAACAACAGTAATTTTTATGCCGCCCACACACACATACACTCCAAAATAATGTTGTAAGCATTGTTCGAAAATTTACCTCATGTAATGTACTTAAGTGTTCTGTACGGTAGAATATTGAAAACACAAACGCAAATAGTGTTTGTGTTTGTGTAGCAAATGCAAAACAGAAAAAAGAACTGTTATTCTTCTTGTGATCTTTCTATACAACTAGAATACTGTACTAAACAAACTCAACATAAAGATCAAAACATTTAATTGTGTTTTGTTTTTCGTGATAAACAACAAACTTCGTTGTGTTCGGTTCAACAAATTTTTCTTAATGTTATAGTTTGTGAATTTACTACTATTCGTTTGGGTTTTTATTTTAATCTGCTTAACATATGGACAGAAAAAAACCACAAAAGGGTAAACCATAATGTAGAACCACAATCACTACAATTGTATTGTTTTAGGACGAAAATGAGAACGCTACGTAATGTTTGTTACTTGCGTTAAAAAATCTTAATGTATTGTATTCGGGTTGTGTGCAAATACACAAACGCTAAAGAAAGATATGTATATCATTTCTGGGTGTGTGTACAGTACACAAAATAATGTTCAGTTTATTTTCGAACACTGGTTGTAAGTAACATTGAATGATTATTTAAATATTTTCTTTTCTCCTTAACCGAATATATTCAAAATAATTATTATTTTAAATAATAAAATTAAAGAAAAAAGAAAATAAAAACACGTGGACGAATTAAAAAATATTTTTAAACATAAAGATTTTATTCAGCAGCGCTATTCAGAAATTCAACATAATTAAGTTATTATAAATAAAAATTTTGGGCTAATTTAATGAAAAACGTGGTATTGTTAGTGACCTTAGTGTTAGAGAAATACATAAGTTGGACAGTACGTCGTTTCTATGACTAAAATGAGAAACTTTTCTCGTGAAAATATAATAAACATTAAGTTGGCCCACATCTATTCCAGAACTTTATAACAAAAAGTAATGAAAAAGTTCATGAAATAAATCGGTCAAGTGCGAGTCAACTTCGCACACTTAGGGTTTCCTACAACGTTCAATATATAACTTTAAAAACACAATTAAAAATTTTCAAGTCTTTTATGTTGCTTTTAAATACTGTAAGTATCTACTTGCTACGGTTTACTTTTACTATCAGGATACCCTGTAAATTTTAATTATTTATTATACTTTTTATTATAGTGAGCATAGTACTACATCCCGTATCTCAATTTCAAGTGTCTTCGTATAACTTTTACAAGATCACGCCAAATCCTTTGAAACCGAGACTTCTAGGAAACACCCGTCAATTTTAAATTATTTTATTTTATTTTATTTTATTTTATTTTATTTTATTTTATTTTATTTTATTTTTGATACGTTTTGTTTCTGTAGATATCATAAAACATGCTCTGTATAAATTTTAAGTGTCTATCTATTACGGTTCATAAAATAAAACCCTTTAATTTTTCATATTTCTTGATCTAGTGTCCATAATAATACAACTTCTGTAAAAATTTTAGAATTACAGTTCCAGAGGTTGAGGGGCCTTGCAGACTGACCGACATTGTGGCGAAAACAAAGGGTCAAGTTTTTACCCTTTGTGTACTGAACCCTACAAACAATCTAGCCCTGTATAATAATTGCATTAAATTATAAAAACGAGGACATGCAGCAAATACTTTATAGCATTATTTAGTTGGCTACCTTTTGCTCTGTTCATCAAAGGATAATTTCCTATTACAGTGTTAAGCTTTGGATTGCATGAAATATATCACGCAGAACAAAGAACTACTGGTAATTGATAGCCACTTACTCAGCTTTTGATTTTGTTCGATAAAATAATTAAACGATTTTGCAATTTAAATTTTGGTCAATTATTCGATTAATCGAGCATATTTAAACAATTTGTATCCAATGAGAAAAGACAACCATATAAAATTGAATAATAATATATTTTATTAATGTCAATTTGTAGATGATTTTGAAAAATGTTTTATTGATTTGTTAATTTAAGTTAGAAAATTATTTTCATTTCTTCCTCCAAAACGCAGAAAAAATTTCTGAGCATAAAGTATATGAACTGATGTTATAACTTTTCGGTAGTATGCTAGTCCATTAGTCTTGGGGTTGTGGGTTCGATTCCCAAAAAGTGTTACACTACAATGAGTGAATGTATGTTTAGTAAACACGTCTAGTTCGAAATTATTATTATTATTAAACAAACAAATAACCAGAAAGAATCAGTAAAAAATTGCAGATCTTAATATAAATTAATTTTAGTCGATTTGTCGATTAACCGATATAATTTGTTCGTGTTATTATACCCTTCAAGACAGGTGGAAATGATATAAATATATAAGTTTATCATTTCGTGTGTTATTTCTACAATATTCATTTCCAACCCCATAAAGTATATATATTCTTGATTCTTATACATAGAGCAGTTGATTAAGCGATGTCCGTCTGTCCGTGTGCGGATAGTAATGTCATTTGCCAAGGCACCAGAAGAGATACAAAAAATTTAACCACACCAAAATGTTAGGCATAGTTTCGAAAATTTTGGAATTGCAATTCAGCAACATCGGATCATTCCTTTGGAGGGTGCGGGCCAAAAACCACGCCCAGCAGAATGAATTTAGAAAAACAAACTGAAGATTCAAAATAGCTTCCGCTCTGAATCACCGCTATAACAAGGATCTCTAAATTCTCAGTTTTGTTGCAAAACTTTCATTGAGTATCTAGCATATCTATCAGTTGTTCAAATCAAAATCCTTCTCAAATTAAAGGTAACCAATGGTTAACGTTTTTAATACATCTAAAATAATGCTTTTCATTTATATAACTTATACAAAATACATCATTTTGGGTTTCTTTTGATTTTGAAATTCATAAAATAATGAGTGAAAAAATAAAGCAAAGCGTCATTGTCCGCCTTGTGTTATTGCAAAATTTAGTTCATCCATCACACACTCGTTTTTGTAGCATGATGCTCCATTAAATATTTCTTTTAATGTCAATATAATCAGTGTTTTCTTATTTTGTTTTTATTTCATTCATTTTGTTTGTTTTATATTTGTCTCTTTAACTTTTAACACTCTACAGTGGGGCGGAATCAAAATATTTTGAAAGGTAACATCTAAGGAAATTTGTAAAGTAGAACAAAATTAAAACTATCAAATGTGTTTTAAAAATTATGCACTTCCCAAAAATTAAAGCAAGGATTTCAAAACTTGTATAGTTTAGAATGTTGCCTATTGGGTTCGTAATAGGTTCAGGCCTTTTATAAAGAACTAAAAACATAAGATGTTTTAAAATGAAACTGATTTTTTCTTAAAAAAAATAGGTTTACATCAAAATTTTATAAAACATTGGTAAAATTCAGGAGATTCCAGTGAGAGTGCCTCAATAGACCGATTGGTAGAGTGCTAGGCTATCAGTCTGGAGGTTGCGGGTTCGATTCGCGCGAAAGACTTTGAGTGTTTTGTGATGTCAGAACAAACAAAACAGTATAATTTTTCAATTACACATTACATGTAATTGTAAATTAAAATTTACATTTACAAATAATTGTAATTGTAATTAGGCAATAATCATTACTTGCATAAAATTCAATTATTATATATTTCATTACATGCAATTTTAGTTGATTTCTTTTCAATTACAATTACATGTAAGTGTAATTGGAATTTTTTAATTACAAATTACATGTAATGTGTAATTGCAAAAATCTTAATTACAATTACAAATAAAATAAAATTGCCTTCTTTATTTTTGACAAAGTTATACGAAAAAAATTATAAAATCAACATTTTTCTAATTTTTTAATTAAATTAAATTTATTTTTTAAAGACAAGTGTACAGTTTTGTCCTAAAATATTTATATGCCCCATTGTGCAATCCTACAGTAGCAAGAAAAAAAGCAAAAAAAAAAAAAAATTGTTAAAACGTTTGGAAATTTGTGTGAACGTGTGTGTGTGATCCTTAAATGGTACATAGTTAGTTTAAACTGGAGGTAGTTGCTTGATTTTATGTGTTTGTTAAAAAGAAAATTACGTAAATACATGTGGAGCCCCAAAAAAAGTAGAACCCACAAAGCTTGCGAGTCACTTAAAACAAATTGAATTTTCAATATTTTAACGTCATTAGTTGTTTTTTTTTATTGAAGTACTTTTTCTCTACATTTCTACAATTTGTCGTTGTTTCCTAAATTTAGTTTTTCAAATATTAATACATACTTGCACAAACTGACACTTACTTTTATGCAGCATTCAATTATGTGTTTATGTACTAGAAATGAATTTGATTAATCAAACCTAAGACGTTCATAGTTACCAATAATTCTAAAAAGGAAAATATTTTTCAAAGTGCTAAAGCTGTTTAAAAAAGAAATGTTTTCTACATGTACCTACACATACATACATACATACATACATACATACATACATACATACATACATACATACATACATACTTACTTACATACATATATGCATATATTTTTTCATTAGAAATTGTCCTTACAACAGCTTTGATTGAAACGTTTTTGCTAGATGGGTTTTAAATTATTGAACAGCGGCCGTACTTGTATTCGTATGTTTCCCTTCCTCTTCAAAGATTACTCAATCAATTAAGCGCCAACGTTATGACTTTTGTCTGATATTGTTAAAGATTTTAAACTTAAAAGGACTGCCGGATTCCGATCAAGATTTTTTTCTTTTTTGTTTAAGTTTGATTGGAAAGGCAATAAATTATGAATGACCATTAATAAATAAAGTAGAAAAAGTACAGCTTTCAACTGACATGAGTGACATAAATTGTAAAGTAGATTTTTTCTTGTTCTTATTAAAACTGCAATAGTTGTGTTGTATTACTTGGCCAATTGACTACCAACCATACATTTCCATTATTGTGAATATTTCTTATTCTGTTTTATTTCTGCAATATTTCGATAGCAGGAATTTTTGCTGCTTCGGCAGTTGGTGCATTCCATTTGAGTTTTTAATTTAAGTAAGCAACTGCTGCAGATAATGATTCGATGAACATTAATTTTAAATTTTACATTTTTATTTTATTTGCTTTTAAATGCAAAAAAAAAAAAAAATAAAAAATGCTTTATAATATTCGGGCAATTTTTTCAATTGAAGAGAAAACTGACAATCAATAGTTGTTTAAATGTCGACTAAAATGTATATGCCTTGGAATTTATCATCAGTAATACAGACTGGATTGTAATAGTGGGCGTGGTACCTCCCATATAAAGTGAAAATTATAATCTTGTATCTAAAGCACTGCAATAGGTAGCGCCTTGGATTTTCGCACCAGTAACCCCCATATTAACGTAAATAGTTTAGCTAAACACAGACTGAATTGGAATAGAGGGCATGGTACCTCCCATACAAAGTGGTCTTGAAGTGAGTATAAATGAGTATATATATGACTATGACTAATGTGCATAGTCTGGAAAAATATAGACTGAATTGGAATAATGGGCGTAGTACCTCCCATACAAAGTGAAAAATTATTATCGTTTTAATACACAGGATCTAGCTAAAAACAAGATTGGATGGGAACAGTGGGCGTCGTAACTCGCTTAAAGAGCTTGACCATACTATTATTTGTTTTTAGTCCGTCGGAGACCTCCCAGGATTTTCACGACAAGAACATTAAGAGCTTCCGACTACTTAATATCAAAATCACCCATTTCTAAACGCAAGTCTGTGCATAAGCATAAAACATTTAGTCTTATGAACATTAAAATCTACTCTTTTACAACAACATCATTTAGAGATTGTACCAAGATCATGATTGAACGTATCAATAATGTTTTGTCCCTTGGCTGCAAGCTGTAAATTGATCGACCTATTATGGAATTAATATGAATAGCAAATGTTGCTGTCATCTCCAGAAGATTAGCTAGGATTGAAAGTTTGACAAAGAAGGTCATTTTGAAAAGGAAAAAATATGGTAATAGAAACAAGAGAGCCGTGCGCTTCTCACGAATTAATCTTAAACTCATTTGATGAAATCATATCTATAACAATTCGTAAAGTACGATCCAATGGGTTTAGATGATGTGCATGCCATACTCTATCAAACACCATGCAAATATCGAGAATCACCACCTTGCCTCCGCCAAAATGGCGTATGGAGTGACACTATTTTTAAGAACGAAAAATATTTCTACCATAAATTAAATAACTTGGCTACAGTGAGAGATCTTTAAAATCTAAAACATTTTAATTAAACATGCGTAAAATTAATGTAAGAGTCGTAACTAATTTACTCACCAAATCGATAAGTTGTGATAACCTTAAACCTAATTTTACAAGAACCGTGTCGGTGTTATTGCTAACGGGTCTTATTAGACGATTATAGTTGCTGAGTAAATCATCGTATAAACGTTTGGCATCGGGATTCGCTTGAACACTTTCGCACAGCAGTAGGAAGACCACCAGCAGACAGAACCATTTTAAATGGCACCAAAGTGTTGATTTGTAGTGTAAAACGGACATTTTGCTATTTTACACCACATACATACGTATGTACATCCTCACACACTATTGCATACGTATGCGTTTTAATAATCACAATGTCATTCAATTTGATTCTTTTACTTGTTTTCTTTTTTTTGTTTTTTGTTGCTGTTTTGTGCACAATTTTACGTTTGTTGTGGAATTATTAATTGAGTTGTGGGCTGTAAGGAATTTCTTTTTATACCAATTTAGAAATTTTAAATGTCATTCAAAAATGCTTACGTCATTCATTACCCTTCCATTAAGATTTTTGCCATATCGCTCGTGACGTCACTATAATATTTAAGTGAATGAACACGAGTGTGTTTATTGTTAGTGGTTTTTTGAAAATTTAATTGATTTAATAGAGTTTTTAATTTATAAAACTAAACAATTTACAGCGAATAATAAATATTGAATTTGACCTTCCTTTTTAGCCGGGTTTTATTTACAAAAAAGTACATATAAACGTAGGTTATACTTCACGTGTACGAGGACACCTACAAATATTTAGTGTATATGTGTGTGTTTCTGTGTTAATGTCTGAGATTGTTTTCTTGTTTTTTATGTTGTATTCTGTTCTATTCTATTCTTAGCTTATTGTTTGTTTATCATTATTTTTTTCTATTTTTGTGTGCGTAGCTTTGTGCTAAAAACGGATGTAAGTCTCCTTCTTTTATGGGCAATGACGTCTACGGAAATTTAGAACAATGTGTAAACAAGTCTCCACTTTTAAAATGTCAAATGGTGAAGCTGCCAAACCTTTTACTGTTTTTCTTTTATAAACTAATGCGGAAACAGAATACCATTATGGTTCACTTTATATCACGATTGTCGATTAAATACATTATTTGATGTCTTTTTTTGAGCACTGATTAGTCATAAATAATAAAACACAAGCAAAAATTATGTTTAAAAAATATTGCGTTAAAATTTATTTTTCTAAGTTACTTGTTCTTTTAAAGAAAATTTTCATTTTTCGTCTGTTATGATTTTTTTGTTGTTGAACTACACTCTCCGCTGTTCTGTGCTGAAAAATGACAGGAGTTATACTAACTAGAGTTCAGCGTTTGTAATAAATTGTTCAGTTAACTTTGCAATACCAAAACATTAGATTTTGTAGAGATTCAATAAATATATTCTCAATCTCGTGCAGCATGGAATATTGTAGTTTTGTGGCTTACAGCATCCGGCACCTTACAGGGCAGGCGCTTATTTGCTGGCAGGCAAATTAGATGAGAAGAGAGCATCAAAGAAGGAGACAATTTATTCAAAGAGTAAAACAAAGTGAGAGAAAAACTAAATGTATTGGAGTTTTTAGCTCAAATGAAACAACATATTTAACATGCATACACACACACACACACATATGTTGACATGTTAAAAAACAAAAATTCTTTCAAATTGTTAATCAACTATTGATACAATGTTTAATTAAGATCAAATAATATGTTTAAATATTTTAGTCTATCTATTCTTTACCATAACAAAATATTGCTGTTCCCATACTGAATTAATTTTATGTTGTTCTTGTTTTCAATAAAAACAAAAAAAAAGGACGAAAACAACAAACGGTGAAATCTAAATAAATCTTTCTCTCGAGCCACAGCCCAATTTTTTGTTTGTGTGTGTATGTGTGACATGCTTATCCTCATCTCTTTAATGATTAAAAAAGTATAAAAAATTTCGCTGAATTTCTTTCGAAGCAAAATAAACAGAGAAAATATAAATGACTCCGTCATCAGAAGTTTGAATCTCCTCAGATGGCAGTTTTGTAATTCTACACCAAAGAAAAAGAAAAAAAGAAACTTCAACTGAAATATACAAATAAATTTGGCATAAATACACTTTACATTTATAAGGCACACACACACAATTTAAGAGTGCACCTCCACACATTTTGTAAATCTTTTTATCAATTTTTCAAAATTTATCGTTTATTAATTTTGATGTTTATTCTCACACACCCACATATCTACGCATTCAACATGTTTCTTTAATAATTTTGTTTTTTTCCTTTTTTATACATTCATACATACATTTGCACACATACATGCATACGTGCATATTCATTTACATATACATATGAACCTTCTTACGTATACAGGATGTGAGTACATAAATATTTATTATTTCGCTCTCGTTGGATAAAAATGGTCTATTGAATGCCTTTAACACATGTCAACGAGTTGTTGTATGAAGTTGTTTCTTGCTTCAATGTCAGCCATTTTTACGTTCGATATTGTTGCCGTTATTGTTATTAAATAAATGTTAATACGTTTTATATCAATTTGTGATCAAGGTTTCTCGTGTTGGTCTATTCCTAATAAACTTTAAAGTCGTTAAAAATTTCCATTTTTCAAGGATACACATATGCTGAGTATTAAGCTCTAGTCAAAAAAAACTTCTCCCACAAGAAAATTTAAATAAGCAAAAAAAAAAAAAAATCGAAAACGTTTTCCACGTTTTCTGACTTGGCAATATTTCCCAAATTAATTAAATTTCTTTCTTTAATTTGGAAAAAGAATAATTTTTGCAAAATATCCAATTTCTAAACAGAAAACGAAAAACAACGTCTTACAAGGGCACAACCCATAATTTTAAATTTTATGTTTTTATACTCTTCATACAGGTGGAAAAGGGTATATATCAGTCTGGCATTCGGTGTGTAATCTCTACAGTATTCATTTCCGGCCCCATAAAGTATATATATTCTGGATCCTTATACATAGAGAAGTTGATTAAGCGATGTGCGTCCGTCCGTCTGTCTTGGGGTTAAAATCAACTTTGACAAGAAACCAGAAGAGATACAGAAAATTTAAGCCCAGCGATCGGCCAGGTATAGTTTCGAAAATTTCACTAATGGAAATCAGTAACATCAGACTCTTTCATTCAAGGCTGTGGGAAAAAAACCCCGCGTACCTATAAGTTTTCACGTTGTTTTTATTTTTTCGGTTGTAATGATTCTTTTTTGCTTTCTTGGTTAAATAAATATTAGACCACGACCAGTAGATTGCATGGAGCGTATGTAGATCTCGGGGGATCAATAATCCCCTGCGAGGGGCGATTTTTGGTTATTTTTAGTTTGATAAATTTTTACAAAAAAATACAAAAAAAAATTTACAAAAATTGTTTACAAAATATTTTTACAAAAATTTGTCTAAATAATTTCCAAAAATATTTTATCGAAAAAATTCCAAAATATTTTCTATATAATTTTTAGAAAAATTTTTCAATAAGAGGATTTTCTATAAAATTTTTACAAGATTTTCTATAAAATTTTCACGAAATAGTTTTAATAAAATTTGTATACAAAATTTTGAATAAAACTTTTACAAAAATATTTTCTATAAAATAAAAAAAAAAAACGTTTTAGAAAATTTTTATATAGTTAGGCATTTCAGGTGACGATATATACTGTATATGCAATATTGCTGATTAGTGAAAAAAACGTAGTTCTTTTTTTTAATGCGTTTGTCTCTTAAATCAAATTAATTTTGTACCTATGCCTGTAAAAATAAAATCATCATGGTGAAGGGTATAGAAGATTCGGCACGGCCGAACATAGCACTCTTACTTGTTTCTAATATTATTGTTGTAGCGGGAATATCGAAGCAGACCCCCTTCCGCCCACAATGATTAGTAGTGGTCTGTTTCGATATCTCCCTACGAAAAACACCCACTCAGGAAGGAAAATAATTATGTTTTCTGGAAGCCAAGAAAACTCTGAAGGAAAATAAGTGGCGCAGTAAGAAGAACATTCATTCGGATACAATTATTGTGTATAACGACTATGGAGTCTTTGTAGCAAAAAAGGCAACAGTGAATTTGTCCTTTAGAATAGTAATCAAATGGAAAACGTTCAAATTTCGCAATGTCTGTACAGCAAAGTTCCAAAATAGAAGCTTTAAAATTTAACAAAAGTATTGTGGATGATGCAAACAAAAACTTTTTGAAAAAAATTAGTTTTCATGGCGAAGAAAATGTGATGTGAAAATCAGGTGTAGCGCTAGGTAAAGGTACTTGTGTAGTACAAGTTTAGGGGTAACGATATTCATGAAGACTGACACAACGTCTTCTGGGCAATTAAATTACAAAATATTTTTTAATTTTATTCCCTTTCATTTTGTTTTAGCGACAAAAGAGCGCTAAGTATGAATTAATAGTAAAATAAAAAATTAAAGACAAAAAGGTATGGGGTTTAATGAGACTCGCTAAAATAACGACTAAAATAGACATAATTAAAATTCCGAATAAAGAGGAAGATGTGTAAAAAAACCTTTTGATTTTTATTTTGTTCAAGTATCAAACAGTGATTTCCTTAAATCAAAACACAAAAGAAAATAGGCGAATAAGTTTTAAGGTGAAATATGAGTAAAATACGAATACTTTTGCAATGAAAATTAAATGAAAATAAGGAAATGTAAAGAATTGTTCTTGCGGACCAAGAGAAGATTAGAAGAGAAGTATCAATTTTATGCTTGCAAAATGCACTTATATCTACCGGAAGTATTGTATATTTTGTAGTTGTATTAAATTGTATTTTTTACTTCCTCTTGCATTTTCTACTTCTCCGTTATTGCACAAGAAGACTCTTTTATCATTTTGTAATTTAATGTAATTTAATGACAGCTTTGCAACCGGATGCTATTGAGAGCTGTGGCTGTTTATATTGCGACTGCATACAAATAATATGCAACACCAGATACAATAAAAACACCAGCAACAACTGTTATGAATACAGTTCCTTTATGGGATGATCTTGTTGTTGACTTTAATGCAATTATCGCACGTTATAAGGAATGTATAAATTTTGAAGAACAACAATAAGGAAATATGGGAAAACGATAACGAGAGAAAAATTAAGCAAAACAGATTTTTAATAACACAAGGACAACTTCAGAATAAATTTAATTTTATGTCAAAGTGTGTGATAAAATTCTTTCATATTTATTATACTTTTCTTTATCTAGTAAAGCAAGAAAAAAATAAAATAATTATAATAAAAGGAGCAAATACTTATAAGGTTGCAAGTGTTGAGGAGAATATTTGTATATCGTTGGTCTCAAATATAAAGGTCCTAAATGAAATAATTGGCATTTTACAGAAGAAGGGAAAAATATAATTGAAACTGTAATAATCACAATATAATTTGTAATGTACAACTGCTTGTAAAAGCGTTATTTTATACACAATTGCAATAAATTTTTGTGAGGAGATGTATTTGTGTGAAATGTATTAGATTTACTGAAAAACTCGATTTCTTAAAAAAATCGAATTAGGGCCTTTCTACTTGGGACCATCGATATGGAACATGTAAAAATTTTACATTACACTCTATTTATTCATCTCTACAACATCGTTTTCTTTAAGGATTGTGTTTGAGTGTTTGAGTGTTTGCGTTGAGATTGGCAACCGAAACGAAGTAATTGTATTAGATTTCATTATATTTTGATATCAGAATGGAAACAACAGTGTCATGTTTCTTTATTTTTTAAGGTTTTTGTTTCTAAACCAGAGAAAAATTGTTTATAGGGTCCGCCTTACAATGTCTGATAAATCATTTCATAAATATTTAATATAAAATTTCAACAAAAAATCGTTTCCGATAATTTCGACACATGTAATGCTTGGAATACTACGTTGATTAGTGTAGAAATATCTTAGATATTTTTCAGTTCTTTTCACAGAAAAAATCTTAATTAAATAAATTAATATCTTAATTAAATTTTAATCTGAAACCAATTAAAACTTTTAATTGGAGAAAATGTTTTTGTCTGTGTATGAATGGCAAATACATGTAAATAAGTTGTTAAAACCACATTTGTTGCATTTTTCAATTCCTTATCCAGCACACCATCTGACACTAGTTTGTGCGAAAATGATAAATTTGAAGATTGTTGATTTAAAAAATTATGTATTAAAAAAATAATTATTTTATTGATATGATTTATTGCATGTTCGCTAACAAAAGAAAAGAATGATAAAAATTGGTTTATCTTAAAAATAAAATCAGAAAATAATTTTTATTTTCTAAATAAAAAGTGAAATTTAAAAAATCGAAAATAACCCTTATTTTGCAAGTAATAAATATAATTTTTTGGAGGGTTTGGGATGGAAAAATGACATTCCAGTGGTCGTATGCCGGTCTGTGTGATACTAGCTAAAACCCACCTAGAAAGTTTGCTGCCTTCAATGGATCGCTTTCGCATTACTTCGAGCTGTTCCAGGTGGAACCCTTTATGTAATGTTGAATACCAATACATCTATTATGTACCTGCGTCTAGGTCCCTTTATTGGATTTTAATTTCAATCTTCTTCTTATGGAGTATATATTCCACATATATCCTTACTGTTTCCCAGTTTCTTTCGTTCCATGACATTTTGTGTACTATATTCTAGAAGAAACAGCGCTAATCTCTGCTTCAAGTTATCTGCATTGATCGGCCCAGCGGCCGCAGTTAAAACAAGTACATTCTGCATCATCGAACATTTCTTCGTAGCGTGAACTACATTTCCTTATGGTTATATAATAGTAAACCTCGCCTTGATTTCTCTTTATCCACATTTGTATTTTATTTTTTATTTCTCTCATTTCGCAACCGGATGGCAACCAGCTTTCTAAACTTAAACCTGTTGGATAATCGCTATATGCTGTGGTTGAGCCATAATTTGCTGTTTGGCGATGACATTTTTTTGGCTTTCCATTGCCTGAAGATCTATTGGGATCATTACAGCTATTATAAAGGCAGGTTCTGCGGATACCGTGCTGTATGCCGTTGACACCCGTAGCCTGCTCAGGTAAGATGTTATCTTACCTGCCTTATTCGTTGTGTATTTGATCTACTAATTATCCCTAGATAATTGTATGAGGGCTTTGTTAGGATGGCTACGACACCTATAAACATTTCGTTAACATGCCCAGAGTAAAAGTTTTTATAGTTGAGTTTTATAATTTTAATTAATAAAAAGTTATATAAGATAACGAATAAATGTTAAAAACATTGAATTGAAAATTATTTATATTTCTTATTAAATTTCCTAACAGTGTATTTGTATGTCGTTGCTTTAACTTCTTTTGTAAGGGTTCCGAATCCAAATAGGTAACCCTATTGTTTTGCTACAATTTATGTCCGTCTTCTAACCATTCTATCTGTAATAGAGGAGCTCTTGAAATTTTAACAGAAGTTGTATTATTACTGCAACTGTAACAAATATTACTAAAAACTAACGGGTGTTCCGATAGTGACTTGTATTTTAATTATATGGCATTATTGTTGAAGCGTAATAGGCAGATAGTTAAAATTTACACAGAGTTTAACGATGTCTACTATTACAAAAAGTATCAAAAATAAATTTGATTAAAATGAAAGGGTGTTGCCTAGATGCCGCGATTTTGGTAAATTTTGCTTTATCTTGTAAACTTTATGACTGACAGTAGGAATTTAAATAGCTCGCTATAATAAAAAGCATAAGAAATAATTATGAGTTAAAGGGTGCCCCATAGAATACGTAATTGTTACGTCTATATGCTTATCGTTAAACTTTTTAAAAGTAAGTTATAAGAACATAACAATTTAAAAATTAAAGGAGCCCTATAATAGACGTGAAAAAAATTAAAATTTTGTTCTTTTAAAGTTGTATATTGAATATAGCACGTAACCCGTCGTGTGTGAGACCTGCTTGTACTTGACTGAAATATTTATTTTTATGTCTTTCTAAAGCATCAAAACAAAAAATGTCCATTTTTTATTTGCGTTAGTGGTCGTCATTTTTTCAGTTTTTATTTTATTCTGTTTTTTATCATTTATTATTCGTAATATATTTCTCTTTGTAGTTGTTGCTGCTGATGGTATTGTGCGACTTAAGTGTGAGAAATGCAAATTTATTCGTAGTGTAAATAATGTTTTTCAGGATCATTTGTTTATTTTTAATGGTACTTTTATTTCATCTTCCTTCCAACCAACCGAGCTGACAATCAACCACCCATCATTTCATTCATTTCTTCGTTGAATCTCACACAGACACAGCCACAGACACAGACACAACAACCAGGAGATGAGACAAGAAACAAAAATCTCTAGTATTTTATTTTTTAAGTAATTAAATTCGTAAGGAGGATAATAAACGTAATTTAAAGATTTATTGAGATCTCGTTTTTTTCGTGTATTAAATTAGCAGAATTTGAAATATTTAAGGGAAAAGGGAGGAAGTGTAACTTTATTAATTTAAGTATTTTATTGATGCAATTAGGTTCGTATTATGTGGCTGCATAAAAAAATCTAAATTGTTGTTTTATTCTAAACGACAGTTCACTTTTACAACGCCATTGAATAATTTTCGCATTATATTTATCGCACTATGCGATATAAAAAAATAAAACAAACATTTTGTTAACTATTTTATCAGTATTTCGGGGTGTTCCAAAGGATTTAATGTGTTTAACTACCAGTGGGGTCAATGATGATCTTTGTTTTCAAAAAAACATTGTGTTTTATTTTGTATCTTTAACAAGCAAGCAGCTGCAGTACGGTTGGAATTAATTTAAACCTAATACAACCATAAAAATAACACATTTTCTTTAGAATCAAATAAAAAATGTTTATAACAACCACATTTAGACACATTTCTTTCGAAAACAGTTCAGTCCAAAAGTCTGCTTACAAAGATTTTTTTCTCAATAAATAACACAGTGCAACATTGAAAAAAATAGAAGTAAGTGACAGTATACATAGATTCGATTTTACTACCAAAGGGTATTAAATAAAACTCAGTTTGGCGAAATTAGTGACCAATGTTTATTTTTGAGCCTCGAAGGATTCGCCTTAAAAAAAGGGGTCTTTGAAAACCCAGAGGTGGGTCCACGGAAACCCCTGAGTGTCCGTGAACACACTACCATAGCCTCAACAAGAGTATCACAAACAGAACGAAATATACGAGTATAATGATTTTCAATCAGTAGCATGTCAGCTTTCAAGAAAGAAGGTTTGTTTTGCTTTGCTTTATATTAAGAAGTTTATATAGGCAACTAATTTTGTTTCTCTTTATCATAGCATTTGTTATTGTTACACTAAAAAAAGAAAATTTGTTCAAATTAGAGTAAAAAATTATTTTTAATTAAAACAAACAAAAAAAAAAAAAAATACATTTTAAACATCAATTCATGCTCTTTGAGTATTTATTTACACTTAGTCGGTAAAATATTTATTCATTCAATTACACATACATAATTTCATTTACGTATATTCAATATGTCATACATTTATTAAAAATAAAGCTAATTTATAAAATAAGAAATTTGTCCATATACAATGCATGTTTTTTTTTCATTGTAAACGCAACAATATATACTCATTTAAAAAAATTCTCTTGACACTTTGACACATTGGAATAATTGCCGCAAATTCTTTTGGCTAAATATATCGTAATAATTCTGTTTAATTTATTTATTTTTATTTCGTAAAAGTAAATAAGTAAGAAATAAATAATTAAAAATATGGGAACAGGGCCTTCGTCCTTTAAAATCGGCTTAATTTTTGACAAGAGTTCATAAGGAACAAGCAAAACGATACGGTTTTGTTCCAGTTGTTTTACCACTACTTCGCTAAATTATACTAGACTACGTTAGACGGTAGCAAAAGTACCACTCATTCATCCGCGTAAGTTAAATTTCTTACGTCAGTATACTCCCATTGCTTTAACGAATCCAAATAAACTCTAATGGCGTAGTTCTTGAAATAAAAATTTTGTAAAACATGCTTTCATATTCATCTCTACACACAGACACATTTGCTACTAAGAATGCATGTATATATTTGTACATGAGCTGAATGAAATGCATTTCTTTTATTTCATTCCTTTTCTTTTTCTTGCAATTCACTAAAGATGAATTTCAAAAACGAACAGAAAAACAAAAACTGCATGTTTTTCCACCCAACTATTGATTTACTTGTAATGACTTTCCAAAAAAAGAAAAAAAAAAAAAATAGAAATAGAAATATGTAGAGGAGAATTAAAGAAAATAAAACCGGAGAAATATGTTTGAAAAAGTTTTTAAACAAATTGAATGTGGGCTTCAAACTAATTGAAAGTAAAATCACAACATTTACAAACAACCAGCTACAACAGTTTGCTAGTACGACTACGACTAGTTTGCCATTACTCAAGGAAAAACTTCAAATTATTGCATCTCGTAGGGCTGCACAAGTATACGAGTTTTTTTTTAGTAAAAAATTGACTTTCTGTTCCAATAAACAAAATATACATTTAAAAAATTAAAATTTAGTTGAAGTAAAAACCATTTTATTTTTACTTTTACAATTGCTGTAATGTGATGGCATGCCAAACTTTGTTACTAAACGTTCACTTCAACTTACTAAACCATTTAATCAACTGCGACGAGTGAAACAAATAATGGTACTGGATGTAGTTAAGGTAACCTATTTTCTTTAATAAAATTTAAATTTCCTTTAATTTAAATTTAATTGAATTTAATAGAATTCTATTAATCCAAATTGTAATAAATCTACAAATTGTTTGTTGTGAGGTAAACTGCCTCTATGGCCATTTTGGTAAGTGCTTAGTGAATTCATCAGAAACCCTTTTTTTCAAATTTTAGATAAGCTAAACATAACTTTAAGTTGAACAATTTTTTTGACTAAATAAGAATTAAGTCAAAGGATAAAATTTGTCGAAAGTTTGTTATCTCAAAGATTTATATAAAAATTTTTTTTTAAATATAAGAAAATTTTTTTTAAAAATTTTGTTTTTTTCATGATTGATATCAACTTAAAGCGTATGAAATCCCCTTTAAAATGAGCTATTACTTAACTTCCTAGAGCTTATAGAACTGGAATAAGAATATATTTAATCCTCGAGCGCATATGCAAAAAAACAATTTTTTCTTATTTTGATAACTGTATATACAGTTTAGCTATAAAGCTAAACAACTATAAGAGATTTAATTTTTTAAAAATTATGTTTGGCTTCAAAGAGTCAAGAAATCTGTGGTAATAAGGAATAAGTGCTTAAGTCAACTTAAGCAAAAATTTAGTTACTGGCACCTTTGAAATCTGCGTACTTCAAAGTACCCATGTGCAAATTTTCAATTATTTAGTCAAATTTTTCAGGAAGTTATAGAAAAATAACTTTCTGCTTATCTTTTTTCAATGTCGAATCGCATTTGGAAAAAATCTTAAGAAACTAGAAGCTATTTTTCGAAATCATAAAAACTTCTTTCACAACTTATTAATTGCAACGCCTGCGTACTTTTGGTAGATATAAGATATTCTTTTAAATCATACGTTTGACTCCCATAGGTAAATTTTAAAGAAAAGTTATTTATTTGAAAAATTTATTTTAAAGTTTAAAATTGCTCTCCTACAAAACTTAAAAATCAGACTTAAGCACTTTTTCCTTATTGCCACAGAAATATAAATAAAAAAGTTTCAATAAAATTTGAAGTAGCCATTTATATAAATTTTATATAATTTTTTTTAAATATTTTTTGTAATAAAATTTGAAAATTCTTTTCTAAAATTTTTTTTGTAATTTTTTTTTGTAAATTATATTAATTTTTTTTATATGTATATTTTTATAAAAATTAGGACCTTCCTGTAATCTAAATTGAGTTAGAATATTCAGACAAAAGCAAATTATTCTTTAAAAAAAATTTATCATATTGAACACCCCCTAATATGTCTTTTGACTGCTACTGGTTACCAGTGGGCACCCTGTGGGTCAATTGGCTACCTCTATGTGTATTGCTTTCGAAAAAGGCCTTTAATACAAATCAAAGCAGGAAAACCCTACCTATTGTTCCCCGAGATCAATATGCCCTCTATGCGATCTATTGGTCGTTGTCTCATATTTATTTGGCAAAAGAGAATCATTAAAACTTAAAGAAAGGAAAACAACGTGAAAATACATAGGTGGGCGTGGTTTTTTGGCCGTAGCCTTCAATGGGATGGTCTGATATCGCTATGCCTGGCAGATTGGTGGGCTTAAATTTTCTGTACCTTGTCTGGTGCCTTGGCAGATGACAAAGCCGTTGTAGTGCTATAGATGTTCCTGAGGCCGTGTTGGTGTGTGGCAAGCGGGAAATTATGCTTTTTAAGTGTTAGTAACAATAGCGCTTCCAAAATCTTTGCTACGGGTGATAACAGTGAGATCGGGATTTATAAGTTGCCTTCGTATTCATGTTTGTAGTTTAACTCGGTATTTAAGTTTTATTTCTTTCTTTTCTTTATTAATGGTTTAAATTTTGCTTCAAATAAATTTAGATGGAAATAAACAAAATTAAACTCATTAAGTTTTAAAGTCTTACGGAGCGTTTAATATAAATTTTTTCAGTTTTAATCAAAGCGTGTGATTTTGGGCGTGTGTTTTTGTTTGGAATACTGCTTGCAATTTTAAGAAATGGGTGATAAAGTTTTTCTGTATTCTTTGTTGCTTTTTTTGCTTGTCAACAAAAATATGACACTCTTTAAATTGTAACGCTGTGATATTCGGTAAAAAGAATTTCTGGGAGTTGTAAGAACAAGTGTTTGAATTGAAATTGCTTGAGCTCATGTTGTTGTTGCTACAGTTGGAGCTTTTGTTAGCTATTGCTGTGTTATTTGTCGTTTTTGTTGTTGTTTTTATTGCTGCTGTCACTTTTCTATTCTTTCGTAGAGAACTGCAACTGACTTTATATTATTTTCGTTTATTTTTCTTCACCTTTTTTTCTCTTTTAAAAATTAAATCAAAGTTGTTTGTTGTCGTCATTACTTGTGTACATAGATGTAAAAACATCATATAAATTTTACTACTGTCACAGCTACTACGATTATAACTTTTGCTGCGCATCGCATCGCACCGCACACACAAATATATACATAGATACTTACAAATATGTTTAAATATGTGTATCCTTACTTAAGCGTATGAATGGAATTCCCTAGTAAATCTTGAAAAAAAAAACGCCTTCATTTCGAGTACTCTTTTGCCGGATTTTATCTGTTAAGTGACATCAGTCTTATGCTGCCAGTTATTTGGATTTTTTGTTCTATTTGATATTTTTATAACCCACTTCTCTACGTCCCTTTCCACTTAATGTTCATACTATACTCGTATTTGTTTAACTTACTCATATTAACATCCATTTGTATATACATAAGTATCCAGCATAAGAAAGTTTTAAATTAAAACTGAAAGAATAATAATGATAACGACAACAACAACAACTACAACAATAACAACAACTCAACCACCATCAAAGCAAAAATGAACAAATGAGATAAAAAAGCGTACAAATTTACTGTTGAAGCGAATTACTTTTAAAGCAAGGACGTAATTTGCAGAAATATTATGTTCGTGTGTGGGTGTGGGTGTGGGTGTGTGTGTTCATACTTGTATCTGAATATACATATGTGGTTATGTGAATATTTGAATTTTTTTACTTTTAATCTTTTATCTAACGTAACTAAACATATACACACATGCTTTTGAACATGCTTTCACATATGAGAAGTAAAAAATATAGAAAATTCTTTACTTAATCCATAGGAACAACAAACATTTAAGATGCGAAAAAATTATGAT
Source organism: Phasia obesa (assembly GCA_949628195.1). Taxonomy (NCBI): domain Eukaryota; kingdom Metazoa; phylum Arthropoda; class Insecta; order Diptera; family Tachinidae; genus Phasia; species Phasia obesa. The sequence continues at coordinate 216,576,743 of OX451215.1, forward strand.
TATTTCTTTCGAAAAATTACAAAATGAACTTAAATTTAAATCGCACTATATTGTCTTTGATAGTGTGGGGAGAGTGTCAGATATTTTTAGAAATTTTACGCAAATAGTTTAGAGATTTTTCCGTTTAGTTTTTATGATTTTAGATTGCAAGAAAATAATTAACGATTACTCAACGCATGGTATGCTGCCAGGGAATCTTGCAATGTAGGCTAGACAACTAAAAAAGTAAACTTAGAATATGCAAAACCTTTCGAGGCTACAAAGTCTGAGCTCACAGAGCACTGTGCAATAATGAAATGGTAGGAAGTATAACTGACATCATGTCGGTAGAATCTAATAGTTATAAAACAAGAAGCAAGAACAAACCTGATTTAAGTAAGTAATAAGTAACAGGATGAATTACAATCACATTTTCACTGAATATAACTAGAAAATTTATTTAAGAGATATTGACTGGAAATATAGTTAGGGAACTTTGTTAGCCGTATCGAGTTTCTTTAATTTCTAAAGTTTGTCAAGACGAAGTACATATATTCTTCGATTTAAATCCCTATTCGCTTTTCCGTCTTCGCTAATTGTGACTTTCAAGTAGCGGAAGTGTTCAACTTGCTTCAATGCTTAACATCTTATCTAAATTTAATTATGAATTCTATCTCGGCCTATTATCATGGTTTCTGTTTTCCTTGTATTTATATGAAGGCCTCTGCTGGCTATTTCGTTAACAAAAATATTAAAACTTTTACTTTTTACAATTTCCTTCCGTTATTGGAATTAAATTAATGAATCCCTATAAGATTTGATAATGTCATCCATCCGTATAATAAACAGGTATGGACTTAGTATATCGCCTTGTCGCACACCTTGTGTTGTCATAAATTCTTCGGATGTGTTGTTCCCGGTTCTTGCATAATTTCGGCATATTTCGTAAAAGCTTTTGATTTGTCAATATTCCATTTTCGAAGCCCCTCTCATATTTATTGCCATTTCAACGTATCGAAAGCCCTTTCCGGGTCTATAAAGTAGCAATTAATTTTCCTATTCAATATTTTTTTCCGCAATTTGTCTCATCGTCAACATTAAATTTTGGCTTCCACGATTTTGTCTAAACCCACATTGTTCTTCGAGTTGATATTATATCTTGCTCTTCAGTCTTTCAGTGAATATTCTTTATTATATTTTTCGCTCTACAGTTAGAAATGATATATCGCGGTGATTCTGGCATATCTTTTTATCTTCCTTCTTAAAAATAGAATAGATTATGGCACTTCTCAGTCACTGGGAATTGTTGCCTGTCTCCAATTTGTATTCATCATTGATTGGATAATCTTTGGGTCTTTTAAGAAAAGTGTCTGGTTTTCACTATGATTTTATTACAATAAAACTTCCAAATTCTTTCCATGGTTCTGCCTTTAACAACGGGGCTAACTTTTATAAGTTGTTCTTTGTAGTATTCGTACTTATCGGTTGTTTTGTCGCTTTAAAAGTCTCATTTTCTTTTTATTTACTTCCTCTTTAAGAGCTACGTTCCACCATCTAGTGGCTTAGTTATGTCGTCCGCCGCATTTTGCTTGCTACGTTATCGGATGCTATATTTGGTCTGTGGCAAATATTCGACACATTTAGAAAAAAAAAAACAGAAAAACAAGTTAGTTAGATTCGGCTGTGCTGAATCTTAAATACTTTTGAACATTGCATTTTTATAAATTACTTCATAGCGCATAGCATAAATATTTTTTATAAAATTAAGATTTTTTGGTAAATTCTCGTTTTTTTTAATTTTTAATTTTCCAATTAAATTTTGATTATCTCGTGAATACAAGTCGTTTTTAGGTGAAATTTATGAATTTCTTTAGATCATCACGATCTTAACTTTCTTTAGATTATTACGATTTTAAAATTCATTAATACTATAGCTAACATCTAATGAAATCAGAGTTAACTAATATTATTTTTGCATTTTTTGTGCTTCTCTCAAAGTTGAACATACAAATACTTTTTGCCATAATTTATAAATATTTTCAAAATACTAACATTAAACTCTCTAAATTAAATAAATTTAATCATTAGAAAAGCGAAAATAGCTTGACTGCCTGCCACTCAAGTATAATATGTGTGTGCGTGGTTGTATGTGTACGTGCTTAAGTATTCCCATAAATTATTAATAAAAATAAAATATAAAATTTAATAACTAATAACAAAATGAAAAGGCTCAAATAAACTGTTGGCCAGTTTTGTTATTTAATTAGGTTTAGATTTAAAAATGCTCAGCATTTTAATAAAAATTTCAATAAATAATAAACATTAAGCCCCTAACGTTTATGTTCGTGTATAATATTTGTCATTAAAGTAATTTTAATTAGTGTGTCAACTCTTAAATGACTAAAACCAGAGAGTTTTATTTACTAGAAAAATAAATTAATGACATTCATTAACAGCGTGATGAAGTACAACAATGGTATTGGTCGTAAAGCCAGCTAAAGCCAGCTAAACCAGCATAAATGTGGTACGAACTAGAACCGAAATAGGAAAATATATTCCAAAATTGATTTATTTAAAAGGTTTTGCAACAAAATTATAATTGCGACAGTTACATATTCTACTTTCTTTTAATTAGAATTAGAAAATAAACTTTAAGTAAATTAGAGTGACCAACACAATATCCAAAAACCAAACTATGAATGTGGAGATTTTTTAAATTATTTTTAATTGCTTAATTTCATTTTAAAAATTGCCATGAAGCTGTCCTATTGCGTTCTTGTTCTGAAAAGTTTCTTTTTATAAAGTTTTAAGTAGAGCTGTGTAGTACGTGAACGACTTAGTTTAGTTGATCAAACCGCTGAACTCACCTAAGTGAGCTGATAACCATACAGAGTTCATATTAGTTCAGTCAGCTCACTAGTTTAGTCAGGTCACTAGATCAGTGAGCTCCCTAAAGTGAACTAGAGAGCTGGCTGAACTACCAGCTAGGTAGTTTTTTTTAAAATTTTTAATGGAAACTATAATAATTATTAAAAATTAAAGAATTTTACGATAGTGACGTCATTTGTATATATATTGCTAAACTGATTCAACTTAAACTCCGACAAAGTTGTTTTACAAAAATTGCACTAAACTAATGAGCAAATTAACTTAAAAAACTAAAAGATCGATCCAGTCCAGTAGAGTGATCTAAATAAAAAGGTCGCTCACTTTAATGAACTAAGACAGTAATCTCAGATTAGTATGGTAAGACAGCAACACTAACTTTTCAAAATGGGTCTTTTTCGTATTAAGGTTAATGATCAAATTGTGTGGACTGTTTCAGTGACGTAAGTCACTTCACTAAGTATTTGTCATAAAAAAATGGCGGACTTGGGAGTGTGCAGGACAACCTGAGGCAGACTTTGGATACATTGCACAAAAACTCAGGCTTTAGCGTTTTGCGAAATCCTTACGTAACATACAATTACTAATGCGCTTTTAAAGATTATGATATATTTTTAGTGTTTTTATTTTTAATGTGATCAATTGATTATTGCAATCAATGGCAATTTATGATTGCATATTTTTAGTTTATAAATAATACGAACATGAAATTGATTTTATTGATGGGATCAAATACTGTTGCTGTGTTGTTGAAGTTTGTAATCTGTCTATATGACAAATAGCCATTTCGTAACAAGTAGAATAAAATCTAGTAGATACTTTTGCAGATAAGCAAAGTAATAATTGTATTTTGAACATGTAAAATGTTTTTTTTTGTTTGTTCATCAGTCCATGAAAATGAAAACACGATTTCCAATTTTGCTTTCTGTTATTTTCTTAACTAATTCGTGTCTCAATGTTATTAGCTGAAAAAAATTTAGTTGTTACGTGCTGCTGTCACTAAACGCCCACTTACATTGGTAAAGTTTTCTTAAAATGAATACATCTTTTACCTTAAATACTACATATAGCATATACGAATAGACAGAAGTTTAAAAGAACAAGTTTTTTAACAGTACAATTATTTAACGAATTTTTGTTTTCACAACCTACCTGAAGAACACGACTTCACAGCAAACACCTATTATTTCTTAGCACATTTACGGGAAAAGTAGTGCTGGCAGGTATAAGGGTATGGCTTGCCACAACCGATTGTACTGTTAGTAGTTCGGATTATACCTTCTCGTGATGGCGGTCCTCCAGATTTTTACTCTACCATACGTAGTATAGGAAAAGTATAGTAATCGTTAATAAACCGATGTCGGAATTTCAACGGATTTATACGTTTGAAATCTTCTGAATCCATTTGGAATATTTTTGCGATGATGTTTATGGGTGGGTTATTGGATTCTTGTGTACTCCACTATTTTTGTGAAGGCTCTACAGGTCACACCGTTTGACATATAAAAATGAAATTTATTATATGCCTTTGGTAAACGGAGATGATAGATGGATGACGGATGACGGATAGTTTACCTCACACCCCCAACCGAAAATAATTATTATATATAATAATTATTATATATAATTATTATAAATATAATAAAATACTTTCATCGGCACAACAACAGCTAACGTACCGTTTTAGCATACATTATCATAACAGAGGTTTGTTAGCCTAATATTATTTGTTAATTAATGTGTACCACTCGTGTAAAGGTCGTAAATGCCTTGTAAACGCTTTGTAATTTAAATTTGCGTAACGTTGCAGTTAAGAAGGTTTTGCCTTACACCTTTCTATATATTTATAAAAAATAAATGAATTAATTCCTTGTAAGGAGTCGTTATACATATATCGTTATAATACATTTTAGAGGTCGCATGTCTCTAAGTACATTTGCTGAAACGTATTGGTGAAAAATGAGTATGTGTATATAAAAGAATTTGAAAAAAGGGCTTACAGGCATTAGTGTTGATCACTTACTGCCCATAGATACGAGTATCTCAGCAGAAAAAATGATTTTTTTGTAATAGTCAACACAAAATTGTAGGAGGTTTATTTCTTAAGTTTGAAAATAAATCGTATGAAGTATAAAACAAACATGAGCGTGTGAGTGAGTATGTAAAAGATTGAGTGTTTCAAAAAACACTTTAACCAAAAATATTTAATTTTGGTTTTAATTCCAATAGAAACATTTCACTAACATTCTTGCGAAGCAGTAATCTTCGATATACGAAAAAAACGTATTCCAGATTATGCGATTGTATGTGTGTTCTTTTGAATGTGTTTGTTTACAATTTAAAGCTTCTTAGACGACACAAGCGCCGCAAATATGAATTTGCCTGTAAATTTAAAATAGATAAAAAACAAACAAACAATATCTCAGAAATTCATGCAAATTTCTTGTCGCATCTCATTATGAACAAAATAACTTGCCCTGCAGCAGTTGTCGACTGTATTCTAAAACATTTCAACGCACATACACACAAACACACAACGCATAGAATGAAAAGTATGGATATAGAAAAAATTATATGTAAAGTAGAAGTTACATATAATGAAAGACCTTTACAAAACATTTTCACCAGTGGTAGCAGGAAACAAAAGAATATTTCAAAAGCTTCTTCCAGTTCTGTAAATTCTTTGTATTTTTTTTGATTGTTTTTATTTTATGTAGCTTTTCGCTAGTTCATTCGCTGGCGACGCAGTCCTGCTTTCGAGTAATTTTTAAATGAGGCTCTTCATTCAACTGACCCAAATTCTTTTTCATTAGGGTCATTTTACTGTCTCTTGCATTTTACATGGCTTGTTTCAAATTATATTTGGTGGTGGAGTCGAATAGTAGAAATTTTAGTTGAAATTTTTAATATATGATTTTTTATAAGAAGTGGCTTTGTTGTTATTGTTAGTAGCTCTGTTTATCTCATTGCTATTATTTTCTCTTGTATGTCGGATATTATTTAAACTTTACAGTAATTTTATTGATTTTCGGTCAAATTTGTATATTCAAAATAGTGATATTTAAAAAACTAAAAATTATTAATATTGGTTTTTAATCAATCACAGTTTAATCTAGCAAAAAAAAAATAATGTAGAAATATCTGTTACTATTTTTCTAGTAGGTGTTGTGGAGCATAAGTAGGGTTCAGAATTTTTCATTTATATTAAATGTTGACATTTCAACATTTATAATATTTCTCAAATTTAAAATTTTTTCACGGTCATAAATGAACGACAAAAAATGATCTGCCTACGATCACACCTGAATGAGTGTAACCTTTTTTTTGTTTAGCATACATATATGAACGGTGAAAAACGAAGAATATCTGTATTATTCATATGTGAGTTTATAAGTTTTCTACGATCTTTTCATTTTTTTATATAAAAAAATTAACAAAAGTATAAATTCTCATATATGATTAGTTGCGTGAAAAATAAAATATTTTTTCATATATTCACTTTTGAATAGAAAGGAAAAAAAAATAAATCTTCTCACTCATGACTGAACAATCATATTAATAAATATTTTCTAGTCCCTCACACATGTATGAAAAGAACCAAAAAAAATCTTAAATATAAATACTCACAGATGATTGAGCAGTGAGTGAGCATTTCGGTACTCTGAGTATAACACCAGAGATATTTGTGTGTATTTCCCCAGCAAACATAGTTTTTCAATTGTTTTGGTAACTTTTAAAATTTGGAGCTGTTTTTATTAAGGAAGTGTAATATTTAGGAATTATGTTTATTTGCTGGTAAAATGCAGGCATGTTTTAAAAATCCTGTTTAAAATTTACCGACTTTTTTAATTTTTAAATAAACTAGAACAAAAGTTTTTGCCGTTTCATTAAAAAATTATTATTATTTTTTGACCGTTTATATTTCAGCACCATTAATCAGTATCCCGTTGAAGTGACCAGAAATATTCTAAACTTCATTTTTATTTCATTCTTTAAAATGTTTACCTTGGTGGAACCCGACATAAATATATAAATACTTATGCATCGGGTTGCCCTAAGCATTATTAACCGTTGCTTTTAGGTCCCACTATCGTGTTAAATTATGCGGAGAAAAATTATTGTTTGTGGTATGATCATAAGAGCCGTATTGTGTTCTTTATACCTTACTTTGGTCACGATAATCATGTTTTGATTAAAATTTGGACATTATTGGTAAGTATGCTCGAAACCTGCGACGTGCTTGGTTTGACCGGTATCACATAAGTATTACAAAAGAAAATAGTATTTATAACCATAAAATATTGTAATATATAAAATAAGTTTTGTTCTCAATAGATATTGTTCTTCCATCCTATTGTTTCGACAAGCTTCGATGCCTAACAACTTTACACAATTTGTTGATTCTTATTATTAAATTTGTTGCCATTAAATAAAATAAATGATTTTACACTAGTTCTTGACTGTAACATGCGGTCAATTTTTATTTTGACGTTCGATACAATTCTTGAAGCAATTTATTGGATTGTCACGTTTTTCCTTCATTTACAATTGAATTTTTGTGTTACAATTTTCTTCCTGAAAAATAAAAAGCCAGCCATTTGCACTTAATTTATTTTTTAACCTCGGAACGCATGCGAATCTTATAGATGTGACCGTCTGAGTTTTTGTGTGTAACATTGCTTTTTAACTGAACAAACAACCTTTGCAAACATGCAATGTCAGTACACACTGATATAAACATTAGCAAAATTACGAACGAAACAAAAGTTGTTTGTAGTGGCAGCACAATAAGAGATGCCAAATGTTAAATTCCGGGTTTTTAAAAACCCGCATGCTGGATGCTTCAATAGTAATAAAAATAAATTTATGCTATTTTGGTCACATCATCTGGTTCAAAATTATTGATATTCCATCTTTGCCTGTTGTTCTTTGTTTTTCTACTTTCCTACTGCCTATTTTATTTCATTTAGACTGGGAGATGCAACTATCCTGAAATTGTTCTCTCACGTTGCTGTAATCAAGCTGGCAGTTGTAGACAGAGCGGCTTTCGTCTTTTGTGTCTGATGGCCCTTCTTTGGCATTTTAATATGATCCTGATTTCGGCTTTGATAAGCTCGTGGTCACAGTCTGATGTACGCTCATCTTCTATTTCAGACATCCAACAGATTTCTATGTCTGGCATAGTTCTATTAGTCGCTCTATATTATTGTTGTTAACTCGAATATGAAAAGGCGTTCACTTAAAATTGTGTTTGTTTTTGATTAAATATTGTTTCTCCGCGATTAAACTAAGATAATCTTGTGATTTTTAAAATGAATATCCAATGAACAGAGATGAATTCAATGATATATTTCAATGAGCGACTTATGGGTTTCGTTTTTTGTTCTCATTCAGTGTTTTATCTATACATTTATACATATTTCCATGAGAAAGTGGAGAAAAAGCAGTGAAAGTACGTCGATGTCTTTACCGGTTTAAAGGTACTGCATCCTTTACGACATCTTTTATTTTCGAAAGCGTACAACAGATGGCGCTGTTTTAAAATAATGACAAAATATTAATTACTTACTGGCAAATAGCCAATTGAAAAAATTTGTATTTGATTTGTATTTTTACTTTTTGAAATTACATTGGTATTCAAATATTTTAAACACCTTGTACAAAGCTTTACAATAATTTTTAGAAATTTAGAATTTTATATAAATTTTAGAATCGTTTCTAGGGATGGGTACTTTTATATAAAGTAAAGAGTCTTAAAATGTGGTGGGGATTACTTTCAAAGCAAAATCGAACAAAGTTATAAAAAAACTGTGTTTTGCGATTTTCAATTTTATATGGACTTTTAAAAGTTTATATGTTTTAATTTTCTTCTGAATAATTCCAAAACCATTAGATATATAAAAATGATATTTGAATGGGAAGAAAGAGAGAATGATTGCATAAGTTGTTTGAAAGTTTTCTTCAGTCAGTGGAACTGCTGCTCAAAAAATTACCTATTAAAACAAAATTGTAAAAACTTATCCATATAATTTTAATTCTACTGCGACTGGTTTATAAGATTAGTTAGAGTATCTTAAACCAATAAAAAAAAAACAGTGGGGAATTATGATTTATTTTCAAATCGAGTATCCTGGGATTTGTAAATACCGATACCGATGGGCATCTCTGAGTATATGCGTAGGACATTAGAAATTATTCCACGATACAACTTATGAAATCAACAGCATATTAAGCAACAACAAAAACAAATACAAAAACAGAATGTATAGCAGGAAATATCATAACAAAACCAATGTAGAAACATACACATAGACCAGCTGAATTCAATAGCTAAGTTATTAACTCGTTCACCCAACAGAAAAAGCAGTATGTGAGTGTAGGCGTCCTCGTCTAAGAAAGGTCACACACATACGCACATACACGATATCACATCAATAAAGGCTGTCAGTCACAAACGGTACTAAATGAAGTCACGTATAGACGATTTTTCTTTCGGGTCCATATTAAAGAACGTGTGTTTTGTCAAGTGTTGCAGGGACTCTTGCAGAATAAATACAAACATGCATAAACACATACATAAATTTGTATGTTCAAACAGTGATGTGTGAAGGTGTATAAAAGTCTGTACACAGTATATACATTTGTAAGTGTGTGAGTAATATGCTATAATAAAGTAAAAGATGGAAATAAAAATAAAATTAATACTACATATGTATGTATTATAAAGAAACAAATATGCAACAATACCCACACACACAAACGATCATCCTTGTGTGTATAAATTTAACTCGCATATTAAAACATTTTTGCTCTTCAATGAATTAAGAAAATAAAAATGTTAATTTAAATTTACGTTTTATTTTATTTTATTTTATTTTTTTTGTAGATAACAAATAAAGTTGAATAGTGTTGCACCCAAATGCTTTCAATTAAAATTTGGTTTTCTGATAATGACCGTGTAATTCACTTACACCAATTTATGTGATCAACTCGCCGTATAATTCATTCACTACAACTTTCAATTAAACAATAAAAAGGTTAACAATTGCAAATTCGTTTTAATTTAAATGGGATTTGTTTCGTGTTTTTTCTCTGTGAATCATTTTTCTATTTTTCTATTTGGATTTGTTATTTTTGTGTGGAATTTTCAATAGAATATTTGAGTTCTCATTATTTTCTTTTTCCTGTTTCTTTAGTCCGTTGTAGTTGCAGGTTTTTGCCATATGAGTTGCTGCATAAATGTACGAACAAATTTACTCGTGGCATAAATTACCAACATGTACTCCTGTGGTCTATTTTTATTCTAAGCAAATGAGTTTTTGCTCTGCGTTTCGCTTTCAATTTTTTTTTATTTTAAATATATGTATCTTTGCCATTATGCTTGCAGTCGCTACTGGTTTTTGTGTTCATTTTGAATGAGTCCATGAGTGTATGTGTGTTTTTTTATTGGTCTTTGTCTTGTTTATACAAAAGTATTTTGAATTTTCCTCTTATTTTGGCCAAATGCCAGTTAGCAGTATAAGCACTGGAAACAAAAAAAGTTTTTCTTGCTTATTTGTATATGGATGTCAGTCTATATTTTTGGGGCGAATGCTCAACATTTACATACAACTCACATGTGCTTCACCCAAAATTCTATAGATATGAGTAGGTAGTGAATCGAAAATTTAAAAATGCAAAATTGTAAAATGTTTAAGGCAAAATAGAAAAAATAAAATTAAGAATATTTTTTTAGTGGGGAAAGAGAAAGAGAAAGAAAGGATAAAGCACAAAAAAAAAAAAACAAAAAGTAAAAATAAAAACATGAAAAAGGTCTGTTTGTCTTCAACTTGAAACCGGAAACAGGATGTGAGTATAACCAACACCGAATACGACATTAAATTTTTGAAAACGGTTATAAGCAAAAAACTGGTTAATCAAATTTTTACAAAAAATATAGTTTATTTAAAAAAATAAAAAACAAATGCATTCACAATGTAATTGATAAATATTGTTGCTTTATTTTTATTTTTATTTTTAAGTTTTAAATTATAGTTTTCATAACCTTAAAATTTTTCAATTTATCTATCAATTTTTAATTTATTATTATCAGGGTAGTTCTAGTAGTAAATCCAAATAAATTTTATAATTTCAATAATATAATTACACAATCAAATCAAAAGTTTTCAATTAAAACGGACTTGACAGTAAAGGCTCGATTCTACTCCCAAAGGGTAGTATAACCCTACAAGTTTAGATTTTATTGGTAATTTCACAAAAGTTGATCAGTTTTACAGTGGATATAATTTTTCCATAATATTGTTAGTGAAACTTTGGGACTTATGTTAAAAAAAATATTTCTTTTAAGTTTCTTAAAAAAGAAAAAATGGAGGAATAATTTTTTTTCTACTGAATCCTGAGCTACATTATTGCCCAAAAAGTTAAGCGGTATCACCTAGTATGAATGAGATAATAGACAAAAACTGATGACGCCTTTTTTTGCAGGGCTCACTGTTTTTTACAATCTTTCGAGGACCAAAAATAAAAAAATTAATAAAAATTGGTCACCAATTTCGCCAAACCGAGTGTAGGGTATTTATAGTATTTATTTATTATTTACCCGGGTGTTTTTTTTAAACAGAAAATTGTTTTCGGTTTTGAACCCTAATATATACATACATAAATACATTTACATACATATACATACATATATATACATACATACATACATACATAAATGTATGAAAATCAAAACCACATCATGTAAAACAACTTAAAGTGGATAGTGAAAACTAAGCATTGTAAGCTATACTATCTATAACTACAATTTAAACACTTGTGCATTTATAAATATATATTACCAACAGTATTCAAATTTACAATAGAACAGTCTTCTGGAAGTTGAAATTCCATTTAAACAGTTTTAAGCGTTTTTGAAGATTTATTTTTTATTTTTATGAGGTTCGTTCTGGCATGAAATTATTTACAAAATCTGATATCAGTACTTAAAATCGAAAGTACAGAATCATTTTTTTTTTCAAGAAATCTTGTTCTGTTCTATCTGTACTTGACACAGAATTTTTTTTTCGCAGCAATTAAATTTTTTAATTACTTTCAGATACAAGTTTAATACATTTTCTAATTGACTCAATTATAAATTTAACTAAAAACAAATAAAATAATTTTCTAATTAAATAAATAATTGATTTTGTATAAAATTATATTAAAGTGAAACTAATTACAGCTTTTAATTAGAGTAAAAATATTTATCTGTGTGTAAGTAAATTTATATTCTGAACTGAATACATAAGCGCATAATTTTGATATTGTACATGAATAATAATTAAATTAAATCTGTTGTTTTTTTCACAGAATATTTGTCACTTTAATTGTCGGATCAAAAGTTTCGGGTTTTCACATTTGGCTCCTGTTGTTTATGGTCTATCGCTGGCTGACATAATTAAATAAATTTTATGTTGCAAAACAAACTTCCAAAAAACCCATTTTAATTTGTAGTCATTTGGGTTTTATTGTTTTTTACTCGTACAGTGCAGTAGCTTTTTTTTCTATCCTCTTCCTTAACGATTTAATGTTGTACTTGAGAATAGAAGCAAATCAGAGGTTTTTCAAATTGTGTTGCCATAAAGTAACACATTCTGATTTTTATACCGCTTTTTAATGTTCAATAAAAAAAGAAGGAAAACGAGCCAGTAATAAGATTTAGACTTGAAATGGGTTGTGTTGATGTTACTTCATTTGGTATGATGAAAATGTTACGATGTTACATATATTTATAAGAATGTTGGTAGAGTTTTTGGATTGAGGATATTTTTATTCCTTTGTCGCCAGTAAAAACGGTTTTAAGATTGTCATATCGTTGGTAATCTTTACAATATCCATTTGCGGTGCCATAATTTGTTTAAACATATTTATGTGTGTACGTACATATGTGTATAGTTTCTTGCATTTTACTATCTATGCAACAATATTATATGTATGTAACACATTGATAAATAAAATCCAATACCTGCAAACGGAACGTCTCAAATAATGAGCATAACCGCAACACAAGTTTACAGAATTTTATAAACAACTAGCTGTGACTGCGATGTCATCAGCTAATAATATTTCTCCATGTTTGCCTTTCGTTTTGAAAGTGATTCACGCCAAATTTTAAGACTCTTTCTTTTATAGTTCGAGTTTATAAAGGTCTAAGAGTAAATAATCAGGATATTGTAGCATAGGTTTTATTTTTTTTAAGAGAAGTAAGTACCACTCAGGCAGTTAATGCATATATTAACTGTGGTACTTCCTTTGGAAAGGGAAAGTAATAGATAAGACAGATGGTTAGTGTGATAGTAAAGCTTCGATTCTGGCAACACTGAAATTGCACGTTATGATTATTTTTAGAACAGTATTGCAGCGCCTTTGGTGTTATTTTGAAGCTAGCATAGCCAATTTATAATTATTTTACTTCGCCGATTCGGCGATTTAGTGCTATGTGGTGATACCGGCGTAGGAAGGCGCTGTGATATGCATTGTTATAAAGAAAAATTAATACATATCAGAAAAATTGATGTTGCCATGGCTGAGTATTGAACTCGTGACCATTGCTTAGTAGTCAACGTGCTAACCACTTAAGCTACAGCACCATCTAAAAAAGATTTTTATATATAAAAGTGTCTAGTATAAAGTCATTCAAATCGAAAAAATTGTGTAAATTTATATTTTCTCTTGGAAACGAGATAAAGTATCCTATATTTGAATCGAAGGTAACAAGGTACCTCCGCACAAAATTTTATCAAAATTAACTCAGTAGTTTAACGTGATGCAATCGCTGTAATTGTAATTGAAAATATCTCAATTACAATTACAAATAATATAATTGCGTAATTGCATGAGTAATTAATTACAAACAGTAATTGACATCTCCCAAGTCTGATGTATAGATGTGGTCAGATCATTTTAAGATTTAAGATGTGAATATGTTTACATTTCATATTTCCTCAGTGTACTGACACATCGCTCGGTAACAGCAAAAAAAAAAAAAACAATAAAGCCAACTAAATATAAAAAAACTGTTTTTTGCAGCTTAAAAAATGGATGTAGGATGTAAGGATCACTCATAGCTGGGTAAATTTTAACTATTCTACCAAGTATTTAAGTTAGACAACGATAAAAAATATTTTCATATTTATATCTTAAAAGAAACACTTTTTGTTTTATTGTCTTGGAGGAACTACTGGATGGATACAATGACAGCTATTTAAGAAGGTAAAGGAATAGATCCTAGAACATCTAAATCTATGACCTAGGATAGAGGGAGAGAGAGAGAGAGTTGGCGAAGCCTTTGCGGAAAACCTCTACATTGAAAGGTAAAAGAGGTGTGGTATAATGAAGTAAGTTAAGCCTTCTACTCATATGCAAGTATCTACGTGCCTCTTGAATGTTGTAATTTCTAACATCCTTAACAAAAACAAATAGTGGTGTTGACTCTGTGTTTGTAATTCTTGTAAAATATAAAGCAATTTTCATTAATCAAAAGTGTCATTATAATCAGCAAATAAAATTAAAAGTTCTTTGTGTTGCTCCCAAATAAGTAGATGTGAAGGTGGTTACAGTTGAATTGATGAAATTTTGTCTTAAAGAAATTAATATTATTATTATTTTTATTGTTATTACTTTTTATTTTATATTATTATTTTTATATTTCTTTATATTATTTGTCTATTTGAATTTTTTTTTAGAATTTATCAAATCAAATCAAATAAAATTAATCTTCATCTTTGCTACAATGTTCGCATAACATTGGGTTTTCGTGTTTCCTTTAAAATCTAATAAATAATCACCTGAAAAACATAAACATTCGTTTACACATTCAACCGAAAGTTTCATACGCACACACACATAATCAGGACACACTTTGTTGAAATGGAAAGTGAGAACGAGAATGGGAAGAAATGAAGAAAAATATAAAACCTTACGTTTGTCTAGTTTTTTAATGCTTAAAGGTGAAGTGTTGCCTTAAGTTGTTATTTTTGTTGCTGCTGATGTTACCTTTACAGAAGAGACAACATGACAACAACAAACGCACTTTATCCCTGTCAGTTTGTTATTACTTGGTCAACGTCGTTTACTTTAGCTGGCTTGACTCGTTCCTCCTTCTCCCAGCCGGGGTAAAGTAAAAATGATGCAGATAATAATGTGGTCTTTGATGATGATAATGATGATGCTACTGCCAACATTACTTAAGCATTTGTGTGTATGTGTGGGTGCTCTGTTGCTTGGTCAAATATTTGCAATTCTTGTTTGTTTTATTTATTTTTTCGTTATTGAAAAATTACATTTCAGGAGTCAAGGTATAACGAGGAAATAATAAACGCTATTAATCGCCATGGTATGACGGACGCAGTGTTAGCAACAATGTAAGAGCTGTTGTGAGTAAATGTGCACTTGTATGTCAGTTTAATAGTACAATATGGACAAGTAAGCAGCTTAATGGTATTTATAAAAAATAATATAGTGATCACAAATAAGAGGAACGGTGAACAGCATACATATGTAATGATAAGAGTTTTGTATGTGTGTGTGAAAATTCAAATACATCTCAGCAAAAAGGAATAAGAACATTGGTTCGTGTGTTTTTTAGGAGATAAAATTAATTGACAAATGAGTGGAGACTATTTCGAAACAAATAGCTGCGATTTAGAATTTTTTCATCAATATTATTATTTTCAATAGTTTTTATGTTTGAAGTTTTTAAAAATCAAATTTGGCTTAACATGTAAAGCTGACCGTGTAACTTTATACTTACAGACTTTTTGTTTTTATTAACAGAAAGTATGTAATTTGGATCCGCTGGCTATCAGTTTACTTTGATAGCTAACATCAGTGTAAGCAACCATAACAAAATGAAACTTAAACAAACCGATAAACACTTGAAAAATAGTAAAGGATTTATTTTACACACTATAAACAAGTTGAAACTTTTAACAATCGCAACAATGATGGAGAAAAAAAAACCTGTTAAAATACATAAATAAAAAGCAGAAGAAAGAAAGTCTTGGCATAAAAAACAAAACACACACGCACATGCACATGCACATGCACACTAAGCACGTTAAGTTTTAGTGGAAATTTATGTCAACATAATACACTTGCACTCATTCATATATTCACAAACAAACGCATGCATGCAGGAAATCTCAATATGAAACAAACCGCTAAAAGAACACACAATAATGTGTCATTATTACCACTCGTACTAAATACAAATACATACATACGAGGACATACATGCATATGTATAAGCATCACACGCACATACATAAACGCAAATATAGTTTACTCAAACGCATGTATGATTTTACCTGTCATAAAAGAAAATATCAAACAAAAGATGTGTTTTATCTTAAGGACAAAGAGGAAAATAGTCTAAATTTGCTCTGGTAACACAAACAAATCATTTGAGCTTTTTTCTTTCTTTGAATCCTTCAAAAGCTCTTTAATAAACTTTTCTTTTCAGTTTTGGCTTTATTTTTTTTTTTCTTCATATTTTTTATTATTTTGCTTTGAGATTAAACTGTTGATCTGTACCTTTTTCTATTTAAATTGTTTTTCTTTCGGTTTTATTTATTTTGCGCTGCTGCTGTTGTTGTTTTATATTCCCAACCTCAAACAAGAACAACAACAGAATCCATCTTTACGACACACTGTGGTCATTTTGCAAGCAATAAAGCAAAAAGAAAAAAAAAAAAACAATAAATAATTTATTTTGTAGTATTTGTCGTATGGTGCATTTAAATTTTTCTGATAGAAAATTAAAGTAATCCTCCTGTTTTCTAACACAAATACACTCACCCACACATGTGTACATTGAGTTCAGAGCACAAACTTACACTTAACCATTAAACTTGGCGAAGGTGTTAAATGTTCAATTTTGATACAAGGCAAAGCAAGAGCTTTGAACATTTTGGGTCAGCTCCTGAGGGAGTCATACATTAAAATCAGTGTCATCACAGAAAGAGAGAGAATGAATTAAAACCAAAAGAGACATTTTAAATAATTAATGCCTGTCTTTTTTTTTTTTTTTTGTTAACAGTAAAAGTGTTAAGAATTTTTGATGTTTGTCGCAAAGCACGAAAAGGCGTGAAGAGCTTACGAGATAAATATAAATGTTTTTATATAAATTTAGATACTCGTACACATGCAATGGGATTTCTTACAATTTAAATATTTTATAGTAAACTTTTTTATTTTACTTAATTAATCAATATACTAAACAATATGTATTCATACCTCGAAGGTAAAAATTAAACTTATTTAATTAGAGTCATAAGCTACATGCCACAGCACAGTGTAATTCATCAAAACAGGATGCACTTGTGCTGGAAACGAAACTGTCAACTACATAGGTTGCCCTTTTTATACTATATTAAAGAGGTGTTCGGCTCAAAAATTAAATACTTACCCCACGAAGATATCTAGCAAATGATATTTATCCTCATATTTTGAAATTCTCAACATGTCTTATTCGCTGAAAACCAACGGAAACAACGAATCCAATTTTGAACTTGCAAACTGAAAAACAAAATCCTTCCTTCATCCTAAATCGTCTTGAAGCAACCATTCATACATTAGTGCAGGTAGTGAACTATTTTAAGTCTATGTATTCCATGTTATAGACAAGTTATAGGAAAGATTGATGTTTTATTTATATACATATGTACATATTACTTATTTATTAAAAATTGCAAATTATATTCTAACTTAAATTATCGAGCATAATAACAATGCATATTACACGTACTACCCTACCGGGGCCCTCGAAATGTTTTCATTCTCCTTTGCTAACTAACATATTATTCTCATTTTAAAATAGTTTGGAAACATCAGTTCTCATCAGCTTCTTCTAGTTTTGAGAAAAATTAAATGCCATAAATTTAAATTTCATAGTTTAATTTGAAAAAATTGTGAGCATTTTTCTTTAAAGTAAGACCGCAATATATTTTTGAAAACATATTTACATATACAAAAATAACATTGTCAAACTTATTTTTAGCAATTCTTGAAATATGTAATACAAGATATAATTGACATTAAAATTTATTTTCGGAAGTATAAAAAATATTCTTAATATAAATCAGAGTACCGAAACGCTAACTCATGTATGAGTATGTACATTGTAGTTTTTTTCTGTTTCTTTCATTGATCGTCGGCAGATCGTTTTTTGTTGTTCCTTTATCAGTGTGAAAAAAATATAAAATTTTTTCAATCTCGTTTATGAGAAACGTTGAAATTTCAACGCTCATAAATGAAAAATTCTGAACCCTAATATAAATACTAGTTGTAAACCTACTTATCAAAAAAACAAGCAAAAATTCGTATAGTTAATACAACATTAAAAAAATAAAACCCTAAGAAAAGATTGTAACTTATAATAGATCTATTAAAAGCCCTTATAGTAATGTACAATGTGCATACATATGTATACACCCAATTCTATTTTTACACGGTTTTGATTTAACACGGTTTGAAAATAAAAAAATATTTTTTTTTAAACGATTTTATTCCATTTAGCACGATTCATTTGGGCTTAGATTTTTTTTTGTAAAACTTAAGTTTTGCGAAATATTTTTATATCAAAAATTTAGAGAAATTCCCGTTTTGTGCAAACAAGCATTTTTACTTGTTAGAGCAATTGAAATGTGTTAATATTTTGTGAACTATCAATGGATCGCAACAAGAAGACGACGAAAACTACAAATAAAAAACTACAACGTAAAGCCATTTCTTTAGAAAACAAAATTGAAATTTTAGATCGCCTTCGAAATGGAGAAGGCTCAATATTTCTTAGCAAAATGTTCGGTTTAAACGATGATACAGTAAGAACTAGAAAAAATTAAATTCAATGAGGCAATCGTTGATTTCTGAAACGAAACTATCTATTAAGTCTTCATCATACACTAAATATGCAAATAAACGGTGCAAATACACATTACCTTTATAATTTAGTAAAATAAACATTTTTATTGTTCTTAAAAAATTCTCGTTTTTCACTAATTTTAATAGGTTTTAGAGATAAGGAACCAATCACCTATTTTTGTATATCATCAATGTCTTTTTTTACATGTTTTTTACACGGATTTTTCTGGAACCAATCTACCATGTAAAAACAGAATTAGGTGTATATTTTAGATGTATCTGCCTAAGTAACAAATAAAATAAAAACAAAGACATGGATTATTAATAAAAAAGAGGATTAAAATTATTATTATATTCATTATATTTATTGCTTTTGATCTGGTGTAGTCTATAATATTATTATATGAAGAAAATCTGGCGAGGTGTTTTAAGTACCCAAGTATAATCGTTAATAGCTAATTTTCTTCTTCTGAATGCACAATGTAGGACTTTTTATATAATTTTAATCTAAGATTTAAATGTAGCTGAGAGGGGGAGAGTAGAGAAAGCAAGCCCATTATGCCGATAGTATGATGACAGAATACATAAAAATGAAGGCTAAAGAAACGAAATAAAGGAAAGCTGTAAAGAATAGAGGAAGGAAGGAAAGAGTAATATTTTTAAAGATGTTTAAGCTTCTCTATTTTATTCCAAAAGCTACTAAACATATAGTACCATATATGTATGTATGAATGTAAGTGCGACTGTTGTTCAGATTATGTTGTGTGCTAAACAACTTATTGTCGATGTCAATGAATTATTTCATCACACACACCCACACTGACACATACCAAACTTTATGCACATAATACTTTGTATATACTGATATGTATATGTATGAGTATATGTGTATATGTGGTGTAAGCTCATGCAATAATAATGAAATGTTTTTATCGTGCAGATAAATGCAGTTTTTTTGCTCATCAGCTTAAGTACTAAAAGGTGCAAAATTTCCAGGATGTTGAAAACATTTATTGTTGCGTGTTTTTCTTCTTGCAAACGGAAAAAACGGAAGTGTGTCTTGTTAAGGGAATTAGTTTAAATTACTTATTACTTATTTTTGATATGAATCCTTTTTGCTTATTAGATTAGAATTAAAATGAGATGAATAATTTTTGATCAAGCTTAAATTCTTATATTTCTATTAGATTTAATTTTAAAAAGAACGTGATCCATCGTCAAGTTAGTTGGAACGTAAGTGTAAAAATAAAACAATAAATAAGATGCGGTAGTTCTAACTGCCGATTTAGTTTTAATCAACGACTATGCACAGTGGGGAGATCACAATATAAATGGTAATAAAAGTACAACATTCAAACTGCTCAGGCTTTGGCTGTCAAAATATTCGGGTATAATGTTATTCCACTTCCACTCGAAACTTATAAATATATTTTTACGTTGTTGGTGTTCTGTCTTTTACATGTAAATGATTTTAGATGCAAATTTAGGTGAATGCGAATTACAGAACATAACTGATTCTTTGCGATTCCTCGGCTGTGCAAAACCTTTTGCTCATTTGATTTTATGAACCAAGTCGGCAAGATTTTAAAGTCCGTTCATTTGCAAAAGGGAAATTTTAGACACTATTTAGAGAATTATAAATTAATAGAATTTTATATAAATCCCATGTTGCAACCTTTGTACAAAGAAAATATTAAAACCATATTAAAACCATCTGCAGAACTATAAAAGTAAGAGTATTTAAATTTGATATGGATTCCATTCAAAACAAAAGGCGAATTCGAAGAAAATATTGTCTAGGATGAAAATAATAACAGCAAATACTTCAAATTAAAATATTACAATATTTGATGGCCAAATAATTTTTGATTGTCGGGTCACTCTAATGTTCATATAATTAATGAAATAATTAAAATAATAATGATATTACCACTCTTATGCAACATGATTATGTACGCATTAATTTTGTTATTTTAATTCTCCTTTTAAAATATAATTAAATATGAATGTTCAGCCTCATATAAATTTCGAAATTCCACAACAAAAATTTGACAATAGGATTGAGTTCATCAACCAACCATTCAACCATTCAACCAACCATCGATTCAACAAAATTTGTTGATTTCAAAAATCTTTCAAATATGGCTGTTTTTAAGAATATACGAGTATGTTTGGAAATATTTAAATTGCTTTAATTATACAATTTAACATTTTAAAAGCAATCGGCTTAAAAAAAGATGGTTTACGAAAACACAGTGAAATGATTGATGAAATTGATGCAATAACGGAAACTAAATAAAACTCATTCAGTCATTTATGAAATTTTTATATTCTTCACAGTGCAGGCTTCATTGATTTAAAACCCTCAATGATTTGAATAAATCAAATTAGTTATTTTTATGTTATTTTTAAATGAAGGATTTTGGCAGATGCGATCTTAGTTGATGGTTTTTAGTAGCAATTATGTTCGAAATATTCTACATTGCATATTAGCATATTATATTCGAAGTAATTTAATTTGTTTGGCAATTATTTATATAAATTAATAAAAACATGGAACTCTTCGTCCTTAACACATGCACAAGTTGCTTGGGTGTTTACAACATCGAGTGATAATTTATATTCAAAATGTTGTCAAAAATAAAACAAATGGTAAGAAAAAAATTTCGAGTGTAAATCGGACTCACGCTCGAAAAAGAATATGTATAAACACAAGTTTCTTGCATCTTTATATATAAAGACCATACTTTTCGGAAAAAAGTTATTTCAAAGGCAATTTAAAGTATTTGTAAATCGAGTAAAGATTGAAATCAGTACAAAGCACGTTGTTTACACTGAGTTGAGGTTTGTCCTAAAATCTTTTTCTAAAATTTTTGTATTTGGGACAAAATTCCGATTGTCGTTGAAGTCGTTGAAATCTGTCATTTTAAAGTTCGCAGTCTCTGTCTTATCTGCAAAAACGACGTTTTTTAAAAGAGTAGAACTTCTTGTGTGTAAACGTTTTCTCATTGTGTTTATTTTTTTAATAATCATCTTTAATATTCATGTTGTATAAATCAGTTAGTGCATCATCATCAGAGTACTATCTAAACGCGGCTTAATAATGATGTATCGAAATCACTCGCCAACCCTTATCAAACAAACAGCCGCAAGGTATGACAACAGGACAATAATAAGTAATTACAATATATGAATACTTTTATTTGGTTCAGAGGAAGAGTTGCCATTCCATTCTCTTCATAGATTTGTTATAACAAATATTTGGGTACATCTAAGTAGCTAAGGGAATTTAAAATGTTGGAATTTTTTTAAACAAATTCTTTCTTTATTAAAGGCAAATTTATTTCTATTTTTTATTAAAAAAAGAGCAAATGTTTTGTTTGTCAATAACAGTTGTTTTTTACTTGCTATTTCAAAAAAAAAAAAAAAAAAAAAAAAAATAACTAATGGAATTTAATTCAACATTGCAATTAAACTTTGTTTTATAGAGTTTTAATTTTTGTTTAAATTTTATTCTTTTAGTTTTTTTTTCAAAGTAACTTATTGCCAAGGAATGCTTAAAGCAGTTCATATTGTCTGTATGCATGTGTGTGCATCTGTTTTGCTTTTACACATTTGTGTATTTTTTACATACATACATACATACATACATACATACAAACATACATACATACCTACATTGCAACCCTAATGAAAATCAAAAATAGACTAAAAGTCTGTCTGTATGTGTTTAGTGTTGAAAACAAGTTGAGAAGCTCATCAACATCTTCATCAGAGTTAAAAATAAAAAAATAATAAATGTAAAACAAAGTATTTTAAAAATAAAAGTAACAATAGGAAAACTAAATATAAAACAAAACTTCTTATTTAATTGAATTTCTAGCAATGAAGATACAAATGATTTCAAGCAGTGATATGAAGAAAAAAATTTATTTTCTCTATAAAAAGAAATCAAAAATCTTATTCAATATAAATCTATTTTTATAAATAAATATTTGTTTAATATTCCTGTTTTCTTCTCTGTTTTCACATTTTTTTCATTTCTGAATCAATATCAAATCAAGTCGGGTTGTAAGGCTGTTTGCATTTTCTTTATTATTTTTTTTTTTTCGATGCAAAAAGTGAAAATAATTGAGATTAATTGAATTTTGCTCTAATGAATTGCGTTTCCGATTCATTTAATTTTATCTTATTCATAACATTCAGTTTTATTAAAATGTTAAATCTAAAAGAATACTTTTGTAGCAAATATTATTCATTTTGCTTCTACTGATGGAATACTTGTTATGCAAGTTTATTGAATTTATATTATAAATATATAAATTATAATAAAATTACTTAAATAAAAAATAGTCCAGTATCTTTATCTTTGAGAAAAAAAAAAAAAAATACAATAAATAGAATGGTGTATCCATAAAAAAGGATTTTAAACCTAAATTTATTGGTAATTGAAAACTTATTTCAAATCAGCTCTGTTAAGTTTCCTCATAAGTTATGGAAACAGTTCAAGGATTATTGCAGAAAACAGCAACTCGTTTAAAATATAAGAGATTTAAAATTTTTTTTGATAACGTGCAAAATGCTTATAATACCTTCTTATATTCAAAAAAATAAACTTTAATGAATCAATTTTACAATAATAATCAAGTATTTTTTTAATTGATTTATTTAATTATGCCCGTCCAATTAAATTAAAAATTTATTTATATTTATTTATCTTGCCAGGGTAAAACATGCAGTACGAGACAAAACAAAATTGAGTGTTTTCTATTGCATTAAACGATATCTTGAGATCAACTACAAATTAGATTTTATTTCATATTTAACAACTGAAAACTTGCACAAATTAATTGCCCAACTTTAACCTCGATTATCATAAAACTATACTTTTGCAATAAAAACTTTAAAACACCTACGTCAGTTTCTTAGATTTTTTCCTGTTTTTTTGCGTTCTCAATCTCGAAACTTCGAAATCTCAATTTCGACCCCTGGCAAGATAAGGTCCTTTCCGTCAGATCTCTAGAGATTTGCGTTTATAAAGCATTTCTTTTTAAAACCAGTATTCATTTTGAAACGATTTTATCATTTAAAACTCAGTATTATCATAAATAACTTTTTTCTTTTTGATTCTACAAATATATTGTTAAGCTAAGGAAAGTCGATGTTATTGCAAACCAATCAAGGTTCTTTCCTTTTGTTTATCATAAATGAACAACTCTAGACGTTGAAGTGTTTACTTGCCAAAGAAAAAGGTTGTGACATCAATACGGCAGAGTTGATAAATATGAAATAATCTTTAATACAAAATATTTGGACTTAAACACGTTTTCGATTAAACCTTCAATTTAAACTCAGTTAATATAAACACAGGTTCGTATTTTATATTTGTTTGTATGACTTCGTGGTGGAAATTAAACAAAAATGAGAATTCTTTAAGTAAAATTGCAAAACATTAGCAAAATTTAAAAAATCTGTTATTTAACATTTATTTAATTACAATGAACGAAAGTGGCCCTAAAGAAGGAAAATTTTATATGCGTTAATTTCGATATAACTCAACAACCAGCTAAGACAATACTTCACATCTCATTTTTATCTTAAATTGGAATGTTTCTATTTGTATCTTGGGTGCATAAAAAAGCGTTCATGTATGTGCGAAATATGTTAGTATGCTCTTTTGAACAGCGTATGAAGATGTAGTAGACGTTACCTTTTTTGTTTGCCCTGTCATATGATTTTGGAATAATTTGGAATAATTGAAACTTGAAGTTTTTAAGTTTTCTGTTTTAACAAAATTCGATATCAATATTCGATACATTTTAAATTATTATTATTATTATTCTTAAAAGAAAAACTTAATATAGAAAAATAAAAAATAAAAAAATTGTATGTCTTATTTTTTGTAATATTCGATTCTTCACTACCTTCTAGTAGTTCTTTTAAACTCAGTTTAAACACATCTTCATTTTGTTTAGAATTTACAGGAGTGTTCTACACTTAAATTCTATTAGCAAGTGGAACTGAATCTGCAGTTTGCTTGATTGTTATTTTTTTTCCATATTTTATTTATTGAATCTTCAAATATATTTTTGAACTAACAATAATTACTCATACCTTAAGCCTAAAATAAATATACTTGATATGTCCAGCCAGTGCTAGAAAAAAGATGTATGTTTCACGGTCGCTTCTATCATTTGCGGGTCATCCCTCTGATGTTCAGCTGAGAGAAGAAATATCCCTCCTTCGTGGTTACGAATGTAACCACGTTCATTTAGCATGTTGCGAGCCAGCGGATTTAGGTTTCAAGTTTCTTCAAATACGTTACTGCATATTTCGCTAATTCTGATTTAACTGTTGGTACGTTTAGATCTTTGTAGATGTTCGAGGATCTTATGTACCAGGGAGCAACTGTGATCATCCGTAGAATCTTATTTTGGCGCCTTTGGATATTTTCTATATTGCTAGCTGAGGCAGTGCCCCATAATTGAATGCCATGGCACCAAATTGGTCTTAAAATTGAATTGAACAATAAAAGTTTGCAATCTAAAGCGGGAGTAGAATTTCTGCCGATAAGGCGGTTTAGTTGGACTGGTTTTAACTTAATTTGTGTTAACTTTGATTTTATGTGGAGTTTCCAAGTAAGGCGCTGGTCAAGATGTATGCCGAGATATTTCACTTCTGAAATCTGAGGTATCATTTGGTTATTTATGTGAATAGGGGGGCACGATGTCAATTGTAATTAAATCAAGTTTTTAGCGGCATTTGTCATACTCAAAATCTAGCTAGTGTCGTTACAAAAGTGACAATGAAAATGGATAAAAATGGTCTAGTCTTTTTAGAAATGATCAGCGATAAGTTACTAAAATTTAAAAAATAGTAAAGATTATGTTCCCCTCAAACATCCTTGCACGTCGGGAACAAATGAAGTGAATTTTAGTAACGTAATTACTCCTTCCGACGTCCCTTTGAATCACTCTTCTTTTAAAGTTTTAAAAAACTGGAAAGCTTTTAAACACTGATCAATTTTGTACAAAACTGCATAGTAATCTGGAAAAAAATCGATATCGGGTTTTTAATGTATCCTAACGTCTTGAGGTCCCGTGAATCCCTTTTTGTTATTTTCGTTATGATGTCTGTGTGTGGGTGGGCCATTTTTTTGTGAAGGTCAAAAATATCAAAAATTCAAAAATTTCATTTCGGTTTAAATGTGAGTAACAGCGACATTAATAACTTTTTAATTAAAAAATCTATATTGTTTTTTGTGATCTCTTGTGTCATACCGGTAGATGCCTTGTTACATGTCCTGCAACACTATAATCATCTGTTGATATTTTTTAAACCGACCATAATAAAACCATTAATTTTGACATCTTTATTAAAACGTGTTATAAGGGTAATTGGGAGTAACTTTAATTAACAACGTTTTTAATTTTAATAATAAATTTTTGTATTATTTTTTGCAAAAATGCTTATTTGAGGTAAAAATTTATTGCTCATTTTTTACACATTAAGAGGTGTTAGTGTGGGTATGAATCCCTCTTTATGGTGCCTTCAAGTATCTTATAATCTTTTTACAGATAAACTTACTCACATTAAAATTATTATTAACAGGACTCAAATATAATTTGCCGTTTATTGGGAAAGTGATGTAAGTGAAACATTTATCTTTATGAAAGCATTTAATTTGTATTGTTTTACCTTATGTAGTTCTGATAGTCTATCAAAAATTATAATGTACTCTTTATTATACAATAGGACGCTTTGTAAATAGATTACATTTTATTAAATATATACATACACTTACCTATACATACATTTATTTACACGTACATACACACATGAATTCATATATTCTATCATACTTTCCATATCATCCAATTTGTTATTTTTCGTGTTCTTATGGGCACCACAGCTGTAATCTGGCGTAAGGGTGACTTACGAATGTGAAATTGAAATAAATAAATATTTGACTTAGTACACCTTCGAAAAATTGTCACAAATATCCTAATTACAAACACATACACAAAATGTCAAATATATTTTTGTATGTGTGTGAATGTGTGTATGCTACAGAAGCAGGAGTATTTGTTGATTTCATCAGGAGTATCATGAGTATCGGTAGTTAATGTTACTTTGGTGGTAAAATCTTAAGGACATTTTTTTTAATGTTTATGCTTTAGGTTTTTGTTTATTTAAGTTATTTAACTTTGCCTGTCTCTTTTAAAATCGAATTACAATTTTATTCGTATTTCTTTTCTTTTGTTAGAGAAGCTCACCGAAGATGACGATTGTGATAATGAGGACAGGAGTTTACAGCCTGTCATCTTAAAACGATTAACTTAAGCCATCATTAATTCACAAAGTCATTAATTTTAAAACAGTCTTCTATTCGATTCCTTGTGCTATGAATACCATGGTGCAAGTGTTTGTGTGAGCTTTGGTTTTGTGGTGTTTCTGCTTGATACCTCAGCAATTTAAATGTTCATTCATAAAATTCTTTCGAATAAATATCTGACAAAATCGACTACAGCAGCAAGAGAAAAAATAACCTGACAAATATTTAAACAACAAAACTTACAAATGAAATAGTAAGTTAGAAGAAGAAAAAAAAAAAAACAAAACATAACATAACAAATGCTGGAAATTTATAAAACAATTGGTTTCGTTGGTTTTCATAATGACACAAGTGGGCACTTAAGCACCAAAACCAAACCACTGCTAACGAAAATTATCACCCAACCAAGCCAGTGGTATGTTCTGCTGTTTGTGTTTGTAATCGTTTCATAATTTCGGTTTAAAGTTGTCATGAAATGAAAACAAACGTTTACATATTTTTCACAATCAAGACATTAAAAACCTCTAACATCACACTACTTTTAATTTACTTTTGGGTGTCCTCCCTCCCGAACTCCCAATACAAACTGACGTTAGCATAAGTTTTTGTAAAATAGTAAAACTTCTGTAAACAAATTGTTTCCTCAAATACTGAAAGGTTAAAATAACGAACATGGCCGTTGTTTTTCCATTCAGTTCAATAAATTTGGAAAAACATGGCATAAAAGTACAAATTAGACCGATTGTTTGTAGATTTTATGTTTCTTGGTATTGCGTATTTGTACAGGGATAAGGCTCTTTACACTGTTTACTTAAATATTAAGGGCTATATTCATAAAAAAGATAGGTTTATAAAAGGTATAATAACAAATTTTGTATGAAAATTTGATTTAAAAACCTTTTATAAATCAAATTTTTTTTTTATGAATTTGGTCTTAAAACATACAATTATGTAAATTATGAAACTTATTTAATTTCCTCTTTTGTCATCATATTGTCATGTGATTTAAATGTAGACAAATGAGTAGAAAACATTTAAAACGAATATTGAACAATAAATTAATTTAAAGCAAAAATGACCTCCAAGTAAAAAATGCTGTTCCATTAAAACAATACCCGAGTGCACACGATTGTACACTATGTCAAAAATCTGAACTATGCACTCATATCCCAACCTGCATAATCTCCAAATTTAGGCCATTGTGGGTTTTTTCTGATTGTGCGAGATTTGGCCATCATAGAATCTAACGCCTATTTTGAGGGCATTCAAAAGTCTTATTTTTTTAAGGAAATAAAAAAATCAGAATAGACGGAGGACTGGAATAAATGTATCGAGTTGCAAATAATTTAATTGGTTTCCAAAAACAAAAATATATATATTTCATATAAAATATTATCCAGACTTCTTTGATTACAGCAACTGGCATTCACTTTCGTTTTTAAGTTGCATGTAACTCGTTATAGAC
This sequence comes from Phasia obesa, assembly GCA_949628195.1. NCBI lineage: Eukaryota > Metazoa > Arthropoda > Insecta > Diptera > Tachinidae > Phasia > Phasia obesa. Next base: position 216,605,311 of record OX451215.1, read on the forward strand.
ATGTACTCGTATGTGTCAATACTCAATTGTTATATGGCCACTTGAAGCATTATGTGTTTAGTGTTTGCAGCAAAAGTTGTAAGGTGGGTGCAACTTTCTTGCAGTAATAATGTAAATGACTGTCGATGTTTAAGTTTTTTCTTTATAATAATACAATAAAAAAATAATAACAATAACAATACACGACACCAATACATTGTAAAGTTTATAAATGGGATATCTAAATAACGACTAGAAATGATAAAAAATCAAGACAGTGAGAGGAAAAGGGCGCAGGTTAAAGTGGTGCAAACAGAACGCTTGTTATAATGAGAAAATAAATTGCTCGGCTACTAGTGTTTGCATAAATCTTTGTTAGATGATGTATTTAAAGGAGTTGTTATTCTTTGTTTATTATATTTTTTTTTTTTCATTTCGACCAGTTCTGCAGCCACGAACTTCATTGAAATATTTAACCAACCATGTAACTGGTTTGTGGAAAATATGAACAAAACGATAAAAAAAACACGACCATTTACCAGTAACAGCATCAGAAACAGTAACCGTCTTTTATTCTGTTGTTTGTGTATATAAAAGTTGTGAAAGTGTAGGGTGGCAAGAATAATTCATGTGGAAACGTGCATTTGTATGGTGTTTGTTATGTGAATGTATTTAAATCTACTTTTACTTTAGAGTCTACTTTATAAAGTATAAATGGATTTTTTAAACATTTAAAGTAACGTGAATGATCCAACCTTGAGTGGTTGAATTTATTATTTTTTTACTTACTATAGATACTTAATATTGTAACATGCTACATCAAGCTTTGTTAACAAGGAATTATAATTATAATAATATTTAACAATCCAATTTTTGTAAATATGGCAATCCAGTGCCATGTGTTTTTAAAATAAATAGATACAAAAACTATTAATAAAAAATCCAAAACCAAAAATTAATAAATAATTATTTATAAGAAATGCTTTAGTAATTCTTACTTTATAAAAATTTATTTTGTCCACATAAATAATAGTATTTTTTAATATTTATTTTCTTAGTTACCTCAAGGCAGCTGTAAATGACTGATGTTGAAAATTAAAGAAATATTTGTGGAATTATTGCGAACAGTTATAAAAGCGATCTGTATGTGCGACCAAAAACACAAATGTGTTTATTGAACATGAATTTAAACTGCTGATAAGCTGATGATTAATTATTCATGTATTGTTTAATTTGTTTAATTGTTAGAGCGATAAGTAGTTTCTCGTTATAATAATGAGCATAATACTCATTGCTCTAACTTGTCCTTATAGTACGCGATAGTTAAAAGTGGTTTTTAGCTTACTTTTAATAACGAAAAACTATTTGTCCCTCCAACAAAATATTAACTTTCACTAAAGGCAAGTTATAATAATGGGCCTAAGAATATTATTTTAAATTCAATAAATATAACTCATATGCAATGTGTTTGCTCATGCATTCGGTTTTTGCACGGGAAGTAATCCGTGTTGCCAGAAAATTGACCTATAAAATCTTCAAAATTGAGTTAAAAAATCTGCAAAATCAGGATCAAATCAACAAAACACATTAATATAAGGTTTTTATGATTTTTTTAAAGAAAATTATTACAAAATTATGTTAAACAAAATAAAGCAATAATTCAACCGAAAAATATAAGTATGTTTAATCTCTACATTGAGACCACCACAAATAAACGAAGAATTTAACGGCCATAATATTTTTTTTTTAAATTACAATACTATCTGTGAAGCTTTTTGTTTGTCTGCAGAAAACACACAACATTTTTGCCGGGTATCCCACCCGCAAACCAAAGACTGGTAGAATAGAGTATTTAAAAAAGTTATTTTATTTAGTCTTTACTATAAATATTTCTACAATTACTACTTGTTTAGTTTTATTAAGATTAACTTGACTAAACTCTTGTACCACATTATAGGACGAATGTGGCAGAACAAGAATATAAAGCGACCCACAATTTTGGAAATAAAATCCTTGAATCAATAAATTTCACAAATATTTTTAAAAAAGCTTCGCAAGGCATTGGTTTCATTTTACCAACTTTTAAAAATCAAGCTTTGCTAATTCGGAGTCAATTGCTTGAATATCAAATTGTCTTACATTATTTTAGTTGTATCTTCTACGTTTTCCACCAATGCAAAATAAATCTTTGCTGGTTCGTATACTAAACAGTTTACAACGCCTTTGATTTAAAGCTAATAAGATTAGCAAGGAATCAAAATATAATCAGATGTTTTATTTCTAATAATCTTTGAAATTCAATAAATTGTCGAAAGTACAGTTTCAACGTCTAAAGAATTTTTATTCAAAACCGCCATCAAATGGCTGTTTAGGTCCTCTGAAATCTGCAAGTAGAGGAAGAAAATCGCCAAATCTCAGTTGAAGCAGATCTGTCAACAGTGGAAGTAATACGTATTAATAGTAAATGATGCTACTCATACGCTTCATATGCCCAGTACCATCAAACAAAAGCCTTAAAAACAAACATGAACGGGCACACATACTCCTGCATGCATGCACGATATTTAATTGAATTAATTACAACAAATGATACTCTTAAACATGTATATTTGTAGGTGCTCAAAACATTCAGTTTATAATGGTTTAATAAATAAATATATGAAATAATTAATATACAGTAAAACTGTATTATAACGATCAGGATTATGGGATCACACAATATGTTTCGTAGAACAAGTATTTTAACATTCGAACCTCAATTTTTTTCAGTTCGTTATAACTGATGTTTACTGTACATACATATGTAACTGTTCCATTTAAGCATGCAATGTTTTTGTCAGCAAGAGTAGAAGAGAGATTAATTAACGGTTTTGATTCATATTTATGAATACTTAAACTCAACCGTATTTACTTATCATGTACATACATATTTGTATAATTTTCACATTTACAAATTTTTTGTTTTTAGTTCTGGTTCGAAAGAATACAAAACAAACCATGGAATTTATTACCTATTTAACAATTGCAATGCTCGTGTTTATTCTAGAGAAGGTGTATTAAATATTTAAACATGACCTGCATTTTTATTTTTTTGTGTTTGTTTTATTTTTTCACATTTCTGTTTTGCTGGCCTTAACACATAAAAATATTAGTTGTGTAAAAACACGATTGTGCTCATATAGTACACAAAATGTATAAGTACGCATACATACAATTACAGAGTTATACATACATACAATTAAAATAATGTTAAGTGCCGCTGCGGGCAATGAAGAACATACGAAAACAAAACCATTGCATACTTTGTAGAGCAAAAAAAAAAAAAAAAAAAAAAGAAATTGTTTGTGTGCAGGCAGTGTTGCCGCAGAAGACTTTTTCACACAACTTTGGTTTTCCATTTAGCTCCCAAAATATAAATATGAATGTATACCAAATATAAGTTTGTATTGGTAATGGCAATCAGTAAGGAATCAACATTAAACAATAAAACAATTTACTTAAAATCACTTCTAAATTTCTTTATTCATTAACATGTTCTCTGTTTATCAAATTGGCTAAAAAAGAAAATGTGTATAAACGGCAACATCCTTTAGGAGTATATGCTTTTATATTTAAGCAAAGGCATACCAACTCACTAGCCTGCATCAGCAACAAAAACACTACACCAATAATGATTTTCACTCTCTGCATTTTGTTGTTGTTGTAATTTATATGGTTTTTAATATGTGCATATGTGTGTACATAAAATGACAACACACACATGAACATGCATGCACGTTTGTTTTACTTTTCATTTCATTTAAAACTGTTAATATTATCGTCTTTGTTATTGTTGTTTTTATTTTACTGCTACCTACAGTAGCAGTGCTATTGTGTGTGGTTAACAACAGTAAAGCAAAGAGTCTGTATATGAATGGTAAATGTAACCGAAGGACTCAGGTGGTTTAATTTCTCTTTCTTGTGTGCTGGTGTCATTGTTAATGCTTCATTAAAGCATTAAAATTAAAATTGAAATAAAAATAAAACCTGCACTCAACCAGAGCAAATAAAAAAAAGTAGATGAATTGTAAACTTGAATCCAACAAACTGTGCTATTTTGTAAAAGAACTAATCAATCAATTTTCTCTTTTATTTTATATTAATACTAGCTATCCGCGGTGCGTTTCGCTACACCCATCCACAAAAAAAATACAATTAACACTTCCAAGAAAAGTAGGACCAATCTTAAACTCGAAAAAGCACGCTATTCTCATGTCAAAAATGTTTTAGTACGCAAGGTACGACGCCCACTGTTCCCGTCCAACCTGTTTTTTGCGTATTAATACGATAACAATTTTTCATAATTTTTTTTTACAGAAGGTACCTATTCTTATCCAGTCTGTATTATGCTGGACTATGCACATTAGTATGAAGGTTACTTGTAAAAAATTTCAAGACTCTACCTTGCAGTTATCTAGGTACACGATAATAATTTTTCACTTGGTATAGAGGTACCATGCCCACCTTTCAAATTCAGTCTGTGTTTATCTACACAATGTATCTTAATATGAGGGTTAATGGTGCAAAAATCCAAGGCGGTACCTATTGCAGTTCTCTAGATACAGGATAATAGTTTTTTACTTTATATGGGGGGTACTACGCGCACTGTCCCAAATCAGCCTCTTTTTATAGAGTATACGCATAGGTATGGGGGTTACATGAACCCACTTTGAAAACCATAACTATTATAGTTCTCTATGTACACGATAATAATTTTTCATTTGTATAGGAATTACCACTCCCACTATCCCAATTTATTTTGGCAGGCTATGGGCATTAGCACAGGGGACACCCATGCAAAGTTTTAAGGCGCTATCTGTTGTAGTTCGACAGGAATATGATAATAATTTTTCACTTTGTATGTGAGGTACCACGCCTACTTTTCCAATTCATTCTGTGTTTAGCTAAACTATGAACGTTGATATGATGGTTTTTGCGGCGAAATTCCAAGATACTACCTATTGCAGTTCTCTAGATACAGGCTAATAATTTTTCACTTTGTGTTAATATAGAAGTTACTGGTGCAAAATTCCAAGTCGCTAGCTGTTACCAAGTAACACGATGATAAATATTTACTTTGTATGAATATAAAAAAGATAACAAAATAAAAAACATAGTAACCATTTCGATTTCAACAAGTTTATTTTATTTTTCTTTCAATTTTTTATTTTGTTTAGAAATTTAGATTTGGCTTTCTTTATAGACTGTTTGAACTTCTCATTTAGTCTATTAAGTTTTAAGCATAAGAATCTGAGTTTTTATTCAGAAAAATTGGGAAAAATCCACTGATGAGCTAGTTGAGCACTAGCGAAATAGCTATCTGGATAGGCTTTCCCCATAGTAATCAATTTCGATTATTATATTTTTGGAAATAAATATTTTATAATCATAAAATATTTATTTAATAAATTTACAAAGGAATCATGCGTGACTTAAAATAAATAATGAATTTAACACGATTCCAAATATAATTTTTTTTTTTTTTTTTTTTATATGACAGCATGCGCACGCTGAGTAAATACGATTTTCGTATTTTTTAATTTTTTAATTTTTATTTTTGTTTTTCAAAAGTCTTTTTGATACATTATGAATGGCATCCAATGGAAACCCTTAATGTAGAAAATTGAAAGAAAAATAAAATAAACTTGTTGAAATCGAAATGGTTACTATGTTTTTTATTTTGTTTAGAAATTTAGATTTGGCTTTCTTTATAGACTGTTTGAACTTCTCATTTAGTCTATTAAGTTTTAAGCATAAGAATCTGAGTTTTTATTCAGAAAAATTGGGAAAAATCCACTGATGAGCTAGTTGAGCACTAGCGAAATAGCTATCTGGATAGGCTTTCCCCATAGTAATCAATTTCGATTATTATATTTTTGGAAATAAATATTTTATAATCATAAAATATTTATTTCATAAATTTACAAAGGAATCATGCGTGACTTAAAATAAATAATATATTTTTTAAAAATTTTACTGCTGGATAGATAGCAATCGAAAGGGAATACAAAATAGCAATTTTGGGAATTTTGGGAATTTTTGTCTGTTCGTCTGTGTGTATTCGAATCAGGTAAAAACCAATAGATGAATTTAAAAAAAAATTTTGTGAGGAGTTTTCTGGAAAAATATCTATATTTCCCAGAAAAAATAGAGAAAAAGAAATGAAATTTACAGAACACTACAACAATATTAGCTCGTTGTATTCGTTTTAAAATTATATTCAGGGGTGGGTATATAAATCATAACTCAAGCACTGTAAAAGTAAGAGTCTTCAAATTTGGTGTGGATTACTTTCAAAGCAAAATCGAACAAAATATTGTCACCACGACGTGGCGGGCACAGCTAGTTTGTTATAAAAGCTGATTTATAAAATGACAATGTTGCTTAACCGTACTGCTATTATTTGCCGTGCAATAAGCATTCAAACAACATTGTTGGAAAACAGAAAATTATATTCAAACAGAGAGTAACATAACCACGTATTCGCCACCTATAACAACATGCAGAAACTAAATCCGTCACTCTGCCGGCGGCATGTTTATGTTTCGTTCAAATTGATTTCTAGTGAAGACGGGGTGTTGTAAACTGTTTAGGGCATTTGTGGAAGATACTTTTGAAACCGACGATTAAACCTACAATATAGTTTTGAAGTAATGGACATAAAAATTTATGAAGTTGAGACAACACTTAAACTTTTGACATAAATCTTTTATTAATCAAAAATATTTTTTTATGACAAATTTTTCGAGAATGTATTTATGCAATTGCAATACTGAGAACACAATATCTTAAAAGTTGAATAATGTTTTTAAATTAAAGGTTTAGTACACAGAAAAAAATATTTTCACCAATTAAAGGTTTTTATTGCTTTCAGCCTAAAATTTAATTAAATATATTTGAATCAATTAAAAAGTTAATTGAACTTTAATTTAAAGCTGATTAAAATCTTTAATAAATGAAAAAAAATTTTTCTGTGTAGCTGCACCGGATTAGTTGATACAAAAAATCTGTGATGAGCCTTGTTTAGAGATATTCCTTCGAAATCTTGCAGAATTTTTTCCCCCAAACAAAACGTTTGATAAAAGATAGATTTGCTACTATACACTAAAATTGAAATGGTATTTATTATATAATATTTTCACCAATTAGACGTTTTAATTGGTTTTATTTTTCTGTTTTAAACAAATATATATTTGAATCAATTAACAAATATATATTTGAATCAATTAAAATTGAAATTAAATTTAAAACTAATTAAACCTTTAATTGGTTAAAAATTTTTTTACTGTGCAGTCGCGTTTACACCGAAAAAAATGTAATTGCATATGGTAAAAAACAAGAAGTGTTCTGCCGAATTCTAGAACCTTGACGCAAATACTTCCGGGGTATATCTGTTATAATCTCTGGACTGGCTTGAGTCTGAAACTAGAAGGTATGAACTTTAGAGATTTGACTACTGTCCAAACAACTGGTAACACGCAAATAGTTAGCCGGTTGTTGGAAAGAATTCTCTAAAAGATTCACAGATGAACCCATTACAAAATAAATAGTAACAAATACATAACTCCTAATCTACTGCAGGGAAGTTCACATCCTTTGGCTATTTAAGTAGGGTAATTTGTTATTTTTGACTACTGCTGGATGTGAAACTTTTTCGAGAGACAAATATTTTTTTTGGTGAATAATAAGTTAAAAAATAAATTTTCTACATTTATTCTTTTACAAAATAATTACAATTTTTAGAAACGCAAAACAATCATAACAGTCAAACATCAGCGTTCGTTAAGCTTTTATAAACATCCTGATCTAATTTGCTAATACGCATATCTTTAACATAAATGAGTTTGTGTGTGTGACTAAATGAGAATGTATAAGAAGAACTGACATATAATATACGCGCACTAAACAAATAAATTCATTCATGCGAAATGGTAAGAACCGAATTAAACTCAAACAGTGCATTAACAGAAGAAGAAAAAATGCAAAACTAAACCAAAAAATTTGGTTTTCATAAACTTGAGGTACAAAAGAATGTCTGAAATTCATAACTAAACTTACGCTTAAGTAAAACTGCTGTATTTGCACGAAAGAAACTGAGAATAGGTGTGTGCGTGTATGGGCCTCCTTCTCATACTTCGTAGACTATAAATGACGTACAAGCATTATAATCGCACATAAAAATATTTCAGTTTCTTCAACACTCGTAATTTATGTTTCTCTTTTTTGTTTGTATTCTTTGTATTGTGCCGGAATTTTATTTATTTATGTATACACAATCACTTCTTGTAGTTTTCGCTACAGGAACATAGCGAGCTTAACTCGAACTCATTTGTCCAGCATCCACGCCCAGTATGTCAGTTATTAGCTGGGTTAAAGAAAAATTTAAACAGGCATAAGTTGTTTTACCAACTTTGTTTACATGCGATTGAACATGTGTCTTCGTGCATGTGTGTGTGCGTACGCTTTCAGTATTTTTTTATGTAATAAATAAAATCCATTTCTCTCATCTTATTTGTGCACGAGAAATTTGGATAAAGTTTAAAACCATGTAGCTGAGAAAAACGACATGTGTAAGAGAGGGAGAGGGGAATTTTCCACTGAGTTAATTCTCCAAAAGTTTACATCTCTCTGCCGAATTACAATTTGTTTTATCTTTCAGTTTCTTTTAGGATTCTTATTCGTCTGTCTTGTATTGGTAAAACGCCCAATTTTAACATCTGATTTCTAATGTTTTCTTTTCTTTTACTCTGTTTAATTGAAATTCGCCTGTGGAGAATGTAAAATGTTAAGAAAAGTAAAAAATGATATTTTTGTGGAGTACATTTGTATTTTATTTTTTCCCTTACTGTGTTGTTTACTGCAAAATGTTCAGTAGATTTTTAAAAATTTAAAGGCTGGTGTTATAATCAACTGAAAAAGATCTTCCAAAGACGATTAAACTTTACAAGCTGCTGTATATAAAGCAGGTTTATTTAGTTTTATTTAAATACTTTACCAATTTAAATACGACACCTATTCCAAATATAATAATTCCTATAATAAATGACCTCTTGAAAAAGGGCGTTAGTACCATATACTTTTTTAACCTAAATTACAAACACAAAAAAAGAAAAAAAAAAAAATACATTACAGGAAAATTCTAAATAAAAAGAAAAACAGTACAACACAACGCAAAGTCTACGGCAAAATACTCTGGAATACACACATGGCATCCTACTTCACTATACACTTATACAAACATACATACATCTGTATGTATGAAATAACAGTAAAAATACAAGTGGAAAAACATGTCCATGTGTATAAATGGAGTAGAGATTAAATAAAAGAATATCATGCATTTGCATTACGATGAAAACTGTGTAATTAGAGAATCGGCGCAGGCTGAAGATAAGAACAGCGAGTGCGCCAGCATCCGTTTGGGTGCGTTTCGTATGATTCCTTTGAGCTGAAATTTGGCAGAGAATTGTAGAGAGGACGACGAATCCTTTCGTCATTAGCTTAATTGTAGCTTGTGTAGAATGTCGCTTGTAGTTGAGAATGCTGTTTGGAAGAAGAGGATAGAAAAAATGCCAATGTTGATATGAAATCTTACATGCTCCATACGCAAGCTGCCAGTAGTTGCCTCAGAGCCCGCGGGTTGAAGAAAACGTTTTGGTTAAACGTTGCGTGTACTAAGTGTGTCGAAGAAGATCTTTTTATAATTATAAATACAAAAATGAATTAAAAAAGGAAAAGAATTAAAAAAATAAATTAATTTTAAATGAATCAGTCTGCAAATATTTTGTATTGAAAAGTGTACAACAGAAAAGAAAAACTCAAGAAAAAAGCCAAGAAAAGAAGGAAATTGAAGCTAAAAAAAGAATATAAATTAAAATATATGTAAAAAAGTAAAGAAAAAAATATACCGAGTTAAAAATATCATAGGAAAATTATTTCTTTTTTCGGAGCACAGAAAAAAAATTAAAAAACATGTTTAATTAAAAAAATAAACTAGTGTTAAAGTTATAGTTTTGCACTAAATAACAACCGCTACTGCCGTTAGATTTTCTTGCCATAGAAAAAAAAAAAAAAAAAATAAATCTAAAAGAGAAACCAAATTTAAACATTTATTTGACTGCCTGCAATCATAAAAAAATTAAAAATGTATGTTTAAATATCGCTACATATTTTCAGTATAATTTTTTATTTTCGTGTTTTAATATATTCGTCTACTCTACATGCACTCTAGAGTGCTTATTTCATAGTTTTTTTTTGTTGTATTTTTTATTTGTATGTCGTGTTTAAATGCTTTTCTGTTAATGGACTTTTATGTTTCGGTTTCGCTATGGGTTGGGGTATGGGGGCGTATGAGTTTTATTTAAAATAATTTGTTGCTTCTTAAAGCTCATCATCATATTATCTGATCTACTTAAACAGGAAACTAATTATAACTTTTTCTGTAATTAATCGAGACTGTGGTTACGGATACTTTCCTAATTATGAAGTTGCTTAAGTTGTAGTGTTTATTTGACCTGATAAAAATACAAATAAAATAAACACCATCCCTAATTTTTGCTGTTTTTCTTCTTCTAGACAAATTACAATATTTTTTGTCAATATCAATTTTCATATCTGAAGTGTGTGGAAAAAGTCTTGCCATTTCATTTACGCTGTTTCTAATTTTAATAGAAAATTATTGTTGTTGATGTTAGTAGCATTGTTATTTTGTAATTTGTTTTTCCTTCTATGTTTCGTTATTCGCAGAGTAAAAATACACAAGAGAAAAAATACACAAGAAGAGAATAAAGAACAAAGAAAGAATGAGGAAAAAGGTACTCGAAATGTGCATTTAACAAAATTTATTGATTGTATCCCCTGCGTATAAATGTCTGTTTTGTTTTAATGTGTCTGTAGTTGTATTAAATAACAGTACAATGTTATGTATGTGCGTATGTTTGTAGAATTGATAAGTGTTATTTTTGTTTAGCATACTTTTACTGGGTCTATTGTTTCGTTCGTTCGTTCGTTTGTTCGTTGATATTGTCTGCCTTTTGTTTGTAAAACTGTTGTGTTTTCCATGATAGTGTTGCCTTGTAGAACAATTTTTTTTGGGGTGTTGAAATAAAAAAGAAGACAATTTTAACAAAAAGTTATTGTTTTTTGTCTTCGTTGTTTCCTTTCTGGTGTATCAGTTGTCGGCGCAGTTATTGATATTTCTTCAAATATGAAAGAAGTGCCTGTTTCTCTTCATCTGAAGTGCTTTATGACACAAAGGCAAACTGAAGATAAGTTAGTAAATATTTTGATTTGAAAAGATATATTGTTGCTATTTCAATGATGCAAACTTTAGCATGTTTTTCCCCCAAGTATTTATGTGGTTTAGGAAAATTGTATATTTTGAAACATTTGAAGAGCACAGATTGTAAGTTTTAGACCATACATCGTTAGCTAATATGCAAAAAGAAGAAATTTTACACTTCTGCGATCAAAAATTATGCTTTTACTACAAAACAATAACGGGACGTATGTGTAGTATGGTCTAGTTTTCATTTTACAATGTTTTTGCTTGTCCTGTAAAATTATATTTTTGTTAGTTACGTCTTTTTGGATTTTAGTTAACGATATGCTGTTTGTCTGTCTTTCCAATAGGCAATGTTGAGATTTTAAAACTCTAACCTTTTTTACTTCTCCTTTTGCATATAGACAGACAGCGAGAAAACGATGTGCATAAATAGATTTTGAAATATAATTAAAAGTTAAGATTTTTACTTGCAGCGAAAAAAATATTTTCACAAAATTAAGGTTTTAATTGGTTTCAATTAATAAAAAAATTCATTGATTCAATTAATTGTTTAATTGGGATTTTTTTTGTTTTGTTTTAAACAAATATTTATTTGAATCAATTAAAAAGTTAATTGAACTTTGATTTAAAACTAATCAAAACCTTTAATTGATGCAACAAATTTTTTCTATGTAAATTTTTTTGTATGCTACCGATATGAATTCTGTTAAGGTTTATGAATTCCAGTCACACAATGACTAAACGTTGCAGTATTTTTAGTTGAACAACCCCAGACTCAAATGTAAAGATTCATATTTAGGTCCAGTTACAAAATAATCCAATATAGTTTTTAAAACTTAGATTTTAAAATACTGAACCTCTACTTTAAATACTTATCCTTGCTGTCAAAACTTTTTATCAAACATTTCAACTCTAATTGCCCAAACGTTTTGTTTCGATTGTTTTGATGTTTTGCTATAAAATCAAATATCTTTTTTTTGTTGTTTTTGCAGCCATCATTTTATATGATGACAAGTCAAATAAACTGGAAGTATGTATGTGTTTCTATTCTTTTAGTAGATAAAAATATATGTATGTATGTGTGTGTGTGTAAGTGTTCTAATAAATGAAACAACACAGAGCAATTTACCGAAAAATAATTTTTGTTTATCTTATTGTCGTTGTTAATTGTGGGTAGATAGATGATGGCTGATGCAAAGAGCGAAATTATTATTTTAAAAAGTATGTAAATAAAAAATGTGTTTAAAGACAGATGAATAAAAACAAAACGAGACTTTAGTCAAATTGCAATGGGTGACTTAACAATGGTCATAAAAAAATAGAAACACAATACCTGACAAGCGCTTTTGTTCTCTGTTTCTATTTCCAGTTTTGATATGCTGTTTCGTATTCGGATTTTATTATATTTCTTTGTTTGGCTTGTTTATACATATGAATGTTTGTACTTCTGTACAACTTTTCATTTATATGAAAATATATACAAATGCTAAGAAAATATTCGAAAGAAAGAAAAAAACACAAAATAAAATGCAGACAATACGACTTGATAATTGTTGATGTTGAACAAATGTTTTAATCTTTAAACATCTCAAATTACTCTACTTTTATTATTTTCTTGCTGAGATTTTTTTATTAGGTTTTTTTTTCGAAAATGTATCAAATATATACTTTACTGATTTAGTAGTTGTCCTCCCCATCCTGGTTTGCAAGAATATAATATTAAATAGTGATGCTGACATATTTCCTTATTTGTATTTTCTTATATTTTGCTGCTGCCAACGAACTTTGCGGACTGTAGACGTTACCAACCTAAAATGTAGACAATAGTGTAGACACTTTGCATGCTGCTACTGCTGTAGCTATTGCTGCATTATAATTGCAGTTGCAATATGCACGACTGATATGATAGTTGTCTGGTTATACCAGAATAGTGTGTTTGGTTGTAAAGATTCACAGAGAGACGGCGTCATTGATATAATGGCGTCTAAAGTCTACATTATGAAAACACATAGACAAATATGGATAACTTGGTATAAATGAGTGTGTTTATTATATGTATGAGTATTTTCTTATGGACATGTTAAATGTGTGTGCATATACATAACGTCCATCTGTCTCACACACACACACACACAAATTACACTTGTATTGTAGTAGTACAACATTTTTTAGTTTTTTTTTCTACATGGTCGTATTTTACAATTAATTCTTTGTTTATTTCTTGTTTTTCTTATTTATTTTCTTTTTTTATGCTCATCCAACATCCAACGTATAATGATTGTATCACAACAATTTCATTTTGTATAGACGCCAAGAGTTCGCTGGCAGGATGTTCATAATAATGATTCTTTTTCGTCCATATAAACAACAGTGTACTTGAATCCATACACAAATGCACACACATTAAATTTACTCAAACATGCGAATAAGCAAGCGGTAATCTCAAATATGTTGGTATGAAATAAATGTTTGTACGATGATTACATTTTCTAAGTGAGTTTTTGCATTTTCTATAATTATGAAGTGGCTCATTTATGTATATGTGTAAGTGCGTACTTTTGCCACTGAATAAATATAAATGAATGAATGAGTATGATTCATACACATTCTCTTAAATGGCAAAATATGAATTGTGTTCGTATAAAAATACAGAAGTTTCTATGGTAGCAATCAGATCATTTGTTTTTTTACTTCAAATTCATATCATTTCCATTCCATAACCAAAATAACTAACCGCAAAAGGAAAATACATGAAGTAGATGCACCCAAGTATGATTGTAACCAAAATCGAAACTTTATAGTGGCATAAGTTTGAAATTATATATTTGAAAGGGTTTTGGTTGGTTAAAGTCAAGAGAAAGAACCATGTTTTCTAATTCATGTTCTGAGGAGATGATGTGATACAGTTTGGTGCTGGCAATTTCTGCTAGTTGTAATTACACGATACTACTCAATACTTATCACTCGGCACTCGGCAATACTCACTACTCAATACAGTTGACAGAGTTATAAAGAAAAACGTATTACATTTTTATACTTATAGTTTGTTAATAAACTTGCAAAACACATTGGGGTATTTAATAATAATGGTTTATCGACAACAAAAAGGCCGAGCAAAATATTACATATTGTTCTGGTTTATTTCTTTAATCGAATTAAAGTAAACTAGAACATATTTTAAAAATTTTCCTTGTTTTTTGTGACCAATTTTAATTAAATACTGGTTGTGCCCACACACGTTGTATGCGTCCTGACAGGATAAGATACTAAAATTTATATAACATTTTAAAAATTATTGTAAAGCTCTGTAAAAGGCTTTTAAAATATTTTAATAACAATATAATTCCATAAATTAAAAATATAAATCAAATACAATTTTCATTCAATTGGCTATTTGGAAGTAAGTAATTCATATTTTGTCATTATTATGCAATACCTTTAAATCGAAAACAATTGGTCTACTTTCACGACTTTTTCTCCACTTTCTCTTAGAAATAAGAAATTTTAGCGGAAAAAAGTATCCTATATTAGAATCACGATACTAAGGTACCTCCTCACAAAGTTTTGTTAAAATCCATCCAGTAGTTTTTACGTTTTAGTTACTGTATATATGTATGGAATTCAACAGTTAAGATCGTAGCCTTGTGAACTGATCATGGTCATTTAACATTCTAAACGATAACAATTTATTTTACATCTTAAAATCACATTAAATTTAATATAACAATTTATTTTTCTTATTTTACTTCTTAAAATAAAATATTATGAGTCGTGTGAGAATTGGGGTTTCGGTACTTTGCAATATCTAAAGTGAAATATAATGCTGTGCTGTCATAAATCTTCATTTAAGAAAAAACAAAACATCAGATTTTCTACTTCCTCAAATACTTCTTAGAAACAATTTATATGACAATTTTAAAATCTCTTTATGAGGTCGCAACTAACATCATTATCATTTATGCGGTGGCTTTTTGCTTATAATAACGTCTAAATTTTTTATTTTTACAAATACTCTGGGTAAATTTAATGTGTCTGCATATTTTGGTCTAAAAAATAAGTTGAATGAAGTTTAATATTTTAAATTTACTTATTTTTTTTGAACGGGGCCAACCTGTAAACATTATCTTTAAAATAAAAGAATTAGTTGCTTCACCAAAAAAAAAAAAAAAAAACGAAATACTCACTAACTGGCGATCTTCTCCTTTTGGAAAAAGTTTAAAAAACATGAATTGGTCTTATACACCGTCAGCCTGCAAACAAAAACATTTTAAAATGACATGTTTCAAAATCAGAATATTGTATATTGTTTCTAAAGAACATTTTACCTCGGCCAAAAAGTCTGAAAAGCATTCAAGTAGAACACCCACCTTTGCTAGTTTTAGTTTAAGTTATTTTAGTTGAGAAAACATGTTCAACTAATATTACAGCAGTTTGATTTTAAAAAGCTAAAAAAGTTAACTTTGATCAGATAGTGCATTTACCGACCTAGTGTCGTCCTTCCTCTTGGTATGTCTTGTCGGCTGGTCTAAATCTATTAAATGAAATTTTACTTACAAATTTAAACCAAAAAATTTCAATCGTACTTGAATATTTTAAAACTTTTCAAAGTAGTAACGTTTCTGTCTCTGGATGCCCCTTCTTTACCATTTTTCTGTGCAAATTATAATGTTAAAAAATTTACCAGACTTGATGTTGTAGTTTTAGTTTTATGTTGGCAGCAAGTCAAAATGGATGTCAACCAAGAATAATAAAGCGGATACAGGGAATGGGCATTCACTCGTACATTAAATATTTTTGGCAGTCATTCCATGAAACAAATTAAACACCAAAACGAAAAAATATTAAAACTTTTGAATTTATGGCGAAGAATCCTAAATTAAATAAAATAAATTAAAATTAATTAAAGCGCTGCTTCTATTTGTGTCAAATGTTTTCTGTAGAAATTGTTCAAGGCAATCAAAACGGTTCTAAGCAGAGTCTCTAAAGTAAGTTTTATTTTTAGTAAGTGAATCTTTTAGCAAAAGGAAGGGAGACAAAATGAGAGAGTATGTGTGTGAAAAAGAGTAGATTTTTGTTTGTAGACACAAATTTAAATATTTTTCAAAATAAAATTTAAAATAATTAGAAATTAATATTCATTTTTCAATCTTTTTTTTCTTTTTTTACAGCCGGTGTCAAAGTGTATCATAGAGTGTGTCTAACATATTGTGCTCTGCTGGGCTCTACTACATTAAAAATTAAAAATACGAAAATATAAAATGAGTTTACGCGTTTCACAGTCCTTAAAGATTACGGCCAAGTGATAAAGTTTCGGTATTTCTTCTTTTATTTGTTTGCGTTTATAAGTGTAAAGTAACCAAAAGTAGGCAATCACCACTTCAAAAACATTTTATACTCGATTTTAAGAAAAGACTGCGCTTAAAACGACATTGCGGCATTAATATTGACAAGTTATGCAGACCTAACGGATTTGCATAAACAAGCGTTAAATTTTGTATGGTTTTTGCTGGAAGAATGTTTTATTTTTAATTGTGACATTTTGCAAAACTTAGTCTAAAGTTAGTAACAAGACTTAAACTATACTTAAACCAAAAGACATTCAACTGTCGTTTTTCTCAGAGAAATATATAAATAGAAAAATTTCTGCTCGTTACAAAAACAATACACACTCGCATTTATACATTTTTATCATAGAAAATGAATACACGGACAAACTGAGAATTAGTCAGTTCGCAGACATGAAAATCTCACTAAATTGCTGCAAAGAAAATAAAAATCTTATTCATGGTAATACGAAAAATAAACCCCTCAGTCCTTATTTTGTGTGAGTTTCCATCTTCAATTTAGTTCGGTTGAAGGTTTTTGTATGCTGCCATTGTAGCAGCACTGTAAGCAGCACTGTTCCCTGTAGGGAAACCTCAGACAGTATAAAAACCTGAAAAACAACATTGAAGTAAGTTAAAAAAACGGGGATAGGCTATTGTTTATATACCATTTGAAGCCAACTAATACACAACAAAAAGTACAAAAAAAAAAAAGAAAAACTAGAAAAACTTGATAAAAAGAAAAATAATTACAGCGAAATAGCAACCCTTAACAATACTATCACTACCACCAAGACCACTAAAATACCTTTACTACCATCATCACCACCAGCACCAGCACTACTACTACTACAGCAATCTATTATCATAATTATTACCGCAGGACTGTCATAGACAATTGAATATATCATCAGGCAGTAATTAAAACAAAAAAAATAAGAAATTGCACTTTTTTTAAATTGAAATAAAATCACATCACGACCGTAGAAATAATTCTTGTTAAACTAAAAGTTAGCTGGCTGTGACGAAATTACACAACCAACAATAATTTGAACACGATTTCCGAGTCAATGCACTCTATTCAAGCACGACGACAACAACACTGCGTAACACAAGGTGTTTTTAAAATCACAACAGTCAAAATAATAATTAACAAGGAGAAACTAAAAGGGCTAAAATATACGAACTATTGCCAAGCGCAATAACTCTAGCTGTATCGTGTTACATATTCGTTTACTATCGAAACTTATTCAACACCAGGATTGTGCAGAATTTTATACGATACCGCTTAACAGTAAACGCTTACCTACTTCATGTGGCAGAGGTAGGCGGCGTTGGAGGCGGGTTGGTGACGTACACCGTCGTTTGGTCAACAAACAGGGGAGCAGAAGGCAAATTGGCGCAAGGCTGCCATTTGTAGGCGATGCACCGTCTTGCGGGAAGAGTGTAAGTACAAAAACAAAGTTCTTTCTTTTTTTTTTAGCGAAAGGTAAAAGTTTAATACAAAAATTATTTCAATTTGCTATAGTTTTTATTTTTATAAAATACATCTGCTTCAACTAACCCCTGTGCTCGCTTTTCATTCGATAGTAAATAGACATGAAGGTTTTCTTTTTGATTAACATTTTAAAAGGCTGCAGATCGGAAATGTTTTTCTAAATGTCAATAATCTCTGTAACGCAGACAGACATCATAACATGAGTACATTTGTTTGTACGTTTGTAAATTTATAGTGAAAAATCATCTCTTTATAATTTGCATAATCCTCATGCTTATTGTGCAAATGTATAAACAAGTATTTACCTCAGAGTCAGTTATTCCTTTTTTTTTGGTTTAATATTTCAAATCGTCTGCCTTTCAGTCTGGATTATTTTAAAACAAAAATAATTGAAAAATGTATGGCTGTGCTTGTGCATAAAATGATAAAGATAATAAACATCTAAGAGCTTTTATTTATATTTGAACTGAGTGCCACCGGCCCCAATACATTGTTAAAAATATCTCATCTGTTTGCTTTCATTACACAGAAGGGAAGGCAAAAAAAAAAAAAAAAAATTACTAAATATTTATTAAAGGCATAACGGAGGGTTTAATTTTTCTACTTACATTTAGAACAATGAAATGAAATCAGAGACTAGTATGTACACATTTAAAATTTTGTTTTAAATAGCTTGCAGCAGGTAAACATGATGCATTGCAGGAGTCGAAGTGCATTCAAAAGCGGAAATTTACAGTTAGTAAAGCAGACTGGTTTCCAAGCATAATGACTAAAAGTATATAAAGAACTTTGAAAGAGTAAATACTCTGTAGTTTTGTACTAAAGCACGACACTCATAATAGTGTTTCATTAAGTTCATGTCTGTTCATTGCAAACGAGTAACGACGAAGGGACAATAATAAACACCGAAGACCAACGAGCTATATGCGTGGAGCTTGCAGAGTTTCCATAAGCAAGTTTGAATAAGTATGAGTATATGTGAAAATAATAACAATGAACTTGGGCGAATTCATAAGTATTATACTTTGAGTAAAATACGAACACATTTCGAGTGTACAAACAAAAAAGACAGAATTTTTTTAACAACGTTACTTTCGTGCATTTTAAGGTCGATCTTCAATTTTTAAGAAATACAAAAAACAAAAAACCACTAGTGCAAGCAAAACGCACTAAGCATTACCAAAAGTTCTAAACACTTACTAAACAAAACACACTGAGTGTTTCGAACATGAGACGAGTATATTGTTACGTTTTTACTTTACGTTGGGTTTCTTTTAATTGCAAAATAAATACACGCTGTTATTACTTTTACTGTAAGTCACTTTATTTATTAATACCACTGTTTAAAAAATTACAGCAAACTGTTAAACACTCTTAAAATTCGACAACTTAACTCTTTGACTTTTAAATTAATACTGCCATACTACTCGCTAGCACGATTCACTTATATAGGTGCTTTAAAAGCACCAGAATGTTCTATTCCAGACATATCTGGCAGGTTCGATTGTTATTGCTCGTGTTTTCTGTTTGTGTGATTGGTTATTTCTTTATACCTGTGTTTGTGGCTATTTATTTCTTTATACCTGTGTGTGTGGCTGTTTATTTGTTTATGCTTGTATTTATGTATGTGGCTGTGTATTTAACAGAAGAGTGTTTATTTAATCTGTGTGTGTGTGTATGCGTAAATGCGAATTTTTGTATGAGGCGTTTCTTTCTTCCATCATTGTAAGAAAATAAGCCATTAATGTTGTTGTTGTTGTTCGAGAGTATTGTGGTTCAGAGCCTATAATGAATAAATTCTTCTTTCGTAACAATATAAAGTCCGTTTTACTCGATCAGCTCATTGTATTTATGATACGAACAGAGGTTTGCTCTCTAATAGTACGGTATGTGTTCAGTAAGCTAGTTTGTGTTAGAGTATGACCCCACTTGTTCATGAGGTTATGAGCACAACCTTTAGATGAGCTTGCTCGTGCAACTGTTTATTTTATGCATAGATGATATAATTTCTTCAGAATTTTATGAAACAAACATTTTCTGATAAAAATTAATCAAACTAGTTCATTCTCCTGAAGGATATAAACGGGATTACCGGCCCTCTCTCAGATGGCAGTACCTCTTTAAATGTTATTCAATTTATTTTATTATTAATAAGAAGAGTAAGTTTGCTTTTCTCAAAACTTCTTCAAATTTACGAAGTAAAATTGTTAAAACCCTAAAAAATCGTTACTAATTCAAATATTGACTTGTGGCAAGATATACTCGAGTTATGGTAGATAAAATATAATAATATGAAACTTGATGATGGGAGTAAAATGAAATAAGTAGGCTTTAGTTCGTTTATTCTTTCTAGGATTAAAACGATATTTTTTACAAACTAGTTAATTCATTTAAAAAAAAGGAAACAATGTCATTGAAAAAAAAAAATACTTTTAAAAATCTCATTTCTGAGAAATATCAATTATATACATATTTTAGGGAGTTGTTTTATTTTTATAATCTTAATAATTTTTGTAAAAAAAACATAATATACACTTTTGATTTTGCGTAATGATTTAACTACCAAAATATTTAAGTTTTAATAAAATGTTAATATGTTTTTATATTGTCGGGTGTCTAATATTTTCAAATCGAAGCCATCGATATTTATTGAGTAGAATCATATATATTTGTTTAATAATTTTAACAGTCATTCAATTTTATTCTTTGCTAGAAACAAATCTTTCCAATAGTTTCCTACTATTTTGTAAAATTCAACCATCGTTTCCTCTATTTGGTTTCATGGATAAAACTTTATACATCTTTTTTAGGGTTCCGTACACAAAGTATAAAAACGAAACCCTATTGTTTTCGCTACAATGTCTGTCCGTCTGTCCGTCTGTCAGCGCCTTTTATCTCTGGAACCGTAATAGGTAGACTCTTGAAATTTTCACAGATGATGTATAGTTGTTGCCGCTATAGCAACAAATACTAAAACTTATAGGGTGTTCCAATAGAGAGGTGTTATTTACGAAAATGTGTTTATTTCTTGAACTGTAGGAGGGAAGGATACACTTGAAATTTACAAACAGTTATTAAAACTTAGTTCACTATATAAACAAGTATAAAAAAATAAAACTAAAAATTAAAGGGTGTTCCGATAGTGGTGTGAAATGCATGTATAAGGCATAAGTTTTGAACCATATTAGGTAGACTCTTGAAATTTTCACAGAAGGTGTATAGCGTTGACCGCTATAACAACAAAGATTAAAACTTATAGGGTGTTCCGATAGAGAGGTGTTATTCACGAATATGTGTTTATTTCTTGAACTGTAGGAGGTATACACTAAAAATTTACAAACTGTAATAAAAACGTAGTTCGCCTTATATACAAGTCTAAAAAATAAACCTAAAAATTAAAGGGTGTTCCGATAGTGGTGTTATTTTGATTTATAAGGCCTAAGTTTTGAATCGTAATAGGTAGAATCTTGAAAGTTTTACAGAAGGTGTATAATTTTGGCTGCTATAGCAACAAATAATAAAACTTATAGGGTGTTCCGATAGAGAGGTGTTATTCACGAATATGTGCTTATTTCTTGAACCGTAGGAGGAATTCAGTAAAAATATGCAAGCACTAAAATAAAATTAGTTCGCTATATAAACAAGTCTGAAAAAAATAAACCTAAAAATTAAAGGGTGTTCCGATAGTGGAGTGATTTGCATGTATAAGGCCTAAGTTTTGAACCTTAATAGGTAGACTCTTGAAAATTCTACCAAAGGTGTATAACTATGGCCGCTATAGCAAAAAATATTAAAACTTATGGGGTGTTCTGATAGAGAGGTGTTATTTACGAATATGTGTTTATTTCTTACAAACAGTAATTAAAACTTAGTTCGATTTATAAACAAGTCTAAAAAAATAAACCTAAAAATTAAAGGGTGTTCCGATAGTGGTGTGCTTTGTATGTGTAAGGCCTAAGTTTTGAACCATAATAGGTAGACTCTTGAAAATTTTACCAAAAGTGTATAACTGCGGCCACAATAGCAAAAAATACTAAAACGTAGGGTGTTCCAAAAGTGAAGTGTTATTTACGTTTATGTCTTTTTTTTGAGCTGTAAGTATACAAAATTGAACTTAAATATTATAGGGTGTTCCAATAGTGACGTGATTTGCATGTATATATCGTAAGTTTTGAATGAATAGGTGGAATCTTGAAATTTTTACAGGAGGTGTATAACTATGTCCACTATAACAAATAATAAAAATTAAAGGGTTTTCCGCCAGTGACGTGATTTGCATGTATAAAGCCTTATTTCTTGAACCGTAACAGGTAGACTCTTGAAATTTTGTACAGAAGATGTGTTGCCATGGCCGATATGACAATTACTAAAAATTAAAGGGTGTTCCGACAGTGACATGTTTTTCACTTATAGTGACTTATTTTTTAATCGCAATAAGTAGACTCTTAATATATTTATAGAAAGGAAGTTGCCATGGCCACTATAATGAATAATAAAATTAAAGGGTGTTCCAACAGTGACAAGATTTTATAAACCGTAATAGATACCCTCTTGAAATGTTTACAGTAGATGTGTTACTTCGGCCGCTATAACAAATACTTAAAATTGAAGTGTGTCCATTAGTAACGTGTTTTTCACGAATATTACCTTATTTTTTTAACCGCAATAGGTAGGCTCCTGATATTTTAATAGAAAGTGTATTACCATGGCCGCTATAAAATCAATTATATATTAAAATTTAAAGGGTGTTCTAATTATGATGCTATTTTGGCGAATATTACTTTAATTTTAAAATTTAAGGGTGTCCCGTAAGACATAAAGAAATAAACAACTGGAATTTTTAAATTATACTGAACATAGTACGGAACCCTACGTGTGTGATTGTAACTCGCACTTGACTAATTTATTTAATATTAAGCGTTGCAAGGAATCTAATATAGTTTGGAACTTTATTATAGGATGTCTGTGTATGAGGGTTTTTGAGTATGAGTAAATTAAAATACAATGACAACTTACGAAAAATGAAAAGCTTAACTGAACATTTTTTTGCTTTAAATCATTTAACCAATTTTCTTCTGTTAAATTTTATTTTGTTGTCTTTCTTAATCATGGTTGTAACACGTAGATACTTTTTCGTTATCGCGTAAAAATGTGTTTGTGTGTGTGATATAGTGAGTGGGGTAAAAATATTTATTAGTGTTAGGAAAGAATGATGAGTAGAAGAATTTTTAAAGCTGTATAATGTTTATGGACTATCAAGATTCACATAACAACTGTCGTTATATGCACAAAGCAGCTAAAGAAAGTAAACACAAATGTATTTTTTTCCAAATTTTTGTGTCATTTGTTTCCTTCTCTATTTCATGTGTTTTTTGAGAAAATATAAAAAGTATTTTTTGGTTTGTAAAAATTTCTGTTTTCTATGTTTATTTGTTCGTACACACATTATGTAAAAATATTTCTAGTATTGACTGCAACCATCAGAATCGATAATAATGGAATTTATATTCTTTTTAAATACATAACAGTCATACATACATAACAATTATGCATACATACTTGCATACGTACATACACACACACTTTCATGTGCTGTTTTGTTTGTTTTTTATTTGCAATTCAGCAAAGTTAAAAATAGAAATTTCAGTAAACATTTATATAATAAAACGCCAAGATGTTATATTATTAAGATACGGTTTCATAATACATTATTAAACCGTATCTTAAGATCTCAAGAATTTAAAAAAATAATACATTCGTCTGATATGTTTTCGAATCCATGAAATCATAATCCGTAAGATTCTGGTTTGGTTATGGTTCCTGGATTATTAGTTAAACAATATTTATTGTTTGTTTTGCAAAACAAACAATTTAACTGGGAGTTGTATCTATTATTATTATTATTATTATTATTATTATTATTATTATTATTATTATTATTATTATTATTATTATTATATTATAGCATAAATAATAAACATCACACAACCATTAGTGTAAAATTCTTAATGTGATGTGTAAGCAGGTTTTATAATACATCACAATGCTTTTGGCAACGGAAATTTACAAAATAAAATATAAATAAACCCAAAGAATGTATTTGTCTATATTTTCAAAATCTGGTGATGACTTGCCGGTATTAAACTAAACTAAAACTAATTTACAAAAAAAAAAAAAAAAAAATAAACTAATGTAGAAGTAATAGATTTCGATAGTCTTCAATATCCAAATTCTTTAATTAGAACCTTTCGTCGAAGGGAGGTTTTCCAATAAACTATCTCGTAATCTTTCTTGAGTACTCCGCACTTTTCTTTATTATTCGTCTCTGGTGAATTGTCAGACGTTTCAACAGCAACATCCCATAATTCACGCATCCACAAAAACATTTTTGGAATTTCCATATGTGATAATTATTATTGTTATTATTATTTTACTTTTATATGATTTTCTTGAAATTCATTTTAGTTTTAAGGCAATTGTCTTCTTTGGTCACAGTAGGTGAACAAAATGAAGGCTATTATTTCGAAATGTATTTCTGCTTTCAAATTATGTTCCTATTAAACCAGGCATCGTTATTGGGTTACATTTAGAGCATTTGAACAATGCAGCTACTACCAACTCCCCCTTGTTGCTCTTAGCGACACAACAAATAGCAATTTAAAAAAAAAAAAAAAAAAAAACAAAATCTTTAAGTTTATTGATGACTTCACTTTAAATAATATAAAAATTGTGTTGTATCGGGTGATGGATGCTCAAAGAGCCTATGAACAGAATGGCCAGTAAGGTGCTCAGAGAAGTTTCTGAAGCTGCATCACTGCATTGGTGACAGGTCATGGAAACTTTAAGTATCATCTAGCCAAGACGAAAATCGAAGATGATACTAGCAGACTGTGCCTGAATAAACCTGAGATGGCAGCACACATTTTGTGTTAATGTCCAGCACTGACTACCACTGGACCACTGGCAAAAGGCTCAAGGTCAAGGCTCTCGTCCTCCATGGACGTGATGAGAAAAAAAGCCGACAGTCGACAGTCTGAAATAACTTAAGTCAAGATTTAAGATTGATTGTCGTACTTGAC